>JAVLVB010000779.1:6499673-6606448 GCA_032876305.1 Orestias chungarensis | reverse complement strand
ATTAACGCAGGAAACACACATGCTCACGGGAGATTTCATCAGACCCATTATTGTAATTAAAAACCTTCCCACTCAGGCATCACTCTCGTCCTGCACAATGAGCCTTATGGAAGATGCAACGCTTGATCAACCTTAGTGAGTTTAGTCTTAAGAATAATCACTCCTTTAACATGTATTTTCATGTGGGAAAATATGTGTTGATGCCGCCGGTAAAGACATAGCCAGCTCTTAAATTTAGTACTTTAATGGGAATTTGAAATATCCCAGGGTTAGGGACATTTGTTTAAAAAAGAAATTTACATTATTGACGCCCCTAGAGAATCACTTTAAAATAAATATTTTAAATATCAGTAATATATGTCTTTCTGTTTTCCTGGGATTTCAATACAATGACACATTTGAGGACTTCTGCTTTAAACACTGACAGCTAGGCCGAACAATGTATTATTATAAAAAAAAAAAAAAGATATTTATTGTGAATTTGCCCAGTTTGACAAATGCTAACGGCGTCAGCAGATCAACAGATCATCAGTTAAGCCAGGATGCCATAAATTCTTTGGACATGCTAAAAAAATGACACCACAGGAGCACCACTGCTGTGGGATCGACAGAGCAGCAATTCAGATCATGTTTAAATCGACATTATAATCATGTATAATCATGTATACTTATAGGTATACAATATATTGTGACATTGATTAACTGGCCTCGCTTTTCAGCTGTTTGGAAATGAATGTGAAATAAACAACCATTTAATGAGACTTGGATGAAAATTTAGATTTAGCGTATTGTGAAACTCTAAAGGTGTTAAATACATTTTGAAAACGTAATGTATGAGAGCTGCAATAAGATGCAGTTGGAGTCACTCTAGCTACATTCACACTGGTGTTGAAGCTCAATTCAGAATTATTTTTTTCCAAATATTCTACTGTATTTTTCTGTTGTTCTGATAATGCCACCGCCACCAGACTTCAACGTAAACAATTTATGACCCCAAAGTGACCAACATGCTTAAAAGAAAATGGACATCACATAGTAACAACACATGTCGCCATCTGTAGATCGATTATAATGTTTCGAGTAATGCTGAACGTATTGTTACAAGATCATAACAACATGAAGGAAGCTATGAAAAAGAAAGCATAAGTCTGGATTGCTTGCTTAAACCATTTTCTACATCCAGATTTACTGTTTGACTTCTTCTGTTGCATAATTATGACCCATGGCTCTTGTCAATTGAAAACAACTAGATATGTATCCAAATTAGCACCATTCATGGTTGTGGATCAATTTGCTTTTTTGGGGGGTAAAATTTGGTTATTCATACGGCATTTAAAAACTCGGACATGGGTTGCACGTGGGCAAAAAAAAAGGCATTTGCCTGCTGTGTAGCCTTGGTCTTTATAACCTCCATAAATGCATAAATATAAAATGCTTTTTTCAAACAAAATATTCTTCTTTTCCCTGGAACTTAATTCATTTTCACAGGATCATGAACTCTCCAAAATATCAAGACAAAAAAAAAAAAATCAAACGGGCTTTTGTGTATTGCAACAATAAAAAAAAAGGTTATATAGCTTCAGTCGTATTGCATTTAATCATGTCAAGGGACTACATTTATAAAACATTTAGTCATTTTAACATTTTTTATACACATTCACACACCAATGATCAGGCCAGATCAAGTGACAAATGGTTCCAGACACAAGAGAGTTAGTAAGAAGAAGAATGGCCAACGATCCCTTTCTCTGTTTGCTCAAACCTTGTAAAATATGAGGTTTACCAAAAAAACGTGTCTTAAACATTATTATGAGCTGCAGTAGCAATGGGTATGCTCCTGATAATTGCCTTGAGATGCAAGATTCTTCCCCACTCCCTATGTTTTCAGTTTTTTTAGGGCTTTGAAAATAAACATGGCTGTGCCTGTGTCTTCATGATCGTGAATGATCATGCATGTGTGTGTTTTATTACATGTAGCTAATGTTGGTTACCCTAGCAACAGCTCTACCAAGCTCATGAGACAGCATGGGATTGAAAGCAAGCCCCTTTCCCTCAATAATCCCTACTTTCTCTTTCAAAGCAGCTGAAAGGGGGGGAGGGTTACTACTTTGAAGTCTGTAGGGAAAGACAGTGTTGTTGGCTCAGTGGAAGTGTTGTGTGGAACTTCAGAATTAAGAAATGAATGAAGTATGTTCATGTAATGTAGGAAACGACAGCTAAATAGTGCATACTTGTGTTTGTGTGTGTGTGTGTGTTAGAGAGAAGAAGAGGAAGAGGGTGGTGGAGAGGGGTGTGAGTGGGAGGGTTGAGAGCAAAGGAGGAGAGAAAGAGAGGATGCTGGCTGGGACTATATTGCAGTCTGAAGAGCTGAGAGTGAGGCCAGCAGGTGAAACGACAGATGAGGAGCAAGTCAGTTAGCCGAGAGGAGCAGCAGAGGCACAGGAGATAACCGAGCTCAGAGAGGAGGAGGGGGAGGCTTAGACAGTGAGTCATCGGCCCAGAGTGCAGGTCACTGTCCAGACTTCAATCGGAGCACCTGGTCATCCAGCAGCCACTCTGCGTGAGTAAGTTTGCAGCTCCGCTTCGTGCTGGAGATCGGGCTGACCAGATGATTCTCTGCGATGTCTTCACTCTGATGATTTTTTTCCCCGCTGCTCCCAGTGAACCAGCTGGGGAGTGTTATGTAATTTGAAATGGTGTTTGTGCAGCGAACTGATCTGAGCTCTTGTGCTGCAGCTCACGTTTGTGAAAAGGGAGTTTCAAGTTGATATCTTGCTACGTCTATCTTTCCTGTTTTGATCTTGTTTGGTTGCATTTTTTTTCTGCAATTTTATCTTCAGTTTGTCTCAGTTCACGAGTACCTACTCCGATTTCCTTTGCACCAATGTTCTCTATAAAACATAGTGTTTAATTTGAACTTAATCGAATGTATCACATTTGCGTCTGTGTGGCCTCCATCGATCCACAGAGGATCAGTTAGAATCAAGAGTTCAGGTCATTCTGACCTCCCACGGGGAGCTGCTCTGGAAGATGCGGTTTCCTCTCATCTCAAGATCCGGCTCATGTTTAGAATTCTTCCCATTTCATCTGGATGCTTTCTTGATTGCAAAGTCCCTCGTTGTGTAATAGCTTTGAGGCAGAGCTGGATGTTAATGATTCATGCTCTGTTTTCTTCACCTACATTTGAATCTGAGTGCACTCAACAAATGCGAGCACAGATTTAAATCTCTGTTATTCTTTTCCCACTGCCACAGCTTCAAACATTCCCTCTACTGTGGTACATTCAATATCTTCTTAAAGAATCAACCCCTAAGTCAAAAGTCTTCCTTCCTCAAGGGGTTACTGAATGCTTTTAATATTACTCTTGATGGAGTGCACCACATCTCCTACAAGCAGAACCATGATCTATTTTTCACTGGCATTGTCCATCTTTTTCATTACCATCATCACAGACAGCAATATGAAGATCCAGTTTCTATTGTTAATGCCTTAGGGTTACTTCAGCTTGCCTGACATGCATATAACTTTGTGTTTTAAACTGTCACTATCCATTAAACAAACTCCAGAAAGTAGCCTTCTGTCAGGTGAAAGACTGAGGCACATTCATCAAAGGTGTTGCGGAGTAAAAGGCAACCTGGTTAAGTTTAGAACAAAGGATGTGCAAAGACGACTTTAGCAATTTGCGGCTTGCCTGAATAAGTAAGTAGAGAAAACCTTTGAGTAAGTGTAAACCTTTAATGTTGTTTCCCCAGGTTATCAAACTATTTTTTTATAGCAGCTCTAAAATCAAAAACTAAAAACTCCACCCAGAAATTATTTATTATCTTTGAAGTCTTTTTTTGTCAAACTGGTGAAAAGAATGCTTGTTTATAACAGAGTGACATAAATGGATATTATTATTTTGTCATAAAAGTTATAATACTGAAAGTGAAATTATATATTCATTGATTTAAATCTTATTTCGGATCTTAAATCATTCCTAAAACTTAGACATACCTGCTTAAATTTTAGCTGAAAACTGTAAGAATATAACAAAAAAATTTTGGCCTTTAATTTCTAGAGCCGTTGTTAAATATTTTGATTAAGAGCAGAGGCAATGTGACTCCACTGCGTCTGTTTAGTGTGGTTAGTGTGGGTACCCCTACAAAAAAAAGAAAAAAAGAAAAGCCTGTGCATGTAGCATTGTAGCATTGATCATTTAACCACCTACTATTTCAGGCTTGGGGGATTTTTACTTTTGCTGGTTTTAATCCACAACGCTTCAGAAAATCTACACAACTGCTCCTTAATAACAAAGACTTAATAGGAGTTTAACTCAATCTCTTCCATTACTTTAAACATTATGTTGATAAAAATTCAGTCACATTGGAAAACTTGAAAATTAAAGTGGAACTTGTGGCACGACCTACTTTTTGAAGAATTTAATTTACCTCACACGACTCATAGATAATTGAAATCAAGCTACCTGGTGGTCAGTTAATCCTTAAATGTGAAAATACAACAAAACAATTACAACAGAGCGAAAGGTGAAAGCTGAAAACTGTGGATTGATTCCAAGACAGAAAAGCTGTAAAAATCTACAATAACTCAAAAACAATATGCACTCTATAAATACATGACAGGCCTTCGTGTTCCTCACATTCCTCACATCCCTGTTTCTCACATTTTGATCCATATAACATGTTTCCACATGACAACATGCATAGGCAAGACATAGAACAATTCAACACAGTACCTTTACCCTTTTTCTACGACTTCTAATTGGCTGCAAACATGTCCAAATTGATCATTGTCTATGGTGGAGGGTTAAGGCTCTGAATGACTAAAACTAAGCAACATTGCCATTTTCAATTCAGTCTCCGGTTATCTGTTGAAAGTCTCATTCTGTTTAAGAATCAAGAATCAGTTTATTTATATAGCGCCAATTTACAACAGATTTCGTCTCAAGGCACTTTACAAGAAAATCTATTAAAATCAAAGATACATCATAAACAAATCGATTTGAAAAAGTTTTCAATCTAAGGAACCCAAGCAGATTGCATCGAGTCATTGACCTGCAGGATTCACTCCTCTGGAATCAGCAGAACAATGGCTTGTGTTGTCATTGACTTTACAGCAATCCCAAATACTGAGGATGCATGTAGCGACAGTGGAGAGGAAAAACTCCCCTTTAACAGGAAGAAACCTCCAGTTGAACCAGGCTCAGTACAAGCCGCCGTCTGCCACAACCAACTGGGGGTTTGAAGAGACAGAAAACTAAATTAGATGCACAGGATACTGAAAAGAAAAGAGTTTATAGCAGCAGTTGTAGAGCGTCACTGGAAGCATCTCAGCCCATGTTCTAATCCAAGAAGCTGTCTCTGCTAACAGAACGCCAGACCAGTGTGGCTACTATGGAGAGAAGAACACTAAGAGAAAACAAAAGGTTAACAAGGTTGAATAACCTTAACTAAGCAGATTGGACAAAGGAAGAAAGTAGCAGAGAGAGAAGTGGTCAGATTGTCCTCCAGCAGTCTAAGCCTATAGCAGCATAACTATAAAAAAAACTTTAAATAACCTAACCCTATAGAGTGAGACATGAAGAAGGTAGAGCAAAGGAGAACCGTTTGTCAAGATTAAGTTCCTCTCCCAACCGGATTAGGCTGTCTTCTCTACCTCTTCCTAACTATAAACTTTATCGGTCTCTATGAACCGTATATGAACATGTCTGACTTTATTTCTCACTGACACTGAAAACAGCCAAGCTTTGATCTTCACCTTAGTTTCTGTGTCTACAATGAGCCGATAGTGCTTAGCTTTCACTGATCAAGAAAAAGAAACTACTTACATTTACGAATAGACTGTGATACTACAGGTTTAATCCAATAAAGAATTGTCCACTTCCAGTTGCCAGCCTATTTCTCATGCCATGTCATAAATTCAGGTTTTGTTGTGTCTAAATTGAAGACAAGAGCGCCCAGACACAACGGTATTTTAAATACAAATGCCTGTTCTTGTAACCTTCGCTGTGACATTACGTTTTGTTGTTCGATCTCAGACTAAGTGACCTTTTCTGACCAAATCCTTTCCTTGCAATTGTCTGATTTTAGGAAACAAGATGGGGCTGACCCCCGAATTTCTGCGCCACTAGGGCCCCAGCTGTTGCAGCCTGAACTGACACACAGCAACTCACCTCTCCACAAGGTACGGAGCGGCAGAACCAGGGGGCATTTAGTTTGCATTGTGACCACCTAACCTTATCTGACCCCCTCTTTCTCTGATCTTTTGTTATCAGTCTCTTCATATTCTGTCTTGTTTTCTTTTTTGTGACACACTTTCTGTTGTTGCCTTTCTTTTGTATAAGTTCAGAGCTCAGAGGCTGTAGTTATTATGTTTGACTCACTCAATTAATAAAGGCCTATTTTTAGCAGGAAATAGTCCACGTCACACTGACAAATTTACACTCCAAGATGAACAAGCATGATTCCATCAAAGCCCTCAAATCACAGCCCATAAGAGGACTTGTCTTTTCTATTTTCAATGACATTCTTACCCCGAACATCATCAGTTGTGGGTGAATAAAATAGATTTCCACCGAGGTAGATTTAGTTTAGACTTTAATTAATTGTTTGTCCTAAAATGTTATCACAGCTATTTGTTGGCACTACTTTGAAACATGTGCAAAAAGCCTTAGAACTGGCTTTGATCGCAGCAGAACCATCTTACTGTCCCTGGAAATAAAATAAAAAATCAACCTTTCGTTTGGGTTGAAATTTTTTTAGGGAGAAATACACATTAAAAAGGGAAAGATGTATGCCATCTATGTATTGATAATAAAATGTCAGCTTGAATCTAACAAAAAAACTGAAGAAGGTTATTGTACTTTTCAGGAGAACCCAAAATAGGGTAAACACTATTTCCATCATGGAGGATGATGTGGAGGTGGTGGAGAAGATTTAACACATTGTTATTCCCATGGACTAAAGGCTGTAGTGGAAATGCAGCATTGGAGGTTTCTTTTTAAGAAGGGACAGATCAGAGTTTATTCCCTAAGAAGGCTTAGATTTTTTTGTGTTTGAGCCAAGATAAGGCCAATATTCTACTAGTATAAGACAACAATCTCAACTTTACTGTGCATATTTAGTGTATTTATATATTCTTCATTTATAATACATTTACTTACAGTACAAATTTGACTATTTTACTCAAAAAAATGAAATAACAATCACGTAGGTTCTGCCAAAACAGTGAAATAAAACTGAAAGAGTTTTATTTATTGCATAGTTAAAACGGGAATTGGAGTAGATACAAAAATGTACCTGTTTCCAATTCACTTTAGTTTAATTCATTTGTATAGCTCAAATTCAAAATATGGGTCATCTCAAGCGATTTTAAAAGAAAAATCATTTCAATCAAATCATAACACAGCTTAGTATTCAAATTTGTTTGTGAAATGAAGACAAAAAGAGCATAACAGAGGAACTAGGACTCTGGATAATCTAAAGAGATTATTTAAAGAGGAATAGTTTAAGATTTCCCTCTCAGTAAGCCCAAAGGTTCAGAAATGTCCTTTATGTGAAACAAGATAATACAAAACTTTAATTGAATTAATACTAATAAATGTCACATTGGTGATTTTGTTGCTTTTCTCACTGAATACAATTACAAAAATGTTATTTTCACAAACTTCTTAGTGAGAGATTATACTAACGTAAAAAATTAGGGAGACAAGTATATAAATTAATGATTGTTATACATTTTTTAACGCAGTGGCGCTAATGAAGAATAATGTTCTTTAAAGCAGAAACAAACATGCACATTTTTCTTTTTTTTTTTGTATCCAGCAAGTTATCAGTTCAGTTCAGTTTTTGAGTCTGTGACAGTCAAAAATGAGCAAAGCCAGATCAATCCTTTTCTGTTCCAAACTAAACACAAAAGGACATCTTACATTTCCAAGGGTGTAGAGTCTTTTTTTTAATATTCATTTGGGAGACTTCACATAATTTTGGAACACATCAAAAGAATATATTCATATTCACCTTTACAGCTCAGAGCAAATCCACCAAGCTGCTAAAACCTTCAGGTTTACACTTTCAGCATAGAAAAAATTAGACGTGGTAAGAGAAAGCCTGCTGCGGGTATTTTGTGGAAATAAAAATTAAATAGATCTACACTGCGTGGCAATCATAAGCGGATAACATCTCAGTTATGTTGGATTGGTTTCTAAAGGATTCTCACACTATCCTACATCTCTCACAACCTGACTTAATCTGTGCCGAGCAGCCGGAGTGGAAAGAGTAAGAGATTAGGAATGGGTGAAACTCGAAACTGGGTTGCTAGATAGTCACTCTTCATCCGTGTAGGACCCTGAAGGTATCTCACACATGCTAGTCTGGTAGGTGAGTCGAGATGATTTTTGAAACTCATCCTTTTGCAGACTGGGTAGATTAAAATTATTCTGCACACACGTGACATATTGTTTAAAATTAATGTGTTTTTTTTTTTAGACTAAACCTAAAAAGATGAATGGAAAGCATTGGAATATGTTGCACTTTAGTATAATATCAGCTTAATAGGGCAAAACTCAGAGGAATGATATCATTTTAATCACAACCCTGCAAAAACCAGGTCAAGCTGCAATTAACCCCACCAAGTCTTGCATTCAGAGCATAATTGAACTAGACTGGTTTTTTTTGTTTGTTTGTTGTTGTTTTTTTGTATTGTGTGTGTGTCAAAAGCTGAATGTCATGAAAATGATTTATTCTAAACATGACACAGCACTTAACAGTTGTTAACCTCTGCTTTTGCAATATGATGCCGCTGCATATTAGGGGATAATTAAATAGAAAGAGGATTCAACGCTCTTTTATGTAGAGATTGTGCCGGATTTATTACAGACATCCATCTATGTCACATAATATAAAAACAACTTGCCAAATAGCTACCAAACATCAAGCAGAAATATATACGACTGTGTCCACTTTGGGAAGCAGCTCAACATTCCTAATGAGGTCTGTGATGACGTTGGGAGTTGCAGCTGAAACATCAGGAAGGGAGAGGCAGTGTTGTGCATTTAATTTGTGTGATCCTATTAGCTCTCACAATAAAAGGAGATCCTCCCTTTGCAAAAGAGATCCTCCCCCACGTCCTCCACTGTGTCCACACTGCTCTTTACTGTCTCCTTGCTATTAAATACTATTTTTAAACATTAAGTGCCTTCAAAAAAGTATCCACTTTAAGATTTTGTAATAAAAATTCTATATACAAGTTGTTTTTGTTTTACATGGATACCCCTAAATAAACTGTAGTGTCACCCACCAAGTCTTTGAAATAGTCTATAGAGTCAGCCTGTGTGTAAATTAATCGAAGCAAACTTTAATCCATTTGCTATGAATCATACAATCGAAGGAACACAGCAGATAGGTCAAAGATAAAAGTTTAAAGCATAGTTTGGCTATAAAATGATATCATAAAATAACATGGAAAAATATTTAATCAATCTTGTGAAAATGACAGCTCAAGCAGCCAAGAGAGAGACCTGCAGAGATGAAAAAGTGTGTTGATTGTTTTTCTTGCAAATTGCCCTTCTTGCAAAAATTGTCATGAAAAAGTTTAAAGAGGTCTCATTTGTAGAAAAGGTGTAAAAGGTAATCTATTCAGGTGACAAAATTAAACTTTTTTGACCAAATGTTAAGGGGTTTCAAATTAACACGGCACGATAATCTAACAGCAGCATTCACCACAAAACACGTTGGTGGGCTGAGGATGCTCTTGAGCAGGGAACCTGAACAGAGACTGTTATCTGCAATAGAGTTTTGAAATAGTCCTGGTAACTCTACTATATTTCTAGGAGTTCAGTCTTTTTCGTCGCGTTTTTGTTTTCTGTAAAGTTAAGACTTGCGATATTTGTGTTGGTTGCAGACAGTCTGATTTTGCAGCAGTTTACGATTTCAGAGAAGTTGGACTCCACCTCCAGCTGTCAGTCAGGATGCACATAGTGTTTACAGAGAGGCGGAAGCCATGTGATCCTGACTTGATCCTGTACTACTCCAAAGGGTGAAAGACGAGAGAAGACACTGCTCACTTTACGACAGAGGACCTCTTATCTAGATCCCTGCCAACAGCAGGCTTTGCACTAGGAGCGGGCAGATCACGCGGCGTGTGATCTCGCCTGCGGATATTGCCTCCAGGTTTTAGTCATCAGGGATGCTCTGGTTCAGGTGCCTCAGTCAGGATGCGGTTACCTGTCTGAGATTCCAGGGAAGCTCAGCAGAGATTTCACGTTGAGGTCCAACGTTCTAAAGTCGGTTACAGTGAAGAGTTTCAAAGCTACAGGATTTTAGTTTTCAGGGAAGCAAACAGAAACTGATGGCTGAAAATCTTTGCAGCCGCCACCATTATCCAATGGTGACAAAGACACACTGGAGGAAACCCAGAAGTGTAAGTGACTTAATTTTGAAAACACTGTGGTTTGAAAAGGCTGCAAATGTACAGCAGAAATGGAATACAATTAAAACTCTAGCAAGTTTACAACCACTCAATTTATGCTACTTATTTTCGTACATTTATCTGTGTGGACAACTAGATTAAATGTGTAAATTGCGACGTTTTCTGACATTTAAGCGTGAGGCCAGGAATCGTGCAAAAGCTCTGAGCCACAAGCTTTTCTACTCCTAATCTCTGCTTACAGCCAGAACTGTTTACTTTCAGGGTTTGTGGCAGACTATTGTTTGCACATGGTGGAGGACTTTACTCAAACTCACACAAAGCTAAGACATGATTGCTCTGTACACACAGTGTTTGTGTCGGGCTTTGCAGATTGAACCTTTCAGCCATCGCTTAACTACACCAGTCCGATAAAGACCACGGATTGGTGCTGCTCATTCTCAGCTGTATAAGGAAAGTTTTGCATGTAATTTATTTAAAAACTGCAAGGCATTGAAAGATGAGAGTTGCTGAGTTCATTTGCATGGGGCATGTATAGAGTGAAGCAGTGAAAGAGGGAGGAAAGAACATTTTAGTCTGAGTAATCTGTCTTCTGTCTGAGATCCGTAAAGATCCCACATTTTGTCTTGTGACAAACCCAAACATATGTGTCTGTTAACAAAATTGAATGTTGTATACAAACACAAAGTGTTGTGTAACTGGGGAAATTGAAGGAAAGTTTTTTTCTACCCGCTCATAGAACAAATCTGATTGGTTTTCATTTGTGTTCAGCCCTTTGGAGAATCCAAATCGGAATACTTTATTAATCCCTTGAGGGAAATTGCAGCAAAGTTGAAAGTTGAAACAACCACCTTCTACTGTAGTTTCAGCTGTATGTGTTTTGAGCTTTGTCTCTAAGGGTTTACGCAAAAAGTGACTGAAACATTTGCACATTTGTCCTTATAAAGTAGCTGGCTAGAACCCATCAGCATTGCACTTTGATTAGACCCCTCTAACAAAAGAATATGTTATATCTAAATGGTTCCTATGGAACTTCTGCCCCAGCATATTTCCTGATTGGTGATTAGGTGATGAATTGAACAGTCTTTTCCACAACATCATCCCTGACCTGTGTGGTGTGTTCCTGAATCTTTGTTGTGCTGTTTGTTTACTATTGTTCTCTATTTGTCCTCTAAGGCCTTCACAGAACACCATAAATATTATTTTGGTGGTTTGGGAAGACAGTAAAAACAGCTATAATATGAATTTTTATAATATCCTGAAAGAAAAACTACTTGGGTTATTTATAAAAACAATTGGTACGGAATGGATTCAATTCTGGGGAATCAAAGTAAAGGAGGCAAAATACTTCCACAGGACACGCTTCAGTTTTCGATCAATCAATAATGTTATCTTTATTATTTGCAGTTATGTGCTTGTTTCTGTTAATTTGTCAAAAAATAAAATTGTTACAAGGTTCTGTATGAGCAGTTATTTGTAACATGGTCATTTTCATGTATGGTTCAACCTTAAAATTATTTACTGCACAACATTTAAAATCAATTGCCTATAATTAACACATGTCCTAAAATCTTTTACCAACAGTAGATTGTGCAAGATATGATTAAATATGACTACAGGTGTCATCAACACAAATAGTTCACAAACTGTTTAAAAATCTGTCAGCTGACCTGAGAAATGTCATCTCCTCTTCTCAGACCAGAGATTTATTTGAAATGATTGAGAAGATGCAGGTAAGACGACGCACAGATCTGTGTATTTTTATCTCGCCTCACTAAACTGAAAATACTAACCAGTCAGTCTGTCTCTTTCTAATTTCTGCTTCGTCTCTTGTTGGCGATGGCACTTCCTATATCGGTTTCTCTTTTTTGTTGTTACTGAAAATGATATTGAGTCTTGGTGGTTTCAGACAAATTGAATCCTTTTCTGCAGCGCATCTATAAACGTTCTGGTTGAGACATTGGCTGACAGCACTGTAAGCTTATTATCTCTCTTCAAACACTATCGCCTGGTTTTTCTGAAGGCTTTGGAAGGATATTTTATTATGTCATGAAATCCCACACAAGAGGCTAAGAGTTCAATGATTGAGCTCATCAAAAGGCACATTATAGTGACGGCCTATACACATTAGTCATCATTTTTGAACGTATAAAAGTACTAAAGACAGGAAAGGTTGCATAAGCTGTAACATGTTTGATTTCTCTCACTTATTTTGGTGCAAATATATTTGTTTATCTGGAAACGTAGCTTCGTAGGATATATTTTCATTAAAAAAAACAGCCTTGTCATGACTCCCTTTATGAATCGACGCTTCCCATTCTCTAATGCGCTTACACACCTGAGTGGGAATGGCTGTGAAGTATTTCCATCCAACCTTTAATTTTTGTAACCCCCATGGTCTAATTCCCACACCTCTGTGGTTTGTTTACTCCATTTTGAGTCCAATCCCCACCCTCCACTGTCTTCCAGTCTTTCAGTACCCCTCCCTGTCTATGAAACATATCTGTTTCAGTTGTTTTCCGTCTGTCCCTCTTTGACGCCGCTTTGCTGCCTGCTGCACATCTCCCGGGAGAAGTTTGCCGTTATATAACGAGTCTGATCCTTTTCTCCCAGTTTTTTGGTGTTTTATTTTTAGACTATGATTATAACACTGCTCTGTGAACATAGTATTTTTTTTGTGTGTGTTCACACTCTGACACTTTTTTTTGTGACTTTCTTTGTTCGTTGTATTATTAAACCTCATACCTGTAACAGGGCAGCAGGATGGATGAGCAAAGATGCACCTTTCCTCCACCCCTCAAGGTACGACACTGCTTATACAGCCATTGTATTTATAATAATATAAGAACAAGACTGAAATGTGGATGTGACTTTGTGGCATTACTTTTTTTTAAATTTAATGATTTAAGAAAACTTTCAATTAATATTTATATCAAGAGATTGGTAGTGGAATAAAAAATAAAAAAAATTGTATATGAGTAAAACAGCTATATAGTTATACTGGCAGCACAATGAGATCTTTTAATTCATCATATATTATTATTATTGTTATTATCTCTTTTTTATGCAGACTGAAGACGATTACATTCCATACCCAAGTGTCCATGAGGTGGGAAAACACTACAGGATCATAACCCTACCCCCCCAAAAAAGAACAAACAAAACAAAACTGTAAACATTACAAAAAAGGTTTAAAAGTTATTTTAATGTGAAAAATGAGTGTATTTTTAATTCTCACATAGTGAATTACACACAACTTGGTAGAGAAGCTTTGGTTAGCATCCCCAGCATTAAGATACTTCTTGTAGTCGGTAATTACTTTTTACATTCGTCTCTGGATGAGTTTTGCATTTCATCCCTCACTAGTTTGTGCTTTTTTAAACAGAAGACTTTGTGAACATCTACAAAGCCATAGTGTATCAGGTTATTTTTTTTAGTTTAGTAAGCATTTTTGGTGATGGCATAAATTAAAATACGACACTTTAGTTTAATTTGAACTTATACCATATAGCCTCCCAAAGCTTGTAACTGTTCTAATCTCCCGAGGCTTAATTTTGTATGAAGTTGTTTGAATTTATTCAAATTTTATTTAGTTTTAAATATTTTTCTCCACTCTTCTGGCTAATAGTCTTTTTGCCTATTTTATCTTTGCCTTAATCTTTAGCCTGACCTCCTTATACTCAGCCATGTCAGTGGAGAGGTTGAACAAAAGGTTTATTTTTAATTTTAACATTTTTAATATTGCTTTGATATTCTTTCTTTAAACAAAATGTCATTGTCAAAAAATAAAAAAAGGGCCAAATTGTTAAATTGTTATTGTAAATTGTCTAACCATAAATATAATTTTATTAAGTTTCTGAAGTTCAAATTTTTTTTAACCCATTTTAAACAGGTGTTGGGAAGAAAAAGCCACTTTCCTCTTATCCTGCTGCCACAGTTTGGTGGTTATTGGATTGAGGGAACCAACCATGATCTGAGTGAAGCTGGCGACCCAGAGAACCACCAACCTCTGTCACCCAACACCCACATTAAACTGGAATGTAACACGACAGCTACACTGTACAGGAAACATTTCCTGGGCAAGGTTAGCTGCAAAAACACGCAATTAGCATTTGTTCAATATAGGTTCAATTAAAAGGAAAGGTTTCGTATGTTTTGATTTTAGGAAACGCATGATCTAATTTCAGGTATCATAACAGCCCTTTTCTGAGATCCCTCACTAAACTCAGTTGTCAGTAGCTGCTGTTAGTGTGTTGTCAATGAGTTTATGTCTACCACATAACAAGGAAGCTTTATTGCCATTTTTAAATCTAGTTTTGACTATGCGGTAAGTAAAACTATAATACACCAACTGCATTATTGACATAAAAAAAAAAAAGTTTGCTGCTAAAAGTTGCATCGTGTAGTCATCAGATTTCTGTTACATCCATTAGCTGCTCGTTACATTCAAATCAGTTGATTTTCCTACAATCTTACCATTAAAAACGCAGACATGTGGAGTCTGCTAAAGTCTAAACTGTCATGTCAAGGGTAACTATGTGTTTTAGTACTTTTGCTTCAGAGACTAGAATGGAGCTTTCTGTCAACAAATTATGTGTTAGGTGTTATTTGACTCCTACTGTCAGGAAGGTATTCATAATTATCGAATCAGGTATTTTATAAAAGGCATGTATTTCCTAATTTGAGATTTTCCAGATCTGCAAAATATGTTTTTATTAATTTGAGTTGGACTTTAAGATTAAGCTAGTGCACTTAAAGTTGGATGTTTTGCACATCTGTATCAGAGTGTGCCAATAAATTCGCCTGTGCCTGTTTGTCGGGTAGTAATACTCAAAAGGACATATGCATTGATTAGTCGGGTGTGCTTAGGATATGTATGTTTGTTTATGATGAATACTAATGGTGTTCTTCTAACTCTGTGCCCTCAGGAGCACTTTAATTACTATTCACTGGATACTTCCCTTGGACATCTGGTGTTCTCCATAAAATATGATGAGATCGGTGACCAGGAATATCTCCGCGTAATGCTCAGGTAACACTCAGTATGTATACGTGTAGTCCAGTGCTACTGTTGGCTTGACTAATCTATAGGCTCAAAGCTAAAGTTAACAATAGCTGCAAGAGCTTCAGTAAATCCAGCTAAACATTTTTTTCACCGAAATCTAGAATGTAGTGTCAATGTTTGGCTAGATGTGCACATCCTCCTGCAGTTTTTGCAACAGTCATAAAGCTAAAGAGTGTCAACAGAACGGCCATTTCCACAAGAGAGTAACAGATGCACTATTTTGGCCAGCGAGTTTATGTGATAGAAGTCGGGACAGAAGGCAAAGCGAGGGATGGGTGGGAAAGTTGTCAATTGTTAGTTCTTCTATTGCATCTGATGGAGGAATTATGCTTTTATGGCTTCAACAGAACCAAGGTGAAAACCTACCACGATGTGATCCCCATTTCCTGTTTAACAGAATTCCCCAACGTGGTCCAAATGTCTAAGGTGAGAAGAGATGTTTTCTTTTGAACAATAATTAATAAGCCGTGATGATAACATTCTTACATTTTTTTTATTTCCAACATTTCGACCCAAGCTCGTCTGCGAAGAAGTCAATGTGGACCGTTTTTATCCCGTCCTATATCCAAAAGTAAGTTAGACACATCCCTTTTTCATTTGGTTCTCAACAATTTAAAATAAAATAGGCTACTTAACCTGATTTTAGGGGCAACATTTGTGGGAATTCAGATTTTTTTTTTTTGATTATTTCATGCTAAAGTAAAAAAAAATCTGTAAATTTGATAGGGATGTTATTTAATAATCTTTGAACACCAAAAACCACAATTTCCAAATTAGTGTTCCTAAAAATAAACAGTTAATCCTTATCACTTCATCACACATTTGGTCTATTACTCCAAAACTGTAAAACCAAGCTACTGACACTATTTTATAACTACAAAACCTAAAGGTTTTGCATATTAGATAAAATAACCTTTAACTGACACTGAATTTTTGAATAGTTTTGCAAACCATTTACCACATGCATGATATACTGTACAATAGAAAAGAACTGCACTAAGACTGAAAATATTTTTCAATTAAGCTGAACTGGCTGGAATCTATCAGCTATCTTCATGTTTTGAATGACAATGGTTAAAAGTATATATATCTTTTGTGTTTGTTTCTTTAGGCTTCTAGACTCATTGTCACATTTGATGAACATGTAATCAGCAACAATTTCAAATTTGGGGTCATCTACCAAAAGTTTGGGCAGGTAAGTTACGAAGTGGGTATGCTGGTGGTCCTTAGCTGCAGCGATGCATGGAACGTCTGATTTATATGTTTTTCCTAAGGATAGAGAGCATGCATATTAGGGGGAAACTCTAATTTCCTCAAGGAAGCTGATTATTATGGCTTTCTTTCAAAGCCAGTCAATGTTGTTGCCTTCAGCTCACCCTCTCATTTTCTGAGCCAATCAGGCCCTTTGTGCGCTATGTCAGGGAGGATTTAAAAAGCTATAAACGTTTCATATTTATTTAGAAATGTAATAAACCTATGTGTTTGTCATTTGCATTCATGTTAACTGTTTCTGCCATACCCCTGAATAAAATCCAATGCAAAAAATTGCCCTAAGTATTTACTGGCTGTCCAGTAAATCCCTCTGTGTGTTCTTTTAGAGAACTCTAGTGAAACAATGTCATCATAAACATCAAAAAGCGTAGCAATCACGTAAGCAATAAAGTAAAGAAGCTTGAAGAATGGTTAGGGTGGGAAAAAACCATTATTATTTAAAGATCTAAGATACTATTGTTCATTCCCCTAAAATTGATTCAGTATAGTTCAAGTAGACATGGTCGTCCAATAAACTCAGAAGGTTTGGGCCTGGGAGGACCTGAAGATGTTCATTAGTTACTGTATATAGAAGAGTTTGTTGACAAATGTCTGTCTACACATCTTGCCTCTGTGCTAGAATGGCAAAAACATAGCCATTGTCAAAAGAAGATCACCCTAACCCTATGGTGAAGTTTGTCTTATGCAGGTAAAGAAAAGCTGATGGGAGTTGATGTGAAGACAAGTTGAGCTAAACACAGCACACTGCAGAAAGACAAATCTTTTACATAGAGACTGTTAGAGACTTTAGATTGAACAGGAGGTTGATCTTCATTTCTATAGTTACATACAAATATTAAACGTGTGGACTTTACACTGCTGCAATTATAGCCTAACATTGTCATATAAAATAGGGAGAGTCTAATGCACCTTAAACATTTTGGTCTATCACGTCATCATAAGAGAATTCATGTATATGTGATTATGATGTGACAGAATAGGGAATTGTTCAAGGTATGTCAACACCTTTGGAAGTCACTGCAGTGCTAAATGTTTATTTCTTTATTTGCTTTTCTGCCTTTAGACATCAGAAGAGGAGCTATTTGGCAACAATGAAGAAAGTCCTGCCTTTATAGAGTTTATGGAGTTTCTTGGAGAAAAGATTGAACTGCATAACTTTAAAGGGTAAGATTCAAACAATAGTTGTGAGAGAACTAAACTGACTCTGGCATAAATAGCAAACAAACTACAGCAACTCCTATTTACATCCCATCACACCCACTGCAGTAATAATGGTCCTGCTTCTGCAGTGACGGTGGAATATCCTGTTAGACATGCTTCTATTTACTTGCAGTTTCCGCGGAGGGTTAGATGTGACTCATGGGCAGACTGGCACAGAATCCGTCTACTGCAACTACCATAACAAAGAGGTCATGTTCCATGTGTCCACAAAGCTACCTTACACAGAGGGGGACACCCAGCAGGTAATATAATACAATAGGACACTGACTAACCTTTCATGATTCATAGCAAGCAGTCAAACCAGTTCCCTCTTAGCATAAGAGCAGAGCATTTTGCATGTTTATCCATCCCGACTTAGAAAACAGCAGTGGATAAAACGCAGGTATTTGTTCCAAAAATGAACCTTCATTATTATTATTATCAGTTTTTGTGCAACTTTTTTCTCACACAATTTCTAATTAACAAACATTTATTCACATATTCAGGATATAAAATTTTGTTCGCACACAAATCTCTGTCTTCACCTTACGTGTTCAGCTTCCCAGCCACCAGTAGTGTCTGTCAACTTCAAGGGAAAAAGCGCCTCTTTGTGGTGGTTTGCAAATTGACAGGGTTAAATGTGCTCTTTAGTGTCTACATTTATTGTAAATAGAATGTTTCTTATCAACGACCTAAAAGGTTTTGTTTTTATAAACTTTGCCAAACGGTAAACTATTAAAGCTTCCAAACTCCTTTGATGGACATAACCACCAGGAGTTTTTACAACTGGCATAAAATTAATACAGGTGTTCAAAACTTAATAATTTCAGGTCCAGAATGTCCAATAGAAATTGTGATTGTTTCTTTTATCGCAAAGCTTAGTGGGTACAACACACTGTTTAATTAAGCGATAGATTTTATAAATTTCCAAATTCTGTTGTAGGTAGGATTAGCTGAGAGAACCTTTGTTGTAATGTTATAAATCAAGGCGTACTATCCTAAAAGTTGCAGTCTTGCAAGTAATTCCAAATTCAGAAGCCTAAAACTTTGGCAGAGGAGCTTACCCCTTAAAGATGGCGAAAGTTTAGTCTCAAGTCAAATCTATACATTTCTTACAACCCTGCTATGTTCTTGTAAGTAATTTCACAATCTTTGTCCAGTATTGACTGGAAGCTTCTACCAGGAGAAATAACAACAAAAAATGTCCATAGATCGTTACTCTACACCCACCAAACCTAACATGATTTATATGTACATTACTGTCGGCTACTTGTACCGGAATCTGCGCTTGTTCTTGGTCCTTAAAAAGACATTTTTTATTGTGTGTCTTCATGAAGTGCACTGACCTTTAAAGTGGCACTAAACCATTTTTAATTTCATAACTGTTACTGTAACTGTTACTGTTAATTACCATCTGAGGCTTTCACAGATCATTTATACTTGTACTGATGTTCAGTTACATATAGCTGCACTATTTACTAAATGGATCACTTTTTTCCCCCCTTGTCCTGTTCAGCATCATGGCTAGTAGAATGAGTTTCTGGCTGCCACAGTTGTGCTTAACATATTTTCTTTTCCAAGTGAGGCTTTAAAAATATAGAGCCTCCCATGCTTCCCATATCTTAATCATTTATTGATTTCTGAGGTGTTATGTACATTCTAAAGCTAAACATGACGGGGGGGGGGGGGGGGGGGGGGGGGGGCGCAGAGAGTGAAAGGGAACATACGCAGACCAATATTCTAATAGAAACAAGTAAACAAACAAACAAACAATAACAAAAACAAACAAACAAAACAACGGAGTCCAAAAACTAGCTGCTACTAGATTGCTCCTGAAGCATCCTTGGGAAACTGCAAAATGGCAATGAATCCTACCTGTGGAGATATAATTGGCGAAAAGCAGAGCAAAGACAGCAATGTATGCGGCACATAACACAAACAAAATAAATCAAATGGATCACTTTAAGTATAATTTGTTGTGATGAAATGTACTGAGGGTTATCAGAGTAAAAAGAGCTGAACTTCTACTTTTGGGATATATATTGGGGAAATCTATATGTTTCCTTTCCCTTGATGTCTATGTGCTATATTGTGTTGCTCTGTCGTATGAAACAAACGAAAAAATGCATTAGTTTCTAATTGCAAAACTTAAAAGGTTTTTGAGTAATAAATGACAACGAGCTTGTCTTGGGGATCTTTTGCTACAGTTGCAGAGAAAAAGGCACATAGGCAATGACATTGTGGCCATTGTGTTTCAAGAAGAAAATACTCCCTTTGTGCCGGATATGATTGCGTCCAACTTTCTTCATGCTTATGTTGTGGTGCAAGTGGTCAACCCTTGCTCTGACAATGTTGTCTACAAGGTAAATTCTCCTTACCCTTCCTTCCATTAGCTTTTTTAGAAAAGTCTGTGCAAGCGCTTGCTTTTGGGCTCTAATGTTTGTTGTTAGGTGTCAGTGACAGCTCGGGACGACGTTCCTTTCTTTGGCCCAACCCTCCCAAACCCTGCCATATTTAAAAAAGTGAGTGGAAAAACAAAGCTAACGAATTTCAGATTTCTGCTGTCGTCTTTTGTTTTAACAGTTTTTTACTCTCTGATTTGATTTTTTGTTTAGGGCCCCGAATTTCACGAATTCCTGTTTACAAAGCTTATCAATGCGGAATATGCATGCTATAAAGCTGAAAAGTTTGCTAAACTGGAGGTGAGTTGTTGAGCATTGCTATTATTGCTTTTGTGTTTGGAGAGCCTGAACACGTTCTTACATTTTCTTATTTTTTTTTACATTTATTTTCCTGCAATTTGTGTACAGGAGCGAACACGATCAGCTTTGCTTGAAACCCTGTATGAAGAACTCCATGTAAACAGCCAGGCCATAATGGGAGTCGGAGGAGAGGAAGATAAGCTGGAAAATGGGAATGCCGGAGGAGGGGGCTTCTTTGAGTCCTTTAAGGTAACAGGAGACTCAGCATTAGAAACTGTAATTGCCAGGGCCGTGAGAAACTTTGTGCAAAAACCAGTTTCTGTTTTAAAATGTGCTCACCTTTATCCAGGTTGAACATATCCTAGGACAGACTACAGAATTACATTCTATGTTTTTCAAACAGTTGCTTAGACATTTTACTTGCTACAACAGCAGAAATTTGCACTATACTTGTAGTATTGATCTCCCACATTTAGACTTGCAACTGACATTAATTATTTACAGCTTTTTGTTTCAGGCCTTACTTAAGACTGGATAACCTACTAGTGCCTTGTAACTTAGTCAAGCAAAAAGAATTGAGCAAAATGTCCGGCTATTCATACTGCTGATATTGCTTTTACTGAAATTATAAGGTATTAAAGATCAATGTTCATCAAACACTAAAGCATTGACCTTTGGTGACCTTTGTTTTTCATTATCTGTGGTTGGATTTTTCCTCTGACTTTTCCCTGGCAGCTTGGGCTTACTACACATATTCAAGCTGTGGCATAAGAGCTTTATCACTGCCTCACAGTTGGTGCTAAATCTGTATAGATTTATGGATCTTTTTCCTCATCTTGCTTCCCAGTTTTTATTCTTTGTGCATCCCAGCAGTAAGTTACGCTGTGCTCTCTGCATACTGCTGGGTTACCACACTTTGCACATTTTTCATAAAGCTGTTGTCTCTGTGCGGCACCAGTTCGGAGTAAACGGATGGATTTTGATTGCTTTGATTCTCTGCTGGGTTACTTCCAAAGACTGGCACTTAAACTACTTTCAGCAACTTGGTGGTTTTACATCTACTTGAATTTTCTTCTTCTGCCACCTAACTAAATATAATACATCTTCTGACCCTTACGACTGGCACTAAAGCTCTGCACACTTCTCTTTCATCACTTCCTTTCTAACAGCAATAGTACAGGACTTGGCCCCAGTCCATGTGTTGGTCATTGTTCAGGGGAAAGCCTCAAGGCTCATCTTGGTGATGCAAAGAGGTCAAAAAAATATCAATGCCATCTGAATGTATCTCCTCCTCCTAATCTCTTTTTGTAGCGGGTGATTCGCGGTAGAAGCCAGTCAATGGATGCCATGAGTCTAAATTTAAGGAAGCCATACACTGTCTCCAATAACCTGAGCAGCCACAGCCCTGCAGAGAGCCCTAAATTCCCTGGGATAGTAAGTACTGTGCCTCTGTTCGCCTTAAGTAAGGCGAACAGACTCGCTACTTTCTCCTTTTCCAGCAGTTCTACTACAGTACCTCTGCTTCCTCACACACTTGCCACATTAACTTCTCACCATGCCCTCCGCCAAGGGGGTCAATAACAGATTGCTATGGTCTTTAAGCTTAATCTCATACTGCAATTAGTTGTAACTTGTCTGCAAGGTGGAGCAAGAGGATGCTGAGTAGTTTGCAGACTTAGGATGATCGTTTGGGCTTAAAGGTGGTGTTTACTTTGTTTGTTTGTTTTCAATCCTAATAAATTAGCATTATTAAACAAGCACTATTTATTCTTGACAGATTAAACAATTTTTTGCTAATAATATGTTTTTTGTTATGTACACAATACCTTAAGCATGGATCCAATGAAGAAAAGGATGTAAATTCCCTCAGCTATGTGTAAACCTTCAATCTTTGCAGTGACATCTGAAAGTGCTTGTCAGCCTAATGAACAATTTTTTGTTCTTTTTTTATTTCAGCTCTTTAATTTATCATTAGTGCGATTAAAAACTGCTATACGTACAATAACTACCTCGGCTTACCCTTGCATCCACTTTACATATGCAATAATACACAACATAGAACTTTTATTGATTTTAAAAACGTAATCAAGTTTCTGTTTCTGGTATTAGTGGTCGCTAATGTTTTTTTAAAACGTTCCTAAAAATTGAACCTTAACATCCCTTTTTATAGTGACTAATTTATCACGTGACCGTTTTGACAGAAAAGCTGTAAGTCATTTATGTTGACTGATGTCATGGAACAGACTTCCTGGCTTCTTAGACATTACATTAATAATTCTTTATAAAGTTCATTGTCAAAGCATAAAGTTATTCTGCTTCATGCTTTCCAAGAACTCTTTTGATTTGTTTTCAGGACCATTTTGGGTCCAAATGCGTGCATGTCCAAGAGTAGTTCAAATACATCCTTAGAAAAAAAAAATACTCAAATTATTTGATATCCATTCCCAGAAATATGCTTGTAAACTTCTGACCATTTCTTTTTTTGTATACTACAATATAATTTTATATATATATTTAATATAAACAATGAATATTTTATTATTTTTTTCCTTTTTAAGAGACATTTTCAATTACAGTTTAACATATTATTGCTGTCTTATGATATTACCTAAAGAATAATTTATTACTTGCCCTTATCTGTTGCGTTTTTACTCTCTTCTCCATCGTATTCCTTGCAGGCATATGTGCCTTACATAAACGGTTCATAATTTCTCTCTCCCATTCAGCTGTATTGTATCCCCGGAGCCAGACTGTCTTCAGTTGTATTCTCTAATTAACCTATGTTTGTTGGACTGACATGACTTACTGCATGAAACCTCATATATATTTGTACAAATCTCATGTTTTCTCTCCTCCTTTTCATCTCTCTTTTATGTCATCTGTCATCATCATTCTCTCCTCCTCACTCTTTCTACTTCTATCTGTCTATTCCTTTCTTTTTGTTTTCTCTCTTCCTGTCTGCCTCAGTCATTGCTTGTCCCAGGCAAAAGTCCCAGTAAATATGGACGCCGTGGCAGTGCCATAGGGATAGGAACAGTAGAAGAGGTTCATGTCTAATTACTAACTACTTTCTAACTTTCGTGTGATTTCTGTTGCTTTTATTTGTCTGCATGGCTCCACTGCATCAAGCGCCAACATGATTTCTTGCACATTTCAACTCCCTTTAACATTAATTCCGTTTTGAAATCCAATCATTAAAACTGTCTCCAGATTAGCATTTTTTAAAGCTATCCAGAATGTAAAGAAATTACAGCTCGTTTATGCAAACACAGCATTTGAAAGGATAAAGATTAATTTTAAGACATAAACTTTTATTCAACCAATCGATTTCCGATTGTTTTCTCTTTTTACTATGTTTTCTGCTTTGCTGCAGTAGCCACTCACTTTTTTACTATGTTCTATGGACACTATACTTTATTCATGTCCAATTTAATCTTTCAAACAATTCAATAAGCCCCCCTTACAGAGGCTATGCAAACATAATTGCCTTGCTTCTCTCTGAAGCTGCATTAATGAAAATGTTATTTAAGTTCCCTAATTTGAGACCTTTAAAATGGAGACTGAATGAACAAAGCTGCTACTGAGAAAGCAGAATTGTAAGCAGGCTGTGAAGCCTTGAAACTGACCTTTCATCTCCTGCTTCAGCACGCTCTGCTCTAACAGGGGGGACTGTCACTTTGTCTTGGCATGAAATGCATAGTTTTCCTTATTTTATTCTTGTCTTTGTAGCAACTGAAAAGCCAATCCTGTCAAACTGTTGCACAAATGAATCAAAGTGACGTGTTTTTAAATGTGCTTTCCTAAATTTGATTTAGCCTATATGGTAAATCACAATAGAACGTAGAAAATGGTTTCACTTTTTGACACTGCTTTTTATGCCTTCCCTGCCAGTCTTTGATCATTCCTGGAAGAAGCCCAACAAGGAAAAAGTCAGGTCCATTCAGCTCCAGGCGAAGTAGTGCCATTGGGATTGAAAACATTCAAGAAGTCCAGGAGAGAAGGTGAATGAAGAACTTTTCCACGTTTCATTACATTACAGCGACAAACCTCAAAGTGACCGACACAAAACACCTAAATGTTAGGTGGAAGGAATATGATACATGCCCTTAACATATTAAAATGATTATATTTACATTTATTCAGCCCTGTTTTACTCTGATGAATGTATATAATCTAATCCAACATCAAATGTAAATGTTTATCTGTTTATAATATCATTAAGGTATTAATCTAGATGATCTGTGAATTTGTCTGAAGTTTGACGACGATCATTAGGGAAGAAACAGCTAATTATTAGACCAGCGAAATCATCAGACATATCAGAGATTAGTATTGTTAAAAAACAAAAATTTGTTTGCCAAGCATCAACAGATAAAATGTCATCAAAACACCTTAAAACAATTCTTTATATTTTAGTAGCATCACATCCCTATTTTTTTTTATTATCAAACAAGAAAGATAACCTAGTTCACTTAATTTCTTTCTCCAAGTAATTCCATAATCTGACTCCGTAAACAGAAAAGCATCTTTCCAACATTTTAGTACAGCACCTTGTTTTTATAAATATTTCAAATCATTTTAATTGAAAATGGCATGTTTTTTAACCCTCTACTGCACAGTGTTGCCATATGGCAACAAACCCTTTCTTTCACCAGTTCTATAAATTTGAAAATAAATATGAGCTTTGGTCTTAAATTCATGTTAGAACCTGGTGGCAATCAATGATATGCTTTGACGACATCCCATGACACTATAGTCCTTCGTAGTATCAGTCTTTCCTCACACTTTTGACAATTGCAATAGCTGCAGAAGTGCTCCTGCATATTTGAAGATTTTTCTCACTATTTCATATTTCTGCAGAATTTAAAAATAACTACATGCATCTGGTTTAATTTCTTATCCTTTTTCAATCATTGTCTCATTGATTTGATAGGATTATTACCTTTTTATTTAATAAAGTAGGTATGTTGCCATATGGCAACATTGTGCGGTAATGAAACCATATTTGCTAAGCCCAAAGCAGAGAAGCTCTTTCAGAAAAAGACATTTGCCTAGGTGCAGTGTTATAGATCGTTGTATTTTGCTCTTATATGCATGTTTTCTGTTTATTTCTATAAACTGAAATGTAAGTAAAATATATACACTTATTTTGTTTTGAAAATGAACACATCAGTATTCTATGGCAAGGCTAAGAGGAGGGCTGAGATGTACAGGGTACAGGTGGCTATACCTTCTCCTGAAAGTGAGGATGAGTTAGGGATCAGCGACGAGGACTTTGAGAAACAATTAGTTGACTCCGAGGATGAAGAGACAGGTGTGTGAAGTGGAATGACAATCGGTAAGTGATCCTCCTCAGCGCCTTTGCTGCTGCAAACCCTACTTCCCAAGTGCAAAGGTGGGACAAGATGGCAATGAGGATGGTGACAGTGCTGTGCCCTAACATTGTCACTGTCTACAACAAGACGATGGGGGTGTCGATTTATTACATTCGCTTATTGCTCTGTACCGTACCAAGATTAGATCAAAGAAGTGGTATCATCAGATTGCGTTCCCCTTCTTGGATCTTACAGTGCTGCAAGCATGGTTACTCTATCGCAGAGATTCGGATGCTTTGGGAATTCCACAGAGAATGCAGTTGAGCATGTGGCATTTTGCATTTATAAGGTGAGCAAACAAACCACAAAACAAAAAGTGAGGCCCTCACAGAGTTTGGACACCCGCATCGAGGAGAAGCGTTACAGTTCGTATGAATTTGCATCAAATGTTTTGTAAATGTTGAAATTATACTTAAAAAAGTAGTACACAAAGCTCTTGATAACATGTAAAAATAATAAAACAATTTAATTTCTAAAAGACAGGTCTGTAATAATTTATAAATTTCATGCAATTTAGGGAAAAAACACTATAGACTGGTCAATTGTCGCACAATGTTGCCATATGGCAACA
Source organism: Orestias chungarensis (assembly GCA_032876305.1). Taxonomy (NCBI): domain Eukaryota; kingdom Metazoa; phylum Chordata; class Actinopteri; order Cyprinodontiformes; family Cyprinodontidae; genus Orestias; species Orestias chungarensis. Next base: position 6,579,838 of record JAVLVB010000779.1, on the reverse strand, counting down.
TACCCAAAAGTACCCCCTTAAAAAAAAATTATAAATATTTTCATTTGAGTCAATTTTATATGTTAAACAGCACTGTCACATTTTTTCTCATGATTGCATAATAATGCGTGCAGCAGAGGGTTTCTTTATTGAATATTTTCTGGCAATTTTTTTTACGGGCTTTATACATTACCTTTAACACATTGTGATAAACGAAATCTTCAAACTTTATTTTCATTTTTTATTTTTTCAAATTTTAATAATTGCAACTTGACAAACAATGGATGTGATGGATTTCTATATCTACTTCCACTTACGATTCTTATTGCTTTTTTTTGTGAAATAAAAACTGGTATAACGTTTGTGTTATATGTAGTTTGTAGTAAAAATAGATTTCTATACAACAGGTCAGAACCTTTATTGAGCTGTGTAAAGCAGGGTTAGGGTTCTAAAGCACAAGACATCCCCAGTCAGGTAGACCGATTTCAACCAAAATTAAGAACCTGATAAGAAGAGTCTTAATCACTGAGTGCTCAGGTCTTTGCACTGGCTTCCTGTCAGTCAAACAATAGACTTTAAAACAGCCTTGCTTGTGTAAAAGTCTTTTCATGGTTTAGCCCCAAAGTACATATCTGACATGTTAGAGCCATATGAACCAACCCTGACTCTGAGAACTGAGGGGAGGCTTCATTCCAGTTTTATGCTCCTAAAATCTGGAACAGTCTTCATGAAGAAGTGAGACAGCTTTCAACTCTGGCTTTGTTTGAATCCAGGCTGAAAACAGCCTTGTTTAACTGTGCATATAGCAACTGAGAATATTATTACTATTATTATTATTATTATTATTATTTTTATTTTATTTTTATTCAAAGTTTTATTGTTTCATTTTCTGCTCGTTTTTCCTATGTAAAGCACTTTGAATTGTCTTGTACATGAAAATGTGCTATACAAATAAACTTGCCTTGCCTTGGCCTACTGATCCACAGCTCAGAGAATGTTAATATTTATGTAAGACACTGTACCTGTATCATTATTGGTGATTGTGTTGGTAATTTAAAACATTGATTTTTTATTTTTAAACCCAAAAAACCTAACTGAAGATTTTTTTTTTTTTTTTTGTAGTAGTAGAGATACATCTCTAAACACTCAAAAGACGCCTGACAGCTGCCACGTTTCTAAAGACCCAAAATCCGACAACTCAGATCAGAGTTCTCCTGAGGTTCTAACAACCACCAATAACAGGTGAGCAGGAAAGATGGCAATACTGCATGTTTATTCAAGAAGTTGACTTGTCATGTGCCGTCTTGCATGAGCATGGCGCTATGTGGTACTGCTGTGTGCTGTGCATATAATGTGCATCAGAATTGACACATACGGAGAGTGGTAACCCAGGGTGTAGCTCTTATCTCTGTGGCAGGACCCCTTCGATCCCTGAGGGCAATGACCTCTCACGTTCCTCCTCCAATGCCAGCAGCTTCGCCAGTGTGTTAGAAGAGAACGAAGCCGAGGCAACAGAGGAATATGACACCGGCATGGTGAGAAGGAAATCTTGTGTTTTAACAGTATGAAAGCAGAGCAGGAATTTGTAATAAAACATTTATTTACGTTAATGTCTGCTGATCTCAACTGTCTCTCGCGTATCCTTCCTAGGAGAGTCTTTCATCAGCTGGGACACCTCACAAGCGAGACACCCTCACCTACAGCACCTGGTTGGAAGACAGCATCAGCTGCACCAGCAGCAACAGTCGCGGAAGTTCTCCGGGTTAGTCGGAGAAGTGCAAGAAAAACATTGTATAGTCGATAGTAAATTCATACCAAATAACACAAGATTAGTAATAAAAAAAATAAAAAAAACATTTCAGGTAAATGTGCTCCTTGCCATGTATATGTGCTTCAGTGCAGCTTATGTAACACATAGACAGTAGCAGATCCAGGTCGGAAATTTGTCATGATACTGAGTATTTCTATGGAGTTCTGAAAAAAGAACTAAAGCTGATTTCTTTTTTTGAAACGTCCGAAAAAAATGCTATGCAAAGGAAAATACTTTTTCCATTTTTGAATATACGTTTTTGATTATCTTTTTCCCAACCTAAAAAAGAGCAATAATAAACATGACAAATACAGGGGTTGGACAATCAAACTGACACACCTGTCATTTTAGTGTGGGAGGTTTCATGGGTAAATTTGACCAGCCTGGTGGCCAATCTTCATTAATTGCACATTGCACACAACATTATGGATGACATACCATGGCTCAAAATAAATCACAAATCATGTTGCACGTCTTGCTGGCGCATCTGTGACCAAGACAGCAAGTCTTTGTGATATATCAAGAGCCATGGTATCCAGGGTAATGTCAGCATACCACCAAGAACGGATAACAGATAGGGTTTGGGCTGCCATATTGCGGCATTCCCTTGGCCCAATACTTGTGGTAGATGGGCACGTCACTGCCAAGGACTACCAAATCATTCTGGAGGACCATGTGCATCCGATGGTTCAAACATTGTATCCTGAAGGTGGTGCTGTGTATCAGGATGACAATGCACCAATACACACAGCAAGACTGGTGAAAGATTGGTTTGATGAACATGAAAGTGAAGTTGAACATCTCCCATGGCCTGCACAGTCACCAGATCTAAATATTATTGAGTCACTTTGGGGTGTTTTGGAGGAGCAAGTCAGGAAACGTTTCCTCCACCAGCATCACGTTGTGACCTGGCCACTATCCTGAAAGAAGAATGGCTTAAAATCCCTCTGACCACTGTTGCAGGACTTGTATATGTCATTCCCAAGACGAGTTCACACTTTATTGGCCGCTAAAGGATGCCATACTGTACACCATACTAATAAATAGTTTTGTTCTATAGCAAGGTGTTTCAGTTTCATTGTCAAACCCCTGTAGTTGCCAAGCATCATAAAAGATGAATGAATAAGGATATCCGCTTGCAAAAATAACCCTTAAGCCTTGAAACATTTCAAATTGTATGCCATAAGTACAAACTACTATTTTTATTATTGGGATTTTATGCAATAGACTAAAACAAAGTAAGGTAAATATGAATGCATTATGTTTTATATGGGTAGATAAAAGTGTACATGTGTTTTAACTTCTTTTTAGAACAATCACTTTTACTTTAGAACCCCTACATGAAATTTGAACCAATTGTAAGTGACGTCACTGTTGAAGCACTGAACTCTGGAGTAGCTACTTTTATGTTTCATGCTGCAATATCCATGCTTTTAATGAATGGGTGATCAACAGGCTGCCATAACACTTGGTATGTTGAAAATTTAGTGCTGTCATTTGAGTCGGTTGTCGTGTAGTAGGCACACTTCTAGTCTTTTAAACACTTCTAAACTTCTAAACATGCGTGACAGCAGACCCAGGGGACTACATTTGGAGACTATTGATGCAAGGGGGAAACACAGGAAAGATGCTCTAGTTAGTTATTTTGTTTACGCCATGTGTACTGAGAAAATTAACACATCAAAGACACTATTCCCATTTTGAAATCTGCTTTTGGGATCTTGATAATCTGTGGGGATTTTTGACTGTGGGGACAGTGAAGCAGGCAAGACTTGATGAGAAAATATTAGAGATAAATAGGCAGCAGTCCTGGGAGGATAACGAGGCTGAAAGAAGAAGTTTAATGCTGGTGGAGGCATAACAAAGATTTGCAGCAAAAGGTGGTTCTGCAAAGTCTTTACTCAGGTGGTGTAAAAACAGTTGCATGCTTGGAGCTTTACGTTTTTGTGTAGCACATGAAAAAAAAGAAGTCAGGTTGGAGAGAACCTAAACGCCTGTTTGATTTCAAGTGCTTTCTTGTCTTTCAGGGCCTGGCAAATCCGATCGAGGGAAACCCACGGACGTTCAAATCAAACTAGAACGATCACATGACCATCAGTCATCCGTGAGTCACTCGGAATTATTCTATATTTTCCATCTCCAAAATTCTGGATTTTTTTTATTTCATTTTGAAAGATGTATTTGTGTTTTATCTGATTTGTGATTCTGTTCGTGCAGAACTGTTAGCCCTGCGCCACCTGCTTACATCCTGAAACTTCGTCCTCAGGTTAGATTTTTTATTCTCAGATTGATTTAACACTGCTACTATGTTCAGACGGAATAGACATGATGCATGAAGATACAAGTGATTCAATCCTGCTTGTGAGTATATGTTTTTCTTGCTGTGAGTTTTGACCAGATACCTGCCTTCTCCCTAAAGCAGTCCCATAAGTCTCACTCCTTCTGAGAACCATGCAGTTCATATGCCGAAGTGACGAGAAGGAGAATGATGATGAGGATGAAGATGGGAGAAGAATATCAGATAGAGCCTGCAGTTAGCAGCTCAGGGAAGACATGCATTCGGAAACTTAGAAGACAGTAGACAGGGTTACGCACAATAAGGAGCTTTTTACATCGTTGTTTTCTTACACTCATTTCTTTCCCTGTTCCCACATGTGTTGCCTGGCTGTACATTTTTTTACCTTGCCTTTGTTGTAGAAGTGCACATTTGATCTACAAATATAAATGTTTTATCTGTGAAATATGTCACTTTTGTTTAGTTGTTGCTACAAAAGGTACAGATCGTCCTTATGAATGTCATCGGGTAGAAATGAGCAGCCGGAAGGTAATGCCATGAGCCAATTTAAAGGGCATCATTCAAAATTTCAAACTTTAAAAATTAGCTTCTTTTTTCTTAATCCTTGCAAGTACAGCAAAATGTATAAATACATGGAAGACATAAAATGACCACAAGATAATCAAGAATGAAACCAGCCAAAGATTTATCAAAGTTTATATGGAGCTCTGAACATAATCAGGCATTTCTGCATTACACAACAGCCAAGCGATGCAAAAATGGTGGTAGCGAAGTCATCAGTTTGAATATGAATGCATTGGGTAAATATTTACATACAAATTTGTCCAGTGAAAAAGAAAAATAGTGCCTGAGCCGTTGTTCAATAGCGCTCTGGCACCCTACAGCACGCTGTGGAAATCCATTATGTCTGTAAATCACCAGTGACTCATAAACCTAAATTCTTGGCTGAATTATAATAGACCTTGTAATTTCTGCTCCGGTTCTGGCCATATTTGTTGGTCTCATGTTGCTGATGATGAAAATATTCATGTTCTAACATATGCAATCCATGTTTTTTTAACTTATGAGATTTTAAATGTGTTTTTGTTGCCTTTGCTGGGTTATTATATTTAAATTAACAAATCTTGCCTACTTCTCCTGCACGGATAATATTTTTACAAGTGCTTACCTTATTACTTTCATCAACAGGTTAAACATATTACTGTGAGGAGGATTTTTGTGTGTGTGTGTGATTGAGACTGAGAAAACAATTTTCTGTTTACAATACCCTTTCACTCTCAGCAGTTGAAAATTATATGTCTGTCATCCATTAGGAGCAGTAGCCTTCTTTTTCATATCTGGCTCCAAAGGTACTGTCTGCTCAGAGAAGTCAGGTTTTTAGTTGCTGATCTTTTAATCAATTGGTTGGTCAGTTTTATTTATTTATATTTTAATAAGTATAATGTATTATTTTATTTGGCAGGGACAATGTACAATGATTAACATTTGTATGTATGCACCAGAATTAGCTATTTTTCATCCATTGTACCTGGACAAATGGAAAATGTGTCTAACTAAAAGCAATCAAAAACCTTTAAACACAGTTTTAAGATTATCAAATGTCTCTGATATAAATTCTTAAGAATTTACCAAATAAGGTAAATTTGATTTAGCATTTGCCAGGTAAAAACCAAATAGAATATGACTTCTGCACTAAGACACTTTCCTCTATTGGCAATTTTTTCTAAAGTTTAGCATGTTTAACATGGTTTTCTTCAAACAAAATACATACATGTTGTTGGATTAGACGATAAGGACATTTGTTTAAGATTTCAAGACTAGGATTGTTGTTTGAATTGCCTATTGTAGTAAGTCACTGTCTGTAAGGTCAGATAATGTATCTATGTAGTCAACAGTCATGTTATTTTTTTTTCTTACTTCTGTTTTTCTCTAAAACATGTTTTTATTTATTCCTTTGTTCCCGGTGAAGTGGCAGTTACACGGTACCTTCATGGTGATAACACTCAGCGTCTTGTCATACAGCTTGTATATGTTGCTTTGGTGTAATTGTAATCGTAACCCGTGACACCTGTCCTATATCAGGGATCAGATTTTGTTCAATGCAGTAAGTCTGCAATACAAATATGATCAAACCATGTATATTTATTTGCTTTCAAAGCGACTAAATGCAAACTAAGCTACTGGTTTTGTGTATATATAAATTCAACAGGAGTACTTATATCATAGATGGTGAATTTTAATTTAGAAGGAGCAACACCATTTACTGCAGAGACTCACAAATGTTTATGTCCTGTAGACTTTCAGATATTGTTTTAAGATTTTTGTAGATTTTTTTTTTCAGACTGTGAAAGGGAAAATCTCTCTGTACATCTTATTGACCATTTCAGTTGCCTTATATCTCACAATGACGGTGTAAATAAAGCCAGTATAGGCAATGGCTAACTCATCAGGATTTTCAATGAATGAATGAATGTTTTGTTTTTGCGTGTTTTTATTGTAAATAAATACCCTGCAAAATGTAAAGTCTGTTACACATCGCTCTTATTTTTAAAATGTGGCTTCATGGAAATCCGTGTTTTGACATCGGTAGACACAAAACATATAAACAAATGGGCAAGATAAATATAATTTTTTTGGCAGGGTAAACTTTTTTCCCCCACACTATAACAATAGTTTTTAGATCTTTGTCAATGTCAGCCTATTTCTCTTTCTAATAACCTGCTGACCTCCATTAGATTCACAAAAATCAAAGTTGTGAACAACATGGAAGTTGTTCACTAGAAATAGTGCTTACCTTTTCCTTAGCTAGATTTAAATCCTTTTGAAAACCTTATTTGGTAAGCACATTAAAGGCCTTAAAAATGCTGTATAAACAATCAAGATTTTGCTGAGAATATTACCAGGTATCTCTTAAATATTATATCTACAACCTACAATCTTACAGGGAATAACTTAGTTCTATACTTTAGAAAAAAGGGGGTTGTTTTTTAGGCTCCTTTCTGTCATTTTTTTTAAATTAAAATGTATCATACATATTTAATGATTCCCTTGAAATGTATTTATGTCAAGAGGCCAGGTTGAAAAAATACTTCAAATGTCATCTCAAGCATTTTTAAAAATCCAGTTATACATCTATTCAGATCCATTGTACTTATCAAACAATGCATATAAATTAATTTTATTTTTCAATTAGATTAAGAACATTTTCTAACCGAACCAAGTAGTTTGCAACAAATAATTGACCTGCAGCATTTACTCCTCCTGGATGAGTCTTTATAAATACTGCAATAATGCCTAAATTTACAATTGGACACTTCCAGATAATGTAGTAACAAACTGGGCATTACATTCAGCGATATAAATATTTTTTCCAATTAATTTTAATGTATAAATATACAATAAAGATAATAATAAAACATTTATTTTAAATATTTACCGTTTGTCATCTAGCAAACAACAACTAATACATGAATGTACAGTAGCATGAAAAAAATAAATGCTGTTTTTCTTAGAGAAGTATGGTGCAAAAAATCTGTTTTTCACCTGGCATTAGATTCAAACATTGTATTGCCTAATTCTTTTTTATTTTTATGCCTTTATTGCTGTGGAAAGAAAGGGGTTTTTGGCCAAGGAACTTTTGGGTCTTTTTTAAATGAAAAGCTAATAAATAAAAAGTTTGATTTTAGTAACATTCTTTGTGTTTTCCAAGACAATTACACAAATGGTCCAAGAATGTTTTTCTTCATGTTGCATAAAAAGAATTAAAAACGTTTGCATTCATTGTCTTTTTTGGAAAAGTTATGTTTTTTTCTTCTTCCCCCAATACAGAAATAGGTAATGGTTCTGTACTTTTACCATAAAAGCAGTTTCATACGTTTTTTAGTGTTTATGGCTCACGACAGCTTTTATTTAGCTTTACCAACAGGGCTGCGTCCCACAAATCTATCATTTGATTCAGATTTTGGGAATTTCTCACGGCGGAACTATTGTTCTTTAACGCGAAACCGGAAACGGAGTAAATAATCGTGGCGTCAGACGGAAGTTGGCCCACTAAGTCACATTGAGAAGGAAACCCGGTCACGAAAATATTTGGTAATATAACATTTTAACGTAATGTGTTGCCAGTATTCATGATGTCGCTCCATTTGAAGTGATAATTTGAAGTTCTTAAATGTTAAAACTAGAATGAATTGCAACTGTTTTTACAGTTAGCCGTCTAGCTAGCTGCTAAGCGCCTTTCAAATTTTACCATGACTGCTGGTTCCAATATAAGTTGTATGTTAATGGGGTTTATTGCACTTGGTTGTTGTTTTGAAACAGTTTTAAATTAAATGTATACTGTTAGCATGTATTTTTGCATTGATCTAGGTCCGTGTCACTGAATTATTTATCTGTCAGCCATTAATTACATTTTATATTAATGATTTACAAAACTATCTGCAAAAAAGTTTAATTGTTTTAGTATATATTAGCGCTGCTTATGTTTAAAATGTAGAACCACAATTGAAGTAAAATTGTCCTGCAAGATGTTTAACTTGTCCTACACTAATAAGTATTGAGCCTTCTGGATCATTTATCTGGGTCTAACATCTCCAATGTGCCATTTCACCATCTTTATTCTTTGTAATGTCCAATTTCCCATTGTAGTTGTGATTTATTCATCTCTATCTTCTTGTTTGCAGGGTTTTTGATGAGACACCCCATTACTTTATTTAGCTGATCGTTAAAGATGTTCGCTTTGAGAGCTGTGCCAAGACTTTGTCTTCTAAGAAGTACAACCTGTAAGTACCAACAAATAAGCATTACAGTTTTTCACTGTTAATCTTTTTTTCTAATGTGTCTCCAGAGAAAGTTGCAGCTTAGAATTTGCAGCTTCTTTTTATTTATTTTTTCTATGTAGTCAATACGTAGTGATATTATTTTCAACAGCTTTTCAGAAAACTGCCACTACACGCTGGAATGGTTACAATACAATCCCCTGGAACATTATTCAAACTGTTTAACCTTTTTGTACAACTCTAAAAGTAGCATTTATTTGTGAAAGTGTGAGCAACGCAACCTGTGATTTAAAATGTTAAAAGTGTGACATGCACCTTTTTCAAACAACCTGTTACTGCAACTACAACTTTTAAGTATTTAGGACAGGGGTGCCCAACCTTTTTGTCCCAAGATCTACTTTTCAAGTAGCCTACCTCCTGAGATCTACCAGTCCAGTGTCAACATCGCAAACCCGCACAGATCATTTCCAGCCTGCAGTAACTACCCTCACAACACGTTTTGTTGTTGTCACACAACCATTAGACATCATATCAAAAATCCACCCTCTCTCAAACACACACACAGACAAATTCCTCACACACACACGCACGCACATACACACACACACCAATCTGCATAATGAGCAATAACCATAACTGACCTTTATATGAACCAAACGGATAAAAAAACCAGATAGATCTCTGTTTGAAAAAAGGAAATCACTTCCTACCTTAGTGGCAGACCTGGCACTGGGAGGAGGAGGCTACCTTTTTTTATTGAACCGATTACTGATTACTTCACTGAGTTTTCTCTTTATCAAAGCATTTTTAGGCAGCAGGGGAATTCAGAATTATGAGTTTTGGAGGGAAACGAGATTGCTAAGATCATTGAGTGCATATAGGCTACTGACCAAGTTTGCTTACGAGAGTATGTCTGCAGTGTTTCATAACGTACAAAAAATCTTAACAAAAGTAAAAATACCATTTATAAAGAGCAAAATATGTGGCTGTATATGTTTTGAATGAAGACCTGGAATGAATGCTTAACTTTTGTCGAAGATATAATTAATAAAATTTTTGCTTTCATGCAAACTTAGTTGATTGTGCTTTTAGTCTGAGAACTTTTATTTATAATTCACTGATTCAAATATTCATTTAATTAAAACCGTTTCTCGTTGAAATCAGATTACATGACAAAATAACTAAATTGTGCAAAAATATATGATCAAACAATTTTTTGTAAAATATGTAAAATAAAATAAAAAGTAAAATGTAAAACAAGCTTTAATAAAGAACCACTTTTACTATTTACTACGACTATTATACTATTTCTATACTATAACTATTTACTTATATATATATACATGAACACACACACACACTCCCCGGCCAGCACGGCGGTCCACAGCTTCTCCATGATGTTCTCCGTGTGCTGCGAGTTCTCCAGCACCAGGTAGAACAGGTAGCGGCGCAGAAGGCGGGTCACGCTGCCACCACCCCCGCTGCGCAGCGGCCTTTGGGCCGTGCCGAACTTGTCCACACGTACCAGCCGGCGCAGCTGCTGGTAGAAGCCCATGCGGGCGTAACTGTTTTTTGTTTTGTTTTTTCAGTCTTTTTTTTGTTGTTGTTTTTTTAGTTTATTTTAGAGGGTCTGAATACTCTGTAAATATAGTGTCAAAGTCGTTAAGTTGGCAACACTTACTTCCTGTCATGTCATAACAGGTGATAACTTCGCAGTGGACTTGGGATCAGTCCGCGGTCTACCAGTAGATCGCGATCGACTGGTTTGGCACTGTTTGTTTAGGAGGTTTATCTTTTAACAGCTTTTCATTTTTAAAGAGTGACATTTTTACCAAATCATCAATTTGGAGACCAATTGTAAATTGAAGGCATAGATATTTACTGAACTGTTGTAAAAACCAAATTTGGTCTAAACTATTTGATTGTTGCTATAAGTTTAGGATAAACCTGCTGGAACACCTTTTTTTTTTTTTTTTCTTCTTTTTTTTTACTACCATCTATTATCCCATTGCTCTGACTAGCTTCCTATCTCCTACTGAAGAATAAGTCCCACCAAATAACTCAGCTTTGGTTCTCATTTGGCTAAGGAAACTTTGTTTTACAATCGCTTACCTATATGAGTTCTGAAAAGCTTTTTCTCTTTATGCATTTTTGCCACTTTAACATTCAAAATTCTGAAGTGCAAAACAAATCTCTGTAAGACTGAGGTCAACGGTAGGCGATTATTGCCCTCGTTGCTAGGCATGTCAGTTTAGGTGGATGGCTGTCACTGAGGGTTTGTGGCTGGGCTATACTCTTGTTATCACAAATGTTTCTGTCAACACTTTTGTGTGTTTAAATATTTAGTTATTTTTTGGAAACAATTTTGAAAATTTTCAGCATTTTCTTTCCACTGTAATTATAGACTACTTTGGATAGGTTTGTATGCATGCACTCCCTAAAATACATTCAAGTTTAGGATTTTTATTAAAAAAAATTGTTTATTTTTTTAGTTGAACTATTAGCATTATAAGAGAACACAAAGAGCAGAAATGAAGTTAATGATAATATGTGGCAGATGATTTATACATGAATGTATGTACAAAACATACATATAAATAAAGAAATAAACAACAATAATAATTTTAAAAAAGGGAAATAAATAAAATTAAAAAAGTGTGTTAGTATGGCACAGCTTTACCCATTTACATCTCTAGGAAGTTAATCCAGGCTTGCCATTTTTTTAAGAATCTCTGAGGGTTACCTCTTACATTATATGCGATCTTTTCTAAGTTCAATTTTTTGCTGCTGTCATGGCCAACCCAAAGAAATCAGCTAAGTTGAACCGGAGCTTTGAGTAATCACTGAGGAGGACTATAGAGGGCGACAATCTTAAGTTCCTTTTTTAGGACTTTCTGGTGTCTATGTTCTATGTCCACCATTGTTCTAGCTGTGGACATGACCAAGTCATACGTAGAAGGTTCCCAATCTCAGTTTTGTGTTTATGATTTTTAACTTGAAGTTCAAAACAGTATGACTACTTTCACATTTTTAGGTAAAACTATCTCACAATTAGATTTAAGTAACCTTTTTCAGTTTTGATCAAACAAAAAGCCAAACATGTCATAATTTTTCAGAACGTTTTACATCTGAACATTGTGTGGTGAGGAAGGCTAAGAACATTTAGGATTACTGTTTGAACTCTTTGATACTTCTCTTGGGAATAAAAAGTAAAGCAATGTCAGGCTTTGCCTTAGTACAACAGAGACGAGCATTCAGTGCTGCATTACTTTTATGATACAAATATGGACCTTGCCGTTGTTTTGGCACTATTGTTTTTATGAACCAGAAAGACTTCTCACTAAACATGATTAAATGTTGTTGATACACAGATGTGTTTTTGAAAACTCTGGTAAATGACTTTCTTGTTTTAATTCCCAGATGCAGTTCCATCTCATGGAGGGATTCTAAATTCACATGTCTCACCAGTCATTCCCACTTCCTGCTTATCGCTACAACAGAAGCTGAGAAATTACTCAACAGCAGCAGACAACACTTCTCCTCCGCGATGGGTCCAGCTAGAGCCAGAGCTGGAAGAGGCTCTGGTGCCGCGAAAGCTATCGGTGAGTCCGCTGGAAAGCTGGCTCTCTTTACGCTACTCGCTACCTCCCCTGCTGGAGACAAACCAGCCACAGATGGACATAGAGCTGCTGGAAGAGAAGTTGTTGCCACCAATCTCTGTGGCTGTTTTGGAGGACGGGGAGGGCACAGCAGCACCCATGAGTTGCAAGAATGTTTTAGAGATCAGACGGCGAAAGATGAACCGGCATAAATACAAGAAGCTGCAGAAAAGGACTAAATTCTTGAAGAGAAGAGTATTGGAGGGCAGGGGGAGAAAGAAGCAGGTGAGGAAAACCATTTTAATGTTATGTTCTTGTAAATTAAGCTATTTTTAGACTAGATAAAGCTTAAAAAATTGTAAGTTTGATTATTTAAATGGCTAACTATGATTGTTGTGTGCAGAAAAAATTTGAGGAGGATCTTAAAAGGATATGGATGCGAGCCAGACTGAAGAAGGCTCCGGAGGGCTGGGCAGCACCGAAGATCTTCATTAAACAACATGGAAGCAAAAGGAACTGATGAACACTGAAAGCAAATGTTTTGTTTGTGTTGCCTCCTTTCCACTGGCTAACACTGAACATCCCTCCTCATTGAAAGGGTTACCAATACTCTCTGCTCCCAAAAACATTGAGCTCATATTCCTCGTGTGTACGGTTAAGTTTTGCAAATGATCTAAATAAAGATCTCCCTTCCAAACCTCACATAAGGTGATGCTATTTTTCTTTCTCCTCCCATCCACAACATCAGCTCACACAATAAATTTTTTTTTATATCTTTTTTTTTTTTTTATAGCAATCTGAAGTCTTCGCAGATCAGCTGTATGTTTTACAAGATTTAACAACATAATTGATTTTAGATGTGTTAGTTTATATGGGAATTAATACAAATGTACACAAACACTTTCAGACTTTCATTTGTAATAGATGTGGAAAATCCATGACATGTTCCTCCAACTATAATTACGGGCTGCTTTGTGTTGCTGTACCAAATAAACCGCAAATAAAAGTTGATGGTTTTAAGATCGAAGCTCGTGAATGTTTTTGTAGTGACATACACTAGATGGCGCTATTGTGTCGTTATATAAACGCTATAAAACTGATGATGTGTTGTTTTGGTTCTTGAGTTATTCACTCATCAAAAGCCTTTTACCTATTCTTTAAAAACAACTTAAAAATAAAATAAATCTACCCTGACTGTATTCTTCTTCTTTGTCTAGCTTTAGGAAGGGACATAGTGGGTGGAAATTTTACACATGAAAAAAAATGTTGGATGGAGTGGAATGTTAATATCCATTAGTTAGATTTGCTGTGAAAATGTTTTAATGGTCTTTATACAGATAGAGTGCATAGATTTTAAAGAAACAAAAGTCACACTTTTTCCTGGAATAAGTTAACATTAGTATGTAGTGACATGCACAGTTTTTATAACATAAAAGGTTTATAGGACTGTTCATGTGTTTTTAAGGTAGAAATTTTTGTACACCTATTCTTTGTTTTTCTAACATTTTTAAATGCCAGTCTGGATGTCTGTGTGGAGCTCAGGAGGCCGAAGCCAAGGCAGTGTTAAATTTCATGGCCTGGTGAAGGTGGAGCTTGTGAAGACTCCAGCCTGCAGGAACACAACAGAAGTGAGCTGCAGCTTTGCAAAGGTTTCAGTGTTTTCATAACTGATGTGCAGGACACCAACTCTGACGGACAAACATATCGGCCAGAAGCACTGAGAAGAAGATGCCCCTAGATATGAATCTACTGCAGAGTAAGTTTTATTTGTTTTTATAGTTGTGGAACCTGAAGAAAGTAATTAGGAAATATTTGTGTTGTAATTGGATCCAGATGGCAAAGAACAAAAGTTTATTTCATTCTTTCTATCTATCTATCTACCTATCTATCTATCTATCTATCTATCTATCTATCTATCTATCGATAATATATAATAAAGGTTTTTAACCACTTAATCCTAAAAAACAGTGTCTAACTCATAAGTGGGTCATTAGACTAATGACACATCTAAACTAGTATTTAGCGGCTAATAATATGTTGGTTTGGAAGGCAGCATATAATATATTGAGGTGTTTTTAAACCCAGCATGGTCATATTACATATTATATGTTTTAAAGCAACAATTTTATTTTGTATTTGTTCACAGAAGGCCATGCTACCCTGTATTTTGTTTTTTGCTTTTTTGCATCTATAACATATTTTTTTAATCTTTGTAAACTTCTATTTATTTCTCCATCAATTAGGGAGTCATAATTTTAAATAATTATATATGTTTTTAGTACGTTTACTTTCAAATTCTTACTTTTTATACATTGGCCCATTCATATCCTCTTATAATTTTTTGTATTCTTTAGTCAAATGTGCTGGTTTCATTTATTTTATGTGCAGTTGTTCTTACGGAGAAGTTATGTTAGTACATTGAAAAGGCCTATGATGCCGGGCAGCAGTGAGACAAACTAAAAATGTTCTTTCTGTATGATCAATTTCAAACTAATACGGCATGGCAGAGTTTACAGTATATAACAAGGTTTGTCTGGAATTAAAGGATTTCTACTGTGACTATCATCTAGCCTCTTTATTCATTACGAAAACTTGCTGTATATTGTTTGTAAAACGTGTTGGTCTGGTTACCAAGGCGTAAAAGCAATTAAATCGGTTACCAAACCTCAAAGACACCAACCAAACTTGGCTTATAAACAATTTTAGCAAATTTCTAGTGTTATTTTCTATCATTTTAAATCTTCAGAGTCTTTAAAGTCTTACGTTTCTGAATCTTGTAGGAACCTTGAAGTACACATTTATTTCGCGTGGCACAAACTTCAGATTTTCCTCTTCTGAGTAGAAAACAAAAGTAAACATGAAAAGGCAGTTTTAGCCTTCAGGGTGAAGGTTCAGTTAAGTCTGGCTCCGTCCTGTTCAAGCAGTTTAGAGTAATCTGAATGTGGGACCTTTTTTAATGGCTTCAGCCCAATGTGTTTCCAGTTAACTGCGGTTTGAGAGCAGGAGTCAGCACAATCCAGCAACCAGTCATTATACGTGTCAGTAATGAGCGTTTTCACCCCGACGTGGGTCGTTTTGGTCCAGGGCGACGCGGAGAAGGAGGAGGGGGATTTATCCGGAGCCTGTTTATGATGGTTGGGTCTGTTTTAATGATCAGCCGCAAACAGCAGAGTGGTATGGAAAACTCGGGAGCTGTTGTTTTGATTGGGGAAAAACATAGCTGCATGCAGCTAGTCATTGGAGGTACAAAATGACAGGGAATACATTTGTTTTGACCAGTGACCTTTGAGCCCACTTTGTCCTGCTGGAAGTGCCCCACACATCACATCCTGGTCATATGGTTTTAATCTAGTCATCTAATCAACATGCATAAAACACCAGGACCCATCGTAACAAGGTGGTACAACTGCAATATATTAACTAAAATACCATCAAATACTTCCTTTATTTCAGTAATCAAAACACTTGTAATACATACATTCTTTACACATAAAAGTATATATTTTGATGATTTAGTTTTGTTAATGAATTCAGAATATCCTACAACACTTAATAATCATTAAAAGTTTTTCCAGAGGAACGTGCCTGTGCACCAAATGTTATATCCAGGCATATAAACAGAAAGTTCCGGAAGGATGAGAATAAAAGACTGCACACATACACTATCCAAGAGTTACACTGAGAGTCTCAAAGCTCGAGTTATTGCTGGATTTTGTCCTTCTAAAGCCACCACAAACATACATTTCTAGTTCATGGGCTACAACTGGCTCCATCCTTCTATTTTCGATAAATCCTGAACAATAGTCTGCATCAGAGATATCTTTCTTGCCATAAATAGAGGGATAACAGCATTTTCTCAGTTACAAAGCAAGATGAATTTTTCATTCGAATGTCGAGGCAAAACCACAGACTGCTTGCCTCAATGACACACCATATGCATTGTTTCATGCATTCGCCCTAACCATGTATTGAGTGCATCTGCATTACATAGATTCCTGGTATATAGGGCTTGATAGTAGAAAGGTTTTGACCAACACATAAATTATTCTGTGGGCCCTCAATGTCATCACCAGGTGTCTCACCTCATCTTTAAATGTTTAGCTTACTGTGTACACAGAAACTTTTGACGTGCTTGAACTTGCGACTACTCGATGAGTAACCCACACCGACTCACGGCACACTGAAAAACAACATTTCTGCTTACTTGGTCCATTTTTTTTTTGCTGTTTACTCCCACACACAGTAAAACTTCACTTTTCCTGGCCTTATATCGTTCTCTTTCTGATTTATAGGGTTAGGATGACAGCAGTCGTTTGCCAAAGACCCGTTATTATCACTGGTAATTCAGTGGCACATTGTTAAGTCAGATGAGTGAGTAAGCGTTTTATAAGAGACAATTACAGGGGATGAGGCAGTTTGTTTTAACATCTCCAGGAAAGCACCCAGTCTGGCAGAAGAAAATAAAAAGTCACAAAACTTTTCCAGAATGAGATGTCTTATGTGGAATAAGTGCGGCTGCCAACGCTTTTTTATGAGCTTAAAAAACGTGACAATTATGGAAGAACTATGACAGCTATCAGGATTATCATATATACCTTTGCTGCATACAGTATTACACATCTAAACTTTAAGTTTTTATTATCTAAAGAAAAGCAAGTATAAAAACAGTGCAAAACATTTTTTTAAATATGACACGGACAATAAACATATGGACAAATCATAGGAAATTCCAACAATCCAAAGTTTTATTGTAATTGTTCTTAAAATGAAGTACATTTTAAAATAGCTCTATGTTGATTTTTATTGTTATTACAAGTTTTTACAATTATGCTATCTATGATATTTTTGTATAACTTTAAATTGAAAACACACACTAAGTTTAAGCTTTTTACTGATCCCCCTTCATATAGAAAAATAAAGAGTTAATGTTCATTAGGCTACTTGCATGAGCTTTTATCACGCTCACTATATATATATATATACACATATATATATATATATATATATATATATATATATATATATATATATATATATATATATATATATATGCACAAGACAATTAGAGGTTCCTTAGAACTTGAACTCCATGAGTTTTACACACAAATACTTTGAAGTAGATGCCCAGCAAGAACATTCTTGCTTTTTATGATTTGGTGTCTTTATTAGCAGGCCGAAGGAAACATAAAGGTGTTTGGTTTGGTTCCCAGACTTTGTACACGAGAGTGTGAGTTGAATTAGAGCTGGGTTTTTTCTTCATCTCTCCAGGATCACAGCCTTGCATAAAGCCATCAGCAATCACGATGAATAGAGGCTCTGTATGCTTTGGCAACACGCACCTCCGCTGGCCTTTCAGAAACAGTCAAACAGAACTGTGGGAGGAATCATTAGAAATAGCAAGTGTGCTGTCGGAAAGTCACTAGAAGAAGTAAAGCACAAACAGTAAAAATAAATAAATAAAATCCAGGTCATATTGCTAACCACTTTTATATTTCTGGATGTTTTTCTGTAAGACTTTGGGATCTAGCGTTTTAACCATGTGCTTTTTTTATTTGTCTGCGACTTTGAACTGAAACCGCATCTGCTCAAATAGGGAAAGTTTTCACTGTCTGGTCAGTGCAGACCAAAGTTCCCAAGGCAGTACAACAGTTTTAAGGGAAAAAGTGGCTAAAGTATATATATATATATATATATTTTTTTTAGGAATTATTAAATTAACAGTCTTATACTGTGTGGTGGAAAACCTATTGGTTTAAAAAAATACATTATGTTTTCTGATACCTACATTTTTTGGATCATCAAAAAAAAGGTAATATGATAATATGAGTAAATCCCAAAAACAATTGTCAAACAATGATTTATTTTATTAGTTGAATAAATATATATAAAAACTAACTAGACCCTGTATGATAATGTAATTCCTACTTTGTTACAACATGATTGTTATCAGATTTGTTATGGCAGGGGTGGATGAGACACACTTAATGGCCATTTACTCAAAACATATGTTGAGGACGGTTTAAAAAAACTTTTCTCGCTAAATGAATTTATAATTTTATACCTGCATTTTGTATTTATTATGTTGCCATGACTGATATTAACATATCATAGATAATCTGAAAATATAAAGTGTGCCAAAACAGTTTACTGATTAAATCTAACCAGTGTCTTTTTGGTCTATTTTAGTTCTTGCTGTGCTCTTCCTGCCAGGAGGTAAAATATTATTTTTCTTTAGAATTTCCTAATAGATGACAAATTATAAATAGATTTTGTTTGTGCACTCCATTTATGTAAATATGTTTCTTGTTTTTGTGTGTGCGTCAGCTTGGGGTCAAACCATCAACAGTGGGGGTGGTGTGGTTGTGGAGGCCAAGAACATTACCCTCCCCGCAGGCTCTAAGGCAGTCCTGCCCTGCCACAGCACCCGCATGGTGTGGACCCAGGACAGACTGAAAGACCGTCAGAGGGTGCTGCACTGGGACGTTGTCCACAGCACCCCCGAATATTCGGTGGAGCGAGTTGTGGACATGTCACCTGGAGCTCGACAGAGGGTTTACAACGGCTTCAACAAGGGACGCATTTTCATCCCAGAGACTGCGTTCAGCGATGGAAATTTCTCACTCGTCATCAACAGTGAGACCGTTTTGGTTTTCTATAACACTACAGTGCCTTGTAAAAGATTGCTTTTGCTCATCTTTCTGCCAAACAGCTTTTTGAACGTAGAACAGTTAAGAGGTCTTTGCCTAATGCCAGTTCGTACTGTAAAGTCCAGATTGTTGAAGTAATTGAACTAATAATAGTCTAATTTATAGATAGTATTACCTAAACTGTGGCTCTTCTCAGCTCCTCCACATTTCCGGGGAATCTTGGCTTGATTTTCAGATAAATCTTCTTCGTCACCCTGTTAGTTTAAACTTTTACATAACTTTATCCTTGAAATGCCTGGTACATTCCCTGGTCTTCTGAATGCTCCTATGTCTTCAGTAATATTCTCAAACAAATTGAGGGGTCACACAGAAGATTCATGTGTTACAACGTGTTAAAATGTAGTTTAGTAACCTCTAAAAGCAGTTGAGTACATTGCATGCATACAAGACAAGTTTGAGTATGTGACATTAATAAATCTGCAAAGGACGGTATAAACACTACCTATAATCATTCATAATAGATTTGTTTTGTCTTTCTTTTCAGATGTAGTAGCAACTGACAAGGGAGTTTATACCTGCAACTTGCACCACCACTACTGTCAGATTCACCAGTCCATTCAGATCCAGCTCAATGTCACAAAGTCAGGTGAGGTGGTCACCTGGTACAGCAGAATGCTTTAAACTATCAGCTGAAATTCACAATATTCTTTTGGTGTTTTTTTTTTTTCAGCTCGGAAAGAAAAACGTTACTATGACGGAGAGAAGACCGTCTTGGTTGTCCTGTTGGGCAGCTCAGTTGTGCTGCCCTGTGTGAACCGCCGGGCCCTTTGGAGAGACGGCCTCCAGGAGGAGCAGCAGCAGGTGGCCCATTGGGACTTCCAGCCCCCTGGGGTACGTCCCAACAAGGCCGACCGACTCGTGGACATCTACGCCTCTGGAGAGAGAAGGGATTACGGCCCTTTGTTTGCCCAGAGCAAGATGAGCGTGGAAGAAGACGCTTTTATGTACGGGGACTTCTCACTCTCCATCTCTGACCTGAGGCCTGCGCATAAAGGCCTGTATTCCTGCCACCTGCATCACCACTACTGCAGTCTGTACGAGAGGCGCATCTTCAGGCTGACTGTGGGGCCTCCACTTGCGTACGAACCCACAACGCCTCGTAGACCCTTCTTGAACGATGAGCTGGAACCAAGTAAGCGAGTCAGGCCTAAGAAAATACACCAGTATGACCAGATGTTTGCTTTTTTGGGGGGGATTTAGTACTTTTATTTTCCCTCATATAGCTTTCTGGAAAAATTGTGGACAAAGGGAGTTGATTGCTCTGTTTTGTTCTTTTTTCTTTCTTTTTTTTTGATTTGCAGGCATAGTTGGTCAGTTAACTCAGACCCTGTTCCTGCCAGTTTTCTCCACAGTCCTCTCTGTTTTTGTGTTTGAGTTAAAGAGGGAGGAAATACTGCAGAAGGAATGTAGAGGGCAGCTGAGTGAGAAAGAGGAGAAGGAAAAATAAGACAAATTGTCTGTAGCACGATGACCACAAATGTGACAGGCCAGTGTTTTGCATTTCTATCCTCAGAAGCTTTAAACAGAGTTAGGAGCAGGATTCCCCCCTCCCACCAACCATTTTATTTTTTACAGCTCTGTGTGGAGCTGCACACCAAATGTAATTTTTGACTGAGGATGGGGACATCCTGCTTTTATTTCTCTCTTAACCTAATTTTTATATTATTTGTTTTTTTAAGTCCCTGCCCTCCGTCTAGATAAGCGTGATATCTGCACTGCTGTCTATTTGTCGTCAACACGCCTCTGCTCTGCTTCGCTGCTGATGCGTATCAGCCTCTGGCAGGGCCACGTTCACTAGCAGTCAAAGGAAGTCGTCCTACATCTGTTCAACATCTGTCCCAGCTGTTACATGAAAGAACAAAGTTAGGAAAAGGAATAGTTCCCAGCCTGTTTAAGAGCGTATTAGCGAATTATGCTGAGAGGAAATGCACACGTGGAGGCGTGGGATCCAGGCCTTTTGAACAAATTACAACTACGTGTTTAGCTTCTCTTCTTGCCTTGTAGATCTAATCTTGAACTTACACTAAACGGTTTCTTGTTCCAAAGTTTCCCACATTTATTTTATTTATTTTTAAAACAACAAATATCACAATGGCTGTTCTTTTTTTTTGTCTCACCCTATAATTACTCACGTCAAGTACAAACTGCATCTTCCTTATACAAAGAGAACGTTTTGCAAGCTGTCAACAGTTCGGCTCCAATCTCAGCCTTTGAAAATGAAGATGGTTCTCTCCGACTCATTGACTTGCAAATTATTCACGGCACATTGAGCAAAATCAAACTACGCAAAAAACAGAAGAAAGAAAATGGATCCTGTGAGCTGCGTATGTGAAATAGCCTTTGACACGAACAGGCTCGCCGGAGCTGTCAGGATGATGTTAATGTCGGCTCTGGCTCTCTGCGGGTCACATGTACTCCAGAGAGACCATGGCTTGAGATATGTCTCCACTTGCATGCATAATAGGTACATTATACAATAAACGCTGATAATTAGCTTCAACAGAGGAGGGGTGGGATGGAGGGGTGGTTTTTTTTTATCCTTTTCCCCCTTCAACATTTGTTGGTTTTCTAAAAACGGCCAGAGGTGTCCTTATGAGGAGATCGTTTATGCCATCGTTCTAGTTTCCAATTTCTATTCCCAAGACTTTCCTTGTACTTCAAGGACAAGAAATATCCATCTAATAAATTCCCAATTTGTTTACATCACAAGATTTCGCAATGCCTGTTTACTCCCCACCACGGAGCTAAACGATTGACTTTCCACACACACAGCAACTGGATTTCTGTGTTTGCAAGGGAACTTAATTTCCCCTGCATGGAAAACTAATGCAGACATGCAGACAGACCACGTTACTAAAATTGCATCGGCTTCCACGCATTTCTCCTCTTTTCTGGTCAGTCTGTGTTTTTACTGAGGAGAAGAAAAAAATAACAGCTGCATGACATCATGTCTGGAAGCCATTACAGTCGATGGGGTTTCTGGTGTTTAACTCCCTGCTTTCCATCCCTTTTTTTTCTGGAAGAAACAAGAAATGTTGTTTGCATTTGCCTTCCAAAAGTATTCATATCTACTTTTGTTACGTTACAACCAAAGACGTGTTTTTTAACAGTATTTAATGAAAATTCAACAGAAACCTGTAAGTTAGGCAAGTAATTATGACTATGGTGTTTTTTTGATGAAGTCACATTAATCAGATTGTTACAACTGCAAGTCTTTGTGTTTGTGTCTCGTGTTTTTTGTTCATTTCTCAAGCTAAATCTTTTATCACTGCTTGCAATTTAAAAGTTGATATAAATGAACTGTAGCTCTTGCTGTCAAAGTCTCTTTTCCACTCTCGATTTTTTTCTTCTGCAGTTTCTAACTGCTTTTCTTTCAGAATTGTTCTGTATTTAGTTTTATGTTTCACCTCATCAGGTCGGAACAGCTTCTCTTTCCGCATCTAAAGAAAAGCATGCCCACAGCATGATACTGCAACCACCATGTTTAATTATTGAGATGCTATGTTTATGATAATAAGCATCTCCAATTTCTGCGACAAATAATACTTTGCTTTTATTTACCCTAATCTGAGCAGTTCTTGATTCCGCTCAGTTGCAAACTTTATTTGAAATCTCTTATAACTTTCTTCACAGGTATAATTTATTTATGCTGGTAAATTGCATTTAAGTAATGTTAAAAATAAATTGTAAAAAGATCAACTATATATATATATATATATATATATATATATATATATATATATATACTGTATCCACTGTTTGAGTTCACTTTACCTTTTGTAGTTTTGTACTTCCCTAATTAACCTGGCATCACTTTTATACGGTCTTTCTCGAAATCTGTTGATTCGGTTGATTTTATATATATTTTTTTGTCTACAGAGACAGAAGAGGTCTCAGCGAACGAAGACATTCCACGCGTGGTGAATGTCTTCCTCCCTGAACAACGAGGCTACTTCGTGCAGCATCTGGGCTACTTTCTGGCCACCTTCCTGCTGCTGGCTTTCATTGTCATTGCTGTCATTGTGTTGACGAGGCGACGGAAAAAGAGAGGTAATCTGCTTCTTTAGCAGCGATCTTTGATTCTGTTATCTTTTCTTTTTTTAATCTGACTATTTTATGTTGTTTTCAGTACCATGACATGCATTTTCAGTATGATCTCTTGTTGCTTGTATTAGGGCCGGAGTACGTAATGGGTAGACCAGTAGGGTAAGACTTTATTTATTACTAAACATTAATACATTTTCCATTTTACGTTATGCTAATAAGAGTGCATTTTTTATCACAGGAACGCTGTGATCAGTGATGGTGAAATAGCATTAGAATGCACCGAACTGAGGACTTACAATCAAGACATTTTGAATTCAGGTACACTGAACCTTATCCATACCCAAGCAGGAATGCACCTTGGTTCCCTGGGAAGAATTAAATTTTTTTCCTGTATTCCTGACTCCACAGAATACAAAAACAACCTACTGAAAGAAAGAGACATGGTTAAAGATTGCAATAAAGGTAAGATGTGCTTTAGTGCAAATACAGGGATAAAAAAAAAAAAAACTAAAATATTATGTCAATAAGCTGAAGATGGCTCTCTAACTTTTTCTCTGGCAGAATTTGTTGGGAAGATGTTGAAGTGAGTGAGGTCCTTCTTATATGCTGCTGGCAGGTCCAGAGCAACCTCCGGAGGCGTGAAGGGGAACGGAGAGAAAGAAGGAAAAAATAAACAGGAAATCCAGGAGAAAAACACAGGAGGATTACTCCCTCTGCTGTAACAAGAGCAAACAAGACTTTTTCACCAAAAGGCATCACTTTTTTCCTTTCTACCCTTTTTTCTTAAACAAAGCTTGAAATTTCAACTATTTGCTTATATTGGTATTGTCCATAGTTTTTGTATTTTAATGTTGTTTAAAGCATTCAGTTAATGAAGATGTGTTTTGTTGTTGTTTTTTTTCTTTAGCACACATTTAGTTGTGCTGTAATATGTAAACCATATTTCAAAGGTCAGTTTATGATAAAAGCCTAACAGCAATGGATCTTCATATGGACGGCGTGTTTTTTAGCCTAGGACAGAATCTTGTTGGGAGTGGCTTGAAGACTTTATGAAGTGTTTTTTTTCTATAAGAAGTTTTTAATTCTGATTTGCTTGTGCAGTCCCCTGGGAAGTGGGCGCCCCCATGTGGTGTGATGGCACGTATGCCCTCCCCCAAAGTTCACCTCTGTATTCATAAATCAACCACAGATTTCTTTCAAATGCAGCAATTTGCTTTCATAATTTACCAAAATATGCTCATATACTTTATAATAATAATAATAATAATTCAAAAGTCTGTACAAACCCAGAGTGTCTTAGCTGAGTTGTGACTCTTGGATGGTAATGTTTTGAGACAGAAATTCAATGTGTTGAGTTTTGTAGGAAAACAAATACAATCCTTGAAAACTTTTTCTTTTTTTAGAATGTTTTATTTGGTGGGTTACAGTGCAGAAGGTTTTGGTATATGAAGGTTTTTTGTGCTTTAGGTTGATCTTGCCAAATTATTAGGTAAAGAAATATGTTAGTAAAAGGATGATGAACTAAGTGTTCAGTCAGTGGAAACTCAGGAAACATCTGAATATTCCATTAATAGATGAACTTTAACTTTTTTTTTACATCAAGTATGTACAATATCATAACCTGCTTAGTAAATTACTGATTTTATCAAGATAACTTACATGTCGACGATACATATACTAGGAACTGTGCGGCTTCTGTCCGGTATTAGTAGTGTTGGTTATTGTACATCACAAACTGTAGCCCTGTTTATTACTTACTTCCACACGTCAGTGCCTTTCTCTCTTAAATAAATCTTCTTAAATAACCTGTCTTTGCATGGATTACTGAACACTGTGATCTCATATTTTGGCCAGTGAAAAGTAAGCAGGTATATTAAAGTTAATTAGAATATACCCACACAGTAAATTGATTTGAGTAATTAAAAAAGTTAATTAAAAAAAATGTCATTAAAAAAAGGTTTTTATTTTATTCTTATAAATTGCATTTTACAGCAGCTACGAGATTACATTTTTGTTTCATTAAATACAGATTAATATGTCCAAAAGCCTTATAACCTTTAATTATGATGACTACGGCTATTAACCAATACAACCTCAAATTTCTGTTTTCCAGAAAATCTGACTTTTACAAATAAAATCAATAAAAGTTGTAATTTTCATACATAAATGTAATGCTATAGATTGGACAATCATGTTTAAACAAACATGTGTCTTATCATGTCCTATAACAACAAATGTATCTACTGTGAATTTTAGTCAGGTAGGCATTATGGAGATATTACATTTTATTTTTTTTAAATGGCTTCATACTTGCTCACACTGCCAAAACCACCAGCATCTGGTTTAATGATAATGTAATTACTGCGTTTGACTGGTCGGCAAACTGGATGGAGCTGAGCCCCACAACAGTGAATCATTTTGAGCTTTGAATTGAGTTCTGAAGAAGAAAATAAAGAGATATCAGATCCATCTGTGCAGATGATGCTGGGGCTCACAGTCATTAGTAGACATACTGTACAGGAAGTCATTTTCATTAGACTAACATTTATGTGTTTTTGTGTGGCTAAATGCGATATTCTGATTTTTTTTTCTTTAAAAATTCAATTCTGGATTTATTGTTAAAGTTGAATTATGTAAACATAATGAGAATGATTATGCATAATGATCTAAATTAACTGAAATGAAATCACTCTTTACAGTTTAAGTTTGTAAAACCAAAAAAAGAAGAAAATAAATTCCTTTTTAGAAGATATTGTTATTTATTTTGATGTATCTTTATATATTTATAATGTACAAAAAAAGCAGAAAAACAAGACAACCAGTTTAAACCTGCGCCTCATCAGATCCAAGCCTGCACGTTGTGTAAGGCGGCCGTAGAGGCACATCTCAAACACGCCGCTAGGTGGCAGCACTGTCTAACCAAACTAGACAACCGGGCAATATTCCCAACTCCATATCGCAAGGATGTGGACTGTCCCTTCCTGTTTTAGTGCCGTGAGAGCCACCGTAGCGTCTCAGACAGCAGCAGGAACACAGGCGCCCACAAACCGACTATGTCCGGATATTGGCTGCGCTCGTCGGGAACCCGGAGCCGAGCTGCGCGCCGCGGGCCGCGCGGCTTTCTCTGCTAGCGAGCGCTTGTTATGGTGGTTCTCCGGGTAGCTGGTAAACATATCAGGGCCTATTTATTGCGCTGCCAACCCTTGTTCCTTCTCTACCACCCCTCCACTCCTACCTCCCGTGTCAATGATTGTCCTCTCCTCAGTCTCTCATGGCTGAGACTAAAATCATTTATCACATAGACGAGGAGGAGACTCCTTATCTGGTGAAACTGTCTGTTCCTCCGGAGAAAGTCACTTTAGCAGATTTTAAAAATGTCCTCAACAACCGGCCTGTCAATAGCTACAAATTCTTCTTCAAATCCATGGATCAGGATTTTGGGTAAGTGGCTATTATTATTAATTATTATTATTGTTCGTTTTTTGTATTATTCTAAGCCAGCTCGGGGGGGGGGGGTGTTCGCTGGGGCACGGATATATGCAACATCAAACGCTGCAGCCTTCGATACCTGCGCGTAAAAGCCGCGGTTGCGCGTCTGTCTCCACGCTCCTGGCACCTGCTCGTTATCCCAGCGCTGCCCCTGCGCGCAGCGGAGGCGGAACGGCAGTCGTTTGAAGTGAGATCCAGATCCGTCCCAGAGCCCTAATGACGCAGCTCTGCACGGATGATTTTTTTAAAAATGGGTTTTTTCACGCACAGAACCAGACTCCCGGATCCACATTAGCGACTGGTGTTGTAACCCGACTGCAGCAGCAGCAGCAGCAGGAGAATTTGACAAAACAGGGTTTCATGGCCAAGTTCTCAGGTTTCAAAATATTTGGCCTTTCTTTCAGTTTCCTCTCTGTCACAGCATGTGTGGGTTTTTTCCCATTTAGAGAAGCATGTTTGACTCATTAGTAATATTATCCGAATTAATGTGTCCAGCAGGTGAATCCTGCAGGTAACATGGGAATAATACTATTTCTTTTCCTCTGATATGTTTATTCTTCTATGTCTTCCACTAAAAGTTTATAAATTAGCAGTGGACTGATTAAGCCTTTTTCCCTGTCTGATACTAAGGTCTATTTTTTTCCATTTTCTGTCAAAATCAGACCTGCACATTTTGATATAGAGAGATCTGTCACTTTATGTGTTTAATTAATCCCTTGGTCAGAATATATTCAATGTAAAAGTGTGCATTTTGTTTTATGTATCAAAATTTGGGATTTGTTTGCAGGCTAAATTTAAAATAAATTTAAATTAAACTAAACTACAGACCAGATTCATAAGGATAAAAAAAAAAGAAAGGAATGAAACTACGGACATCCTATTAGGTCATCATATTTCTCAGCAAATAATATATAATCCAAGACTAATGTGTGCCATTTGTTGCTGTTTTGTCTTCGACTCTTTCCAAAAAGGCTTCATACTTTGATTGTGGTTTTTTTGCCTACTGTTGTCTTTACTAGGAATACTAAAAAAACGACTGTTAGGTTTTCAAAGTGCGTTTCAATTTACTGACTGTGCGGCAATTTAGCAGGAGTGTTACCCTGCAGACTGCGACTGTTGTCATCGTGTATCTTTTTGATAATGAGTAAGTTTTTTGTTTTATAGAGCGGTTGTTCAGTGATATATTTAGAATCAAAAACGATGTGATGGAACAGTGTTTATTTATCTTTTTGCTCTGCTTATCCAGCAGTCTTGTTTTTATTGTTTTCCTTTAATGGTATTTCCTAATCTAATTACACACTTGTTACCCTATAATGGAGATAAAATGTTACGATTATTTGAACATAACCTATTTAAATAAGTTCTCTGTTAAAGGAAATGAAGCATGTGATACAGAAAATGCAAGCAAAAATCGATGCACCACTCAGAGTTGTGGCAAATGTGTTTTGTTTAAATCCAATTTCTCTTTAGGATCAAAACGATTGATAGATATAAGAACAGAACTTGAAATTGCATTTTTTTTCTTCTTTTAAAACCTCATTAATGGTTTTGGATCAGAAGCAGAGATCTCACACTGTTATGCAATGAGAGAACAGTCACAATAAGATAAGATAAGATAAGATAAAATAGACTTTAATGATCCTGGAGGAAATTGTTTTAATTTATTTAAAAGTAACACAGCTTGCGATGCTAAAGCGGCTGTCTTAATGTGTAAATCACTTGCAGCTAGATTTCCAAAAGGCTTACAAACATCTAAAAATCCTTTATGACCCACGGCAGACGGAGGATTTGAAACTCATGGGGCCAAAACAGAACAACTTTGTAGTACTTTGTTTAGTCCTTCTGTTATCTTGCAGCCTGAACTGCAGACCTGCTCCCCATGTGATGGAAGTCACCGTTTCTTTTCAAATAGCTTCTAAGCGTTTGTGCTTTGCCGACCTTGTAAGAACACTTCGCTGTTACAGAAAAATCGCTTCACTTATTTTTCAATCTCTGGTTATCCAATCCAAGTGAATATGATCAGATCTGTTTATATTATATACAAGCCTCCTTTCTACATAAGACTCCCAGTAGATGCTTGTTTTCATAAAATATTTTAAAACTCTTCAATCTTTTCCTCACCTTTCGACTGTCCTGTTTTTTTTTTTTTTAGGAATCACTCCAATTCTCAAGTTCTCAGCCAACTGATGACGTTTGCCCCACATGTCAGCCCAGGCCACATTAATATCTACCGTAATCGTGAGCGCTGTTGGAGGAAGTGCTTCCACAGAGCCAAGCGTCACTCATTTCCACTGCGTTCTGACTTTGCAAGGGAAACTGGCTCTTCCTGGTTGGTGGACTGCATTGTCCCCGGCTCTGGCTTCCTGTCTGTCTTGCACTGCAGACTCGGCTTCTCGCCAGGGCCTCAGGTGATGGACAAGCAGATTGTAGAAACAAACAAAGCATATTTGCTCGTGACACATGGAGACTTGACTCCATTTTCCTCAGCGCTTTTGCAGTGAATGCCAGACGTTCTTGCGCGACTGTGTGCGGAACGGCATATTTCTGCACTGAGCTGTGCTCCGCTGATGGAAAAAGGCGCCTCGACACTCAGTTTGGCTTTTGAATTGAGGGTAGATATACAGGCACTCTGGGCGCCTTATGGTACTGGCACAGTATGGAAGAAAAGCCAGTCAAAGGCAAAGAGGAAAAACGGTGCTTTGTCGCAGCCATACAGGCTGAGCTGCATCCAGCCAGACAGTGTGGCTGCCGGAGAATTAGCAACCACGGAGTGAGAGTGCGGCGCAGAGAGGGAAAACATCAAATCCCTCGCAGTTATATTCAGTGTTTGAAATGTAAATGAGCAGCCAGTTCTTGGTCCTCTGTAGTAGACCCCCTGTTGTGCAGAGGGGGGGGGGGGAGAAAAAAAAAAGCCATCTTATTGAAGGATTTCTGCACTACATTTATGCTGGTCATATCTGCTCTTAAAGCAACGGCCACACAAATTTGATAAACGTTTTTTTTCACCCTGAGCATTTGGGCATACACCAGCGAACATGGCATTTCAGTCACCCCCCCCCCAACCCCCTGTGGAATCACACAGAATACATATCACCGTGAGCTGTGGCATTTGCATCCACACACATCTGAGACCGGCAACATAAACAATACGTTTGATGCTCAATGTTTTTTCCTTTTTTCTCAAGTTGCAATAATCTGTTTGTCAGTATGCACAACACTGAAACAAATCCGGCTGGATTTGTAGTGACACGACCCACTTGCCCGTTTTTTTTTTTTTAAGGGGAGGGCAGAAATGTGAAGGTGGAGTTATGGAGTGGGTTCCAGACCCTCACTATAATTCAAGTCAGAGACTCTGTGGTACGGAGGGAGCAGCCAAGCTGAAGGTCTCAAAGAAACGGGCTTGTTTGTGGCTCAGAAAAACAGAGAGGCTGGGATAGAGATCTCGCTTCTGCTGGGTTTGTCATGCAGAGCCTCTGAAATTAAAAAGGATCAAATTTTGAATCTTTTTGGGGATATGCGCTGCTTTATCTTCTTTTGCTACCTGAGGATTATGACAAATTTTAAGGCTGTGCTGTGGTTTGTTGTCATACAGCATAAATGTCAACTTTTCCTCTGTGTTAATAAAATATAAAGAATTCATGATAACGTGACTTCCAGATGGAAAAGTGTTATATATATATATATATATACAGTGTGATATAATTAATGACTAGAAATGCAACAACAAGCTTTTCCTCCTAACACAAAAGACCCGTTTTCTTTAAGGGTGTGACCTGCCAGATTAGATTTGACCAATTAGGCTGGGTGTGTTTCCTAACCATTATAAAACATACATTTGAAAATGCTGCAGGTCCTTTGACTGAAGTAGTTTTTCCATCTAACAACAGAAATTAAATGATCATCCGTATTCCTGCATTAATCCCGAATATTCCTAGTCCTTCATTTTTATCAGATCTTCTTTTCATTTTGTCCAAACATTTGAATTTTAGGCAATTGGTATTCCTATTGATTGTCTGAGAAAGGCGTTCGGAAGATGGCCAAAGTAAGAACAAAAACCTAAATAAGTAGCATGTTTTTGATCTGCCTTTCTGAATACTGAGGATAATTCTATTTAGAAGGAAACGCAGCCGCTTAATTTGGCTTTTGGCTAAGCTTCACTAATTAGAATTTATTAATTTTAATTAATCCAACTTAATCATATCTGTTTTATTCATTTTTTTGTTATATTGTGGAGATTGATTACATTTATCAAACTTAATTTGTAATTAACTTACTGCCAACTGACATTTTTTTTTTACAAGTTAATATCGTTGATCTTTATTTGTGCTTCTATTTTAATGCAGTTAAACTTCCTGGCAGATTTAGGTTTAAAACATGTTTTCTTAAATTACTCTGTTTGTCTCTCATGGAATTGGCATATTATAAGAATCTGCCGAAAGGCAACAAAACAAGAACTAATTTGGAAATGAATATGTTTTTAGCCTATTTACATTTTTAATAATTTTTTATCATATGATAAATCATTTAAATGAATTCTTATTTGTGCCCTCTTCAGCATTTTACTTCAGCTTGCACTTGTTTTTATGTTTATATAAAAAAAACAAGAGTTGGTTCGTTATTATTATTAGCTAAATATAAGGAGCCATTATCGATGGTTTAAAGAGCCACTTCAAGCTGGGGAGTCGCATGTTGCAAAACTCTAATCTAGTGAAACTCTGTGTCATTTCTTCATGAAATCCTTCTACCTACAAATGTTCTGCTTTCCTGTTTATGCTATCGTTAGCCTCAGCCCACCTCGGACGTCTGGCCGGTGATCTCTACCTCCTTCTGCTTTTTGGTTCAGACTCAAAGTAGCCCACCCTGTTCTTTCTCGAAAGTCCAAACAAACACGTCTGATCTTCTCCAGCTACACAAATATCAGTTGTAAAATATTCCATTATTTCCCAACTCCATCTGCTGTCGTTCCCTGCAAACGCCGTCCACGAGAAGTCAGAGCAGTGGCGGCTCCGCACAAAAACTGAGCACCTCTCTGCACGGGGTTCGTTTGTTTGTGTGTGTGACATTTTTAGTGCCTGAGCATGTGAGCGGTTCAAGGGGGCAACGAACACACCAGTTCTGATATCAGCTGTTAAAGATACAATCTGATAACTACTGAGTGGTTTTGGCACAGAATCCTGCATGGCAAAAAATAAATAAAAATTACATAAATAAAGCTGTTGGTCATCTGTTTAAGTGGAGCAGCTAAGTCACAGAAGCATGGGTGCTGTGTTATTTCTGTAGAACACTCCCACATCCTCACAAGTCACCTTACAGCTGGAGAGGAGAGGATACAAACACTTCCTACCTAACCGGCAGCCGTCAGGGGCCCTCGTCTCCCTCCCTTTTCCTCCCTGAGGTGGAACATGCCACAACAGCAGAGTCTTCGCTCTGTGGTTCCAGCCACAAGGCTGTGTTATCTCTGCCCACCACTCCTGGCTATACAACTCCCACAGCGGCACACATACACATACACACACACACGAAAAAAGAAAAACATCCAACTTGGCTAATCGTTTCAGTTAGCGGGGAACTTCTGGCAAACATAAAGTGCTGGAGCAAAAAACCTGTAAAGTCGCTGCCAAAGACACCCCTGCATAAAATCTTCATAGGATTTCCTGCTGCTCTCAAGTCATGCCTCTCCCTTTTTATAAATCCCGTTCAAAGCCAAGGAGCTAATGTGAGATCTCCACAGAGTTTTGAGAAACATTCGTTTGTAACAAATCGGGGGAAAATCCCAAGATATAAAACCACATGAAGACGTGCAAGAGAGCATTAAAGTGGAAACTGGAAAATATGTCGGGATTTTACTGTAAAACCACTCCGTCTCCTCCGCCAGTTCCACACTTCACCCGAGTGATACACAGCAAGCAGGTGACAACTTTTTCGCTGAACAGTGTCCCAGCAAGTTAAAGGATAACTGTCAGGTATTTTTGTTTGAAATTTACTGCCCGTACGCACCGAGGGAGCCTCTCGCACGCACAGGATGACTCTATTAATACACAGTTCAGCTCCCCAACGCCCCGTCACAGTAACAATGACTTATCCATCTATTCGTCCTTTCACTATTGGATAATTAAGCAGCTAAAATATACATTATTGAACCTGATGCTTTTTTTGTTGGGGCTAACCCCAATTTCACAGAAAAAACCCCCAACACATTTCATCTTTAGTGTTTGGTACGACTTCTTTAAAAGTGCACGGCTGAGTCAAGTTCCATCGTCACCTTGCTCAGCCGGGACATTTTCTATGGAATTGAGACCAAGGCTTTGAAATGGCATGTCAAAACCATGGATTTCTCCTCTTTGTAACAAATTTGTTGGTATACTTTTGGTCTTTGTCGTTTTGTATATCCCAGTTGCGCCTTAGCTTTAATTTTATGACATATGACTTGATGTTGTTTCATCTTGGTGACACATTTTGCTGCTCTCGCAGCAAAACATTTCCATAACATGGTTTAATCATCCCCATCTTCCACAACTTAAATTATGTTTTAATACATGCAGGCTTCAAACCTTTTCCGCTATAAATGTAACTATGGTTAAATTATGAAGCTCTTCAATTTTTTTTTGTTTGATTTATTTTTGAATTAGCAGCGCTACTAAAAAAAAAACTAAAGAAACTTGTGCTGGAAAGAAAAAGGAAGCTGAAATACTTTTTAGACCAAATGTTATAAAGGTTGTTAATCGCTGCAAAAAGATTGTGGTCCGGGTTCGTCTCGTTAACTAAGTGTATCCAAAATGTTATATATGTGTACGAGTATATTTAGCCATTAAGCTCTTTTGGATCACTCTGAATCATGCAGGTCATCATTAGTGGTTTATGGCTGTGTCTTTGACAGGATTTGATCTCACCTCCTTGAGCTTGTTGTTACTGAGTGAACAACTTCGTCTAAAGCGTTACCTACACAGACTCAAGGTGGCATCAGTGTTGCTCTTTAAAACCTTACATGTTTTTTGCTGCCTGAGACAAACTGAAAGTGTGATTGTGACTCTCTGCTTGCCAGCGAAACAGGAAAGTGTTTCCAGGTTATCTGGCGTTGTCTAGTTAAAGTGACTTGGTGTACTCCTGCCTCCTGGTCCGTTAGCCTGACCTTGCGTGTCATTCCTCTCCACAGGGTCGTCAAAGAAGAGATTTCCGATGACAACGCCAAGCTGCCGTGCTTCAATGGGCGGGTGGTTTCCTGGGTGAGTGAGATAGACTGTGCAGCCTCACCGTTAACTCTCCCGCCTGCTGCTGCAGCTGTGTGTAAAACGTAGACCCTTCAGATTTAGAAATGTAGCACCTCCTCAGAGATTCTTGAAAATCTGATTTTACAATTTAAGCTGCTGTGTAGAAGTGAAGTGTTTTCCATTTGATATTAACTTCCATCCTCTTCTACATTTAATACCATTGCTCTAATCATATCAGCTAAACTCTCAATTTCATTAGGTAATGCTGTAGTGTTTTGTGGCCATAACCCTGAGCTCACCTTTCGGAACAGAGGTGTTGTCGGTGAAAGGAGGATTTACATCTTCATCTTTGTTTCGTCCCACAGGATGTAAAACGTAACTTAAAGCTTTGCCTTTTAATATTGATTTAACACTAAGGTGAAAGATATATCATTTAGTTTGACAGGCCACTTATACCATCAGCTTCATGAATCTTTTGTGTTACTGCTCCGTTTTATTTTATTTTGTTACTTCCCTCTATTGATCTCTGGAGGGAAAGTCATTATGGAGCCAGCCTGTCTCTCTAGGGAGGTCAGAGGTCAAAATTAAACACACTGTGTTGGCTGTGCACTTGTTAGAGACTGACTCTTAAGAGTTGATTAGCAAAGATGGTCACTGACAGCAGGACCTAAGCAGGACCTCATTCATCCGTTTGATTTAATTGATGACCGGGAGCACTGCTACACTTAAAACAAAGTAATTGCTGCTCTGCACATTGCCTCTCTAGCCAGTGGCTACTAGGCAAAAATCTCTCTGATTGGTCATCAAAAGCTGTGAAATTAAATCTAGATCAAACTACTTTTCTGAAACCAGCCCCAATAGCGTAAAAACTACAAAACATACAGTTTGGATGTATACAGATTCTACAATAATCTTGAGTAATATTACCACAGTTAGAAAGGAGTGTGTTTTATTTTTGCTATTAATTAAAACATGCATATTAGGACATAATTACTTATATTTAACGCAAAGACAACAAGGCTTTTTAATTTACAGTAGTAATAATCACTTTAGCTTGTTATGTTGCTTTCCAATACTTTCTCTTGCAAAAGCTTTCTAAGATTGTTAATGAGCAAAGTTTCAAAACAAGAGCTTAAAGGAAGTACAGGTTCAGTTGCAGCATTCATTAATTATCGAAAAATCTATCTTGTTAAGTGTCTGATGGATTTTGTTTATAACTTTAGATGCCGTTTAACAACCTGTATTAAATCCCAATTTTTAACACATGTTGATAACTTTCAGTTATAATTTTTCACATCTCCCCCTACTACATAAATTTTGTCTAACTATATGGAACATATCATATTCAACAGTAATATAAGTATGAATTCTGACAGCACAATGTATAATAATGCATATTGCTTCTTCTTTGTTAAACAGCAAAACATTTTCTGAGTAATGATAATTCTACTGAGCTGCAGTGTTTTCATGTTTTTTGCTTGTATTTACTAAATACAAACATCAACAAATGAAAGTTCTCTAAAAGTTTATACAGATAAAGTGCAGAGGACTGTGCTCTCCATCTAGAAAATATGTTAAGGCTTTTTGTTCACAAAGACAGACGTTATTTATACTACAACCATAGAGAGATACTAATTTGACTAAAACCTGGATATCAGATTTGACATAAGTAAGCACCACCCAGTACATTGGGATGCGTATTGAGAACACTTTAAGCTAATCTGCTATGAAAGTCTCTAAAACCAAACAATAAAGAGCAAAATTGTAAATAATTACACTCATAACCAAATTCATTAAAAGCAACGAGGATTATTCATGAAACTGTGATGTTTATTTATGACATATTATCAGTGCGTCACAGAAGATATCTAGGGAGTTAATTTTTATACATCCACCAGGTTTAGCTGTCCTCACATGTTAAACAGAGCAAACGTATGTAAACCTTTGTTTTTTTATTGTACCGGTACAATTTCCAATAGAGGGTTATTTAGTTTTATATCCAAAGTTCCTCTTTTTGGATGTGTAGATGGCAATGTTTATGGGTAAAAAAAACCCCATGGTATTTAAAATTTGGGCTCATAAATCAGAATGTAAAAGTTCTGAATAGATATTGTCACCTAGTAAACATAAAAGTCTGTGGATTGTATCTTTCATCCATGAGTTTTTGTAATACTGTATAATTTATTGTAACGATTCAAATTTTCTATATTAGACTTTTTATAGATATAAACCATAAAACTATATGTAACGCTACTCTCAAGTTATCACTCTAGCGTGCGAGTTTCCACCTGCAAGTACAAATTTTAACCTGGATTTTCTTCCTTTCAGCTCATTGGTCAAAGTCATGTCAATCATAAATTTAACCATTCAATCTGATGACAGATGGGTTCGACTGTCGGTGGAAAGTAGCAGGGTCTGATCTTAGGCCAGATCGGAAGTCCAACTCCACTCTCAAACTGTTTTGACCGGATAGTCCTTCAAATGTCTGGTTTTAAAACCAAATGTTGTCTCCCTCTTGCAGTGAAGTTAGTTTTAAGATGGGTATATATATATCTATATATATAGATATATATATATATATAGATATAGATAGATAGATAGATAGATAGATAGGGTTATATCTATCTATCTGTCTATCTATCTATCTAATTATATATATATATGTTTTTTTAATTTTTTATTTTTTATAATAATACAAATCATTTGTACACACACAAATTAAAATCTATAGATCCACAAAGATACAATTTTGGATTACATGATGGGAAAACTTACTTACAGCTACATATTCTAATTTACAAGCTAAACATTTATTTTTGTTCCACAAACACACTTTCCCCACATAGCAGAGAGACAGCCATTTTATTTAACACAGTTACAAAACTAATTTCACAAATATTCAGTTTGATTTATAAGTCAAAAATAATTACGATTTGAATTTGTGCCCATTGTTGTCACTCTCAGGAAGAAATCTGCAATTACTGAGACCACACTGAACTCAGCAGGAACTAAGTGTTTCGCAGATTCCTTAAAGATTGCAATTATTTAAAACGGGACTCTAAATTATCATATTCACTTATATGAATCTGTTTTGACCATAATTACACATTCAATTACAAAAATAAAAGCCCTGGTAATCAGTGCATGATGTTGGAAAGAACCATAACTTTTCCTCCTCAGGTGCAGGGATTACTAATTGAGCATCTGTTTGTTTGCATGGAAAGTGTTTTTCAGACTATATATTTGAAGAATGTTCCTGTTTTTACTGTAAACCATGAAGTAGAGGGCTGCTATAGTGTCATGAGTTTGCCTAATAGATGTTTTTTCTCGATAAATGAACTTGTGCAAACCAAAAAATGACGAATCATTTTGTTTTTGCTCCTGCGTCCTCTAAGCTGGTCCTGGCAGAGAGTTCGCACTCTGACGGAGGGTCTCACTGCACAGAAACCCATCCGGAGCTTCCCCCTCCCCTCGAGAGAACAGGGGGCATCGGAGACTCACGTCCCCCCTCCTTCCAGTAAGTAGGCTGCTGCATGTCATGTATTCCGGGTTACATGCCGCCGTCTTGGCAGATGTTTTCAGGTTTGCCGTCAGTCTCGCTTGCCTGGGCAGTTTCTGCTGCAGCAGGCCTGTATGTGCTAAATAAAAGTCATTATCATCATCGACTCGAATGGGAAGTGTAGGTGGCTGCTCATGCCGAGGTGTGATTATTTAGCATGAAGAAGTGTTCCCGAGTTCGAGTGTTGGACCAGGCACGGCTGTGAGGGTTTCTCCCACTTGTTTGGCTGCGTACCCCCACCCACGCGGCCACGAAGCAGGGAGTCGGTCCAGCCATCTACGCAAACACGACGCGCTCACCGTCAGTGCTGCTGATCCTTGAAATAGCCTCTGCAGCGTAAACATCTTCGGGCAAATACTTACTCTCACTGAGACCCATTATGTTCAGTCACTCAGAGCATTCATCCGTGCACGGCTAATAAAGACACACAGGCCCCCAAAAAACACATTGGTGCCACAAAGGGTCAAAAGTAAAAGATGTTGTTCACGGCCTGACGGTGGCCACCCTCAGCCTGGAGTTTGACTTAAACCTGGCAGATTATAAAATATCACAGCAGTCGCCAAGTAGGAGGCTCTCGCTAAATTTAGCCGGAAGACCAGCAGATGAGAGGGGCTGTTGCCATTACAACGCTGCAGCAATTAGACTGGGGCTCTATATTGAGAACATGCAGTCTGTCATGTCTCAGTCTGTGTCTTTATCCACTGTTTGACATCTCGGCTCACTTTTGCCCTCTATGGACTGCTCCCCACGGCCTGGCTGTCAGCCTGGCTGATGATTTTATTGTTCCCAGACAGTTTTCAGTGCTGCCACCTTGTGGGGCTAATAGCAATACACCCCCTCTCCTCCTTGCAATGCCTTATTTCCCTCCACCTCCCTTCCTCCTACAGTTTTCTTTTCTCTTTCTCTCATTGAGATATACCGGCAGCGCTTTCTCTCCGATAACCTTTTTTGGTGTGTTACCTATGCTGACGCTCTCACTTTCAAATGTGAATCCAGCCTTTACCTCTGCCTTGAATATTTTCACCACGTCATTTATTCTTTGTCTTTTATTCATGCACCTCATGTGTTTGTCCGCATGAATGGCTTTATTTGAAAATTACGTGTTTTGGGCTGAGAAGGGACACACAACTCATGTGCGTCTGCTTGCTAATCCGGATTAAAACACGCATCTCTATTTCCCAGGAGAGGAGCTGCAATGACTGGCAGAAGTGGGGAGAGAGGGGTTTGTTGAACGGGGGGCCGGCATTTGTTCACCACTGTAGCAGCCTCGCTTCTGAGATAATCTCCCCCCTGGATCAGCAGCGATCGACACCTCTTGCCGCAGCCTAATCGCTCCGGATAGAAAACGTGCATCGCTGCTCACATTTGCATGCGAGCACTGACCTGCACCAGGTGCACCAATTAGTCCTGTGCGGCAGAAGCGTGCGAGCAAGCCCCATTGAGCTCTTCATCCCGCTGAGTGAACACAGCGGACGCAGAGTGCTGTCTGCTCTGTTATGTTTCATTTGCACGGATTATCCGCACACCAGCGCTGAGATGTGAGAGGATATTGTTTTGAAACAAGACGAGATGATGTTTGCGGCGCCAGTATGGATCTGTGTTAGTCTGAGAGCTGCCATTCGAGAGTAGGTGCGTGCATTCTTCTTGTGATTGTTCGTCCAGGTGTTGCTCACCTGTCTCAGTGTGTGTGACAGACAGGCCGGTTTATGCTGAGTTCTCACCAGCTTCAGGTTTCCAAGGAGCCCAGTGGCAGTATGAGTCCCTTAACCCCCAGTGCCTGAGGACGCTTAGTTTTAAGCCCTCTGACAAAATAACAATCTGAATCGGACATACTTTCTAGACCTCAAATACAGAGGCCAACTCTTTGCTTTGCCCACACCTGATCCAGCACCTCGCTTTTATGCGACATGTCACTCTCACCTCTATGGCTGTCCACAAATCACACTCCAGGCACCATCTGGGCTTTCAATGGGTTTCATTAATACCATCATTGTCCGGAGCTCCCTCTCAGGCTATCTGGTCATTAATGACCAGATAGCCTTCATTAGTGCGAAACACATCATATATCGCAGAACAATGTAGCTGCTATTTTGGCACCAGAGGGAGTGAGTTTGAAACAGAGCGGCGATACGAGTAGCATATTCCCCCGAGCCCGAATGGCAGAGGAACTGATATTGTAGCAGACAGAAGGATTCAGTGACGGGAGATTGCCTGGCCTGCTGGAGAGTTACTTCAAAAGCCTCTCTGTGGCAGCAGTGTTTTTTAAAGGGAAAACTGATGTATGTGTTGCAGTGCCAACGCAGTGAGCAGCCGCGATGGCCTGGACACAGAGACGGGGACGGAGTCTCTGCTGAGTCACCGCAGAGAGCGGGAGAGGGAGCGCGCACGCAGGAGAGCGCGAGAGACTGAGCGTGAGTATTATCAGCCCTGAGCAGATTGTTCCTGAAAAAAACAAATCTCAT
Source organism: Orestias chungarensis (assembly GCA_032876305.1). NCBI lineage: Eukaryota > Metazoa > Chordata > Actinopteri > Cyprinodontiformes > Cyprinodontidae > Orestias > Orestias chungarensis. Next base: position 6,539,904 of record JAVLVB010000779.1, on the reverse strand, counting down.
TATCTTATCATATTTGGTGTTATTACATGTCACTATTTCCTGCTAAACTGAAGCTTTAAAAATATGGTAAAAGAGCAAATAGTGTACCTTCCAAAAGCTTGTAAAAGCTTCACTGCACATATTTTCTGTACATTTGACTAAACTGAATCAATACAAATGCTCCACTTTCATGATTCTTTCTGTGCCATTTGTTTTTCCGTTTTACAACAATGACCTACTTTAAATGGAATACTGTGATCACAATGTGGTCAAATGTGATCAAGTTCAAGGCGTACAGCTGCTTTTACAACACATTGCGTGTCTTCAAAAACAGCCCCTGAGGTCCGACCGGTACATCTTGTATTATAGCCATTTAAATACCACGAAGAACATCCATATTCTCTGAAGGAAGAGAATAAGTTCACTGTGCCTCCCAAGGTTTCTGGAATTTACCGTGTTACACAATAATCTTTAGTTTTCTGTGCATGTGTCTCATGATTATAGACGGAGGGTGATTTCCTCTTGCCACAGACTATCTATTCCTCAAGAGCGGTTAGCCCCTGTCACAGGACAAGTCTTTATGAAATGTTTGGGTAGGGGGGGTGGTCTATTGTGATTTGTTTCTGAGAAAACACAGATCTCTGATATGATAAGTCTGGAAAATATATTCTTGACTAAAGAGGCGATTTAGGTAAAACATGCATCTCAAACTGTGCAGTTGCACTCTGCTGAACTAGATATGGCTCTCCCGCTGGGTCTGTCCCCCCTGTCTTCTCTTCAGAGCCGGCCTGGCTATGTGCATCCTGTGCCGCTGGCTCATTAACTGAATACTCATTAATTTATGTGGTGCAATTTGTATGGCAGAGCTTCGTATCACTCTGGGGTTGCAAGGAAAGGGCTCTCACATGTTGGAATCACAGTTATTCATGTTAGTATGACTGAATATGTGACTGAATGTTTGAAGCATGCAAAGCTTATTTCATTGAAATATACCAAAACAAAGTAGTGGAAAATTGTGAAGAAGAAGTAAATAGATAGAAACTGTGACTGGCATTTTAGTCAACTGTATTTAAAAAAAGCCTAAATGACACCTAAATGATATAAATGGTATAAATGATATAAATAAATGCGGTTCATCTGCTTGTCATTTAATCTCAGCATAAATTCGCATGACCTCAGGGGTTTGTTGGATAATGTTATTGATCAAACACCATCATGACTAAGGAGTGATGGAGAGGTTTGAAAGAGGAAGAAGTTTTACAACCCTTCAGTCAAAATGCTGAAACGAAAGTGCTGATTCACAGATGAAAATAATAGTTTCTACGCAACGGTCAACATAAGTGGGAGTGGACCCTTTTTGAAGCTGGCGCATATATATGTATGTCATATATGTATATTGTGCAGTAAGGTGCTGTGGATCTAAAACTAAAAAAGTAAAATTATAGTTCCTATAGTTAGTATCTTTGTGAGATTGTTTTATTTGTTTTATGCACATTTCATGAATATTTTCTCAAGGCGGTGCCAAGTGTGCTCTTTATTTGCAAAATATAGTCCCCCCCACTCATGGGAGGGTGGTGAAATTAAGTTTCATATACTGTACAATTTGCTACAACCCATGTAGCAAATATGTGGAATAAAATACTCTTTGCTCATCAGCATAAAAACCACCATCACTACAGTGAAACATGGGATGGGAGCATCATGCTTTTAAGGATTTTCTCTGAAGCTGGGAAAAAAAATCTTTTCTGTTTGTGTTGTAAAAAAGAAATAAGTACATTTTTTTCCACTTTACTATTATGCGCTACTTTTTTGTCTGTCCTATAAAATACCAATTGAATACTCTGAAGGATGGTGGTTGTACAGTAAAAAATCCGTTTATGTGAGCAACTTTGCATATTTCCAGCGATTTATCTCACGGTTCATTGCTGGACTTTTGAATGAGAATCTTGATTTGGCAGCCGATTCCTTCTCACTGCTGTGACAATCAAACTGAGCATCTGTTGTTTTGTTTTTGTTTTGTTGGATGAGTTATAATCCAAGAAAACAAACTGGGCATCTAGGGCAGTTTCTTGTGGATTAAATCCTACACCACTCTTTTAACAAAGCACAACCTTTCTTTCCGTCTCGCTGCCTCTTATTGCCTGTAAGTTCGTTAGACCTAATTAAATAAATCCACCAGAGGGAGCCAGGATGGCCCCTTAGGGCTCACCAGCAGCTCAGCGGCTCATAAATCTGGCAAGCATGGCCTGGTGAAATGTAATTCAGTTTGGCTCATTGTGAAACGCTAGATGTGAAGCCATATGAAGAAGGAAGTCACATGGCTCCGCCTTGCTGTTTCACCGCCTGCAGCCTCATGATTAGCAGCAGGAATTTCCCTGACACCTTATCCGCATGCTTTAGGTGACTCCTCGTCAGTATGAGAACGCTCACGGTTCTACGGTGATGATTTGAATTGCAAAACCCGTGTAAACATGAATCTTTTCTAAGTTGAACATTTTTACAAATTTCTTGTGTTCAGAGAAATCCTGAAAAAATAAATTTTCCTGGTCTGTAAAAGTATGGGAAAGGGAAAAATTAGGATTTTAGAAAAAAAAAGTATTTTAATTATTATTATCAGACCTTATTCCTCATCAGATATTATAAATGTTCCAGGATCCCTTATGGGCCCCATTATTTCCTTCTTTCCCTCCTTCATCCTCGTTTTCCTTCTTTCTGCCTTCCTACCGTATCTACCTACCATAATTCCTTTCTTGCGCTTTAACTCCTTTAGTTCCTCTTCTTCCTTTCTTTTGTGCTTTATTTCCTACTTTTGTGACATTCCTTTTTTACTTTTCCTCCTGGTGTTTTGTGTCTGTTTCCTTTCAATCCTTCTTTGCTGATGTCATTACGCTCTTCGCTTTTGGGATTTATCCCTTTGTGTACTTTATTTTTTCCGACCATGTGAGCTTCCCTTTTTTTTAACCCTCTTTCCTTCCTTATGTCCATACCTTCCTCCCTTCCTTGCTTGTCTCCTCCCTTCTTTTCTTCCTTTTGTGTTATTTTGTTAATTATAAATTATTTCCCCTCCTTCCCCGTATATTTTCTTAAGTTGTTTCTTGTATCTGGAGGAAAAACACGTTTCTAGACTACCATTTCAAATTAAGACAAAAAAAGTGTAGCATTTAAATTAATTGTAATGATTCCCTGCTGTCTGGATTGAGGTCAAAGAGGATACAGCTAAGCCAAAGCACTTATGCCTGTATTAAAGTATTAACAGAGAGCAGAAAGAAAAACAGCCTCTGAAATCAAACCGGTATTTTTTTTTCTTTCTTTTTAATATGATCTCATATTATTATGATTTAGGTGATTGTGTTATTTCATCGTAAATAAAGTTGTTTTTACCTAAAGAAACGAGGGGAAACAGCCCGTATGTTGTATATAATCCCAAACCCTCTGTTGTTGTTTGGTTGTATCCTGTCATCTGATTGGTTAGAGGCAGATTAATATGAAGGGTCCACTGTATAGTTGCATGCCATATGAGGAGGGAAGGAGGGAGGAAGGGAGGGGAGAATACTTTCTCTTGGCTCTTTACTTACTTTGTCACTTTGGGATGGACTTTCGGCCCAAGGTGAGGTTTCAGCGTGTAATGTTAAATAATGAGCAGGGTTATATTATATTAAGTATTTTCGTTGCTTCAAAGCTTACATTTGTCTGGCATTAGTTAAAGTATAGTGTTAAAGTATTTTTTTTAAATTTTTTATTCTGATGCAACTGTTTATTTCTTACTAGTGCCTTATGAATTATACTATATCTCCCATTGATTGATTAATATTTTAGTATTTAATAGGTTCGATTTAGCTTACTTGACTGCCTTTGAGTTAAAATGCTTACTTGATTTCAAGGATTTTCTACTCATTGTTCCTTACTGTTCATGTCTCTGTTATAGATAAGGTGGGAAGGCTGTGAGCAGCCAGCTGGTGGGCTGAGACTTTGAGAGCGGCAGGCACAAAAAGACACAGATTATCAGTGTGGCTCAGCGAACCTGCCTATATATATATATATATATATATATATATATATATATATATATTTATTTATTTATTTATTTATTTTTGTTGGTGTTATGTTTCCTCTAGCCGCTGTTGTCATTTTGTGGGAAAGAAATATGTCTGAGTGAGAATCCCGACCCTCTTCAGGTGCAGTAGCTCAGCTTTCGTGAGGTTTGAAGCTAGACATGGAAACCTCTGCGATGCTGGAATGTTTTGCTTGCTCAAGGCGCAGCCAGCCACGCCTTTTGAGACCTTTCCGGCGAGTCCGCTGTTACCCTGAAACAGCACCGCCACAAACGCAATGTACGTATGGATCAGGGCACTTACAGTTGTCGGTTTTAGTTCTCTAGGTTAACGCCTCTCTTGTTTATGTGGCTCCCACTGCAGATCGGCATTTCTCTCCATCCCTAGAAACCCTATTCCTGCATCTCCCTCTCCTATCTATCTGAAACCACAATGAGCAACATCAGCTCTGATTCTGACTCACAGCTAACTCTGTCTCTCTCTCTCTCCCCGCAGTCCCTCGCATCAACGGTCACTCTAAATCCGAGCGCACAGCGAGGGATTCGGCCATGGGTTACGACAGCGCCTCAGTAATGAGCAGCGAGTTGGAGTCCAGTTCATTCGTTGACAGCGAGGAGGATGAGGATGCCAGCAGGTAATGTGGTTCTTCACATCAAAAGATCTACTTCGAGCCCTTCAAAAGACTGAAAGTTAAGGGAGGAAACTGAAAAACGTAATTGGTGTTTTTTTCACAGTTTTGTGAAAAGCATTTGCTCCAATTTCTTTTTATTATTTTAGTATTTGATAAATTATTGTCTGCAACAAAGACAACAAAGCTATCCAAACCAACCTTCTATTGTATGAAAAGTAATTGTCCCCTAAACCTTAGAAGTAGCTCATCCCTCTTTGTTACTTGCAATAACTTGCCATCACTCTTTTTAGATTGTTTTGGAGGAATTTCGGCCTGCGTTTATAGAATAGTTTTATTTTAGGCACAGTTGAGGATTTCAGAGCAAGAACAGCTCCTTTGGGTCGTGCCATTGTATCTCATTCGGATTACTGAAAGTCAAGGCTTTCAGTATTCTGCTCTATGGACCTTTTTGTTTTTAACCATTCACCAGAACTGAAGCCCGTGATTTGTTTCGGATCATTGTCCGACATTAGGTTCCAAATATTGCTCTATATTCGATAGAAAACAGAGCTCTTTGTTTTAATCAATCCCAGAAAATCATGAATTTACTGAAGCATTTTTTTTTAAATTTAGTAATTATCTTTTTTTAAAAGCATTATTTTGGGTTTTATATATGTGTTCCTTTAAAAATGAATTATTATTTAATGTACATTTTGTAATCACTTTTGTCTGATATAATGTATTTTTGATTATTTAAAACATTAAAGGCAGACAAAAAAAAGCTAACAGAAGAACTCTGTAGGGGAGCAGATACATTTTTACTGCACTGCGCATCAGATTTATAATTACAATTGGCTGTGGGTTCAGTTCAACATGAAAATGTGAACAGCCGTCTTTGTTTTTAGCTCTCTATATGGAAACGAACAACCCCGTTAAAGAACAAAACTATTTCTGACAGTCAAACCTTTTTCCCCAAGATGCTCTCACAGTCTTTGTAGAGCATGTTGCAGTTTGTCAGCTTCACTTTTTAATGGACAGTGGGAGCTGCGAAAAACAAGGTTGAATGAAGACCAAGGTTTGTGTTGCTGCCCCGACTTAGCAGAGAGACTTAAATGATGTCAAACAATGAAAATATTAAAATGTATAGAATTAATAATACAAACTAATACTGAGAAGGATTTTGTTATCTTTGACTGTTGCCATGGCGGCTCAGTTGTTATAATTGTTCCCTTTAACAAAAAGTTGTGGGTTTAAATCCCAGCCCAGTGTGTTGTCCAATGCTACCCTGTTCACTGGATTCTCCCTGGATGCTCTTATGCCCTCCCACAAGCCAAACATATGCATCTTAGATTTATTGGATCTTTTAAAATGTTTTTTTTTAGAGTGTGAGATTTTGCTGCTTGTCCTGTATATCTATGTATTGTTTGTGATGGATTGTACCTGTTTGTAAATCTAAGTTTATTGTTTTCTTGGCGTTGCAAACAAGATATAAAAATTTTTTCACTTGCCCTTGAATCTCCCAAGTACTGTATGTAATGATTGATGTTGACTCCCAAAAGAAATCCAGCTTAGGGATTAATGCAGTCTTAGGTCAGATTGCTTTTTCTTTGTTTTTTGTTTTTTTAATTTTGCCTTGGTTTTAATTTTAATCTACTACATGTTTCTCGCATAATTTTTTCCGAACTACAGTTTTCCCTCTTTGTGTTTCAGGCTCAGCAGTTCCACAGAACAAAGTTCTTCTTCACAGCTCATGCGCAGACACAAGCGGCGCAGACGGAGGCACAAAATGGCCAAGATAGACCGGGTATGCTCTTCTAAAGCCCATCACTGCCTGAGCACAAATGAACCACGACGCTTAGTAACACAAACAGATGAAAGACCTGATTGATATGTACATCGTGCCACTTTTTATTTACCATGTTCTCAATACAAACCTGTTTTTGCCTTTGTAGTCTTCGTCCTTCAGCAGTATCACAGACTCCACCATGAGCCTCAATATCATCACTGTCACACTCAACATGGGTAAATGCACTTTCCCCTCCTTTTTTTCCACCTACAACAATTTATATATTTATATTTATTTTATTTATATTTCTATTTTTTTCTTTGCTTTTGACAGAGAAGTACAATTTTCTGGGCATCAGTATTGTAGGTCAGAGTAATGACAGGGGGGACGGTGGCATCTACATCGGCTCAATCATGAAGGGAGGAGCTGTGGCTGCCGACGGCAGAATAGAACCTGGAGACATGCTGCTTCAGGTACACCTCCACTTGCACTAATTCTTGTATAGAATGGCACATTCGTGATAAAAATCAGCCTTTTCAATGTGCAAAGAGGACTCTTTAACAGCTGTCACTGCTAATGTGTCACAGATGAGTCCAAAAGACACGAAACGTTTCTGTGTTTGTGGGTTTTTTTTGGAGCACATCGATAACCACATCTTATTCACTTCCGTAACTCGAATCGTATGTTGAAGTTTTCCTTTGTGCGGTTGTCATGCTATCATCTCAGTACGTCAGAGTTCTGCTGTTACACATCATTCGATGCATGTGACGGCCAATTGCATTTTTCTGTGATCGCTGCATTTTATGCGTATCACATAGTAAATGGTTTAAGATTTCAGTAATGTAAATTAAAACACCCAGATCTTCCCATGCAACATATATTCAAAAATATACTTAGGTTCTAAAACCGGCATTGTACAACCTGACCTTTGTGTTTTGTATGTGAACTAGGTGAATGATGTGAATTTTGAGAACATGAGCAACGATGACGCTGTGAGGATCCTACGAGAGATAGTTTCTAAAACTGGGTAAGAGCATTAAAGTCAGTCCGAACAGTATCTTCAAAAACATCATTAAAATTGTCCATAACTTGCTGTTTCTGCTTTGTAAAGATAATAAAGGCTTAAAGTGAGTCAGTCCGACCAAAAAATGGTTTCACAAATCGGAAACCTGGTTTTAAATATTCTAAAACTAGTTTAGAACGATCCAGTCCAGGTTTGTAGTGTCCATTTTAGGGTTAGGCAAGACTTGGTAGCAAACTTCAGCTTCATGGTTCAATGTAATCCTCGTCTGACTTGCTATCCTAGACGTCCGGATGTTAAAATTGAACATTGAATTTTAACCACCGCATTTAGCTTGTTGAATTTGGGCATTTGAATTTTTTTCCTTTGAAATTTTTAACTTCAGATTTTAACATTTGAAATTTAAAACACTGAAAAATCTTGAAAAACTGAAGAGTTTATTTTAGATTTTAAAAATCCACATATGTTAATTCAGTGCTTAAAATATCACTGTTTGAAATTCAAAGGCTTATAAATTTCAAAATTTGATGGAACAGATTTACTTCCATACATCTCTAATATAATGAAGTTTATCACATATAGGCCTCCCTTAAACTACATGTTCTCTTGTTTTTCCTGTTTTTAAGGATATCAAAAATTCATTTCTAATTCACATCATTTTTATACCTCTGGGGAAAAAAGGTCATGCAAAGTACCGTAAAAATGTAAAAAAGAAAAAGCACAAGTTCTGTTTGGCTTGTAGGACTTGGGGATGTTTCTAACTGACATTTTACTTTTTCTTAAAATGTATTTAGGGATCTGTACACTAATACCCAATCATGTTCATATAGAATATTTATACAAGTATTGATGATTTTTACTTAGGTATCATTTCCATTTAATATTCAAATATATTCCAAAAAACATTCAATAAATCTGAGTGAATATGTAAGGAGTACCAACCTACGGCAGACATTAACTGTTGTGTCATGTAAACATAACCTCCTGGGTGTTTCATTTCCAAAAAATGCTTCTCCACTCTTGTTGTTTATGTTCAGGTGTTTGTGGGTTGTTGTTTCTTTTACTTATGTTTTGTATTCTTTCCTTTAAAGCCCCATTAGTCTTACTGTTGCCAAGTGTTGGGATCCATCTCCACGAAGCTACTTCACCATCCCTCGTGGTAAGATCCTCCTCAGCCATGTATACTGACGGTGCAGTTTTGTCAAAAGTATTCATACCCCCTGCGCTTTTGTCACAGCACAACCACAAACTTTAGTGTATTTCCAAGGAACACAAAACAATGCGTAATTAAGCTTGCTATACATTTGTATGAGTCAGTATTTAACCACACACCCAGCACACCCTGTGAAAAAAAGACAGCTTGATGCTGCTACTCCCATTTTTCAGCAGATCTGCTCACAATTATGTACAATGTTAGTTTTGCAATTCACAGGACATTTGCAAGCAGGACGTCTGGCTTTTCTTTAATAACTCCTTTTTTTGACATTTTTATATGACCATGGCCTATTTTATATTTTTTTTTGTGTAGTCGTCATATTAAACAAATTAACTGTTAAATGTGCTAATTAGATGACTTTTATTTTTATTTGGGGTTTATCCTACTCCACAAAAATAAATTGTTAGAAAAATTCTAGTTTTCCTTCCATGTTACATTTAATGTAGCTTGTTTTGTTGTGCTATTGAAAATACTCAAAAAACAGACTTATATTTGTGGTTGTTATAGGATAAAAAAATTGCATGTTTATAATTAATTAATTTTATTAATACGCTCAGCGGAGCCAGTAAGACCCATCGACCCTGCAGCTTGGATATCTCACACCACGGCCCTAACTGGACCGTATCCCCATTATGGTAAAGACAGCCAGAATTTTCTTTAGCAACCTATCACTATTTGAGTCATTCGAAATGTGGTGAATTTTTAATTTTTTTCCCACTCTTTTTCTTTATCTCAGAATCTGATGACCTGCCTCTGTCTGTTGGCAAAACAGACATGGCAACTATTGTAAAGGTAATGCAGCTTCCTGACTCTGGCCTGGAGATACGGGACAGGATGTGGCTGAAGATCACCATCGCTAATGCCGTCATAGGTGAGAAAAGCTGCACAAACAAAGCATACGTTTGTGGTTTTAAAGCCAATTTACAATAAGTTGCGCAGCGCTGCGCCGAATTACAATCCTGCACACAACGATTGAGCCTTTTTTTGGGGCTATGATCGTATCAAAATTACTGTGGCGCGTGCTCATGGTGTTTGCTTGTAGTCTCAGGGGTCACTTTGTTGTGTCAGCAGTATTTTAAGCATCTGTTTCCCAGACGCAGCCACAATGTTTGTATATGTGTCTGTGTTTGTGTGTTTGTGTCACTGCGTTCAGGTGCCGATGTGGTGGACTGGCTTTACTCCAGAGTGGAGGGCTTCAAGGATCGACGAGATGCCAGGAAGTATGCGAGCAGTCTGCTGAAACATGGCTACCTGAGACACACGGTCAACAAAATCACATTCTCCGAACAGTGCTACTACACGTTTGGGGACCTCTGCCAGAGTACAGACACTTGTTGATCACGCATCATAATTGAACCCCTCCTTTTATTTTTATGAACATTTGTTTTTTCTCTCCTCCTCTAAGACATGGCGTCGCTCAATTTAAACGAGGGATCCAGTGGCGGAGGCTCCGAGCAGGACACTTTGGCGCCCCTACCTCCCACCACCAATCCCTGGCCTCTCGGCAGCCAGCCATTCCCTTACCCTCCATTTCCGTCGGCGCCGCCCTGCTTCCCGCCAGGATACTCTGACCCGTGCCACAGCTTCCACAGCGGGAGCGCCGGCAGCCAGCACAGCGAGGGTGAGCAGCGAGGAAAAAGCGCAAGACGGGGGCCCCCCTGGTTTTCCATCAAGAAAATATAAATAATGTAATCTGACTCAAAGTGTCCTATGTCAAAAGACATCAGTGATAACAAGCGCGTGACTCACGCCTAACGTTAGCTTTTCTGAACCCTTTGCTTTGGATTGCCTCCTCCATCGCTCAGTTTGTGTTTTCTAAAACTCACCCTGTTGTTGTCAAGGTCAATCGTGAGCGCGTTGAGTCACGCAGTGGACAGCTCTGCAGTACTGGGTGTGTACAAACACTATAAGACATCTGATCTACCGTGTGATTTGGAATCACAAGCAACGCCATGTTTGTCTCTATGAGTTCTCAGATGGTCTTTCATCCTAAGTTGAAGTCTAACCGTGGCAGTGTTGCATGGATTTTGCATTGAAAGAGTGTGGAGAGGCTGGATGGGGGGGGGGTAGAGTGGGAATTTTAAATTGAGCAATTCAGTTAAGCCATCGATTTGTGTTCCATCGCTGTGAGTGATTAATCCAAGCATGGCCATGTCTTGCTTTCCAGCCATTCTTTTCACTAAAAGAGATAACCAATTTTTAAAAAGGGGGTTGGCAAGGTGGTGTTATTTTTTGCTTCAAAAGATAGGACGTAATTAGTTTCATCATATGCATGTCATTGTTTTTTACTGGAATACGAGCCACAACTTTTATTCAGCTGGTTAGGGACAAATACTGTAAACAGCAAAACGCTGTGTTAGTGTTTCGGGTGTTGGATGTCGGTCAGTGTGGCGACATCTGGCCTGGGAGGTGTGTGTAATTCTGTTGTTCCCTCTGTTTCTGCTGGGCTACGGTAGACTGAAGGAGGAGGTAGTCCCAGGACACTGGGGGAACCGGTAAGCCTGCTAACCCCCCTCTCCCCCTGCTGCTGCTGTCTTCACTCACTGTCCAGTGTTACTCTCTGCCCTCTCATCTCTTTCTCCTGCACTCAGCATTCTACACATATCATGCCACAGCTTTTAAGGTTTTCTGCTTTGCTCTTCTCCCCATCCTTTGCCAGCCCCATGATTTTTGTGGTCCTGTGAATCCTTTTTTGTGACTATCCCGGCAGCCGATTTCTCCCTCTCTCTGCACCTTTTGGGCATGTGTTTGTACTGTGTGCTGGGAGGTGCATGATGCCGTATGATCAACCTGAAGGCTTGTGCTGATAGGGGACAATCATGTGCCACTTTATCCAGTACTGCTGGGCTCATTGCAGTTAAAAAATGTTGTTTTGCAATGTGTGGCACACCTTCATCAGTATGCAGACAAGCACAATGTTGCTAAAAGCGCCTTTTTTGGGGGCAAACTTGATGATTCACTCACAAGTTACTGAACTGTGTTGTGCTTTTTTTCTGATCCTGGTGTATCACATTACATTTTTTTACAGTGCATTGCACACAAATTCAAACCACTTGAACCTTTTCTGGTTGCATTAAAACCTAAACTGAATGGTATAAGGTTTTCAGTTTGAATTAACATTCAGCGCCTTTGAACCAAAACCTTAAACAGCTGTTTTTTGATGTAACTACTACTGCTTGTCTTAAAGTGGTATGTCTCTACCACCTTTGTTTGTCTTGAGGCTGAGGTTTTTTTGCTAATTTATTTTGAGCTTTTTTGGGGTTTTTTTGCCCATTCATCTTTGCAAAATAACTCGATCGGATTGGATAGAAAGTAACTTCAGTCTTTCGGCAGATTATTTAAATGGATTTTGGCACGTTCTGTTTGCACAGCTGGTCAGTTTAGCTTGAAATCCACGTCTTGGTAGGTATAACTGCGTGCCGTACCATGAGCTGAAGTTAAATCCTTGCTTTCTGATCTAACTCCTTTAAACATCACTTTACGTTGTCCTTCACTTGTCTCCTGTGTTCCTTGGTCTTCATGATGCCCTCCACCAGTGTTCTGAACAAACCTCCTATATCACATATAGGGGGACTCTATTTGCACATTTGAAGAATTCCTAAATAAGTCATTTTATTTAGAGGTATCTGATCCAATGAGGCTGAGCACATATCCATCCCCGAAACCTTCAGTTTTGTGTTTGGAGAAATGATTTGTTACTTTGTTAAAATAAAATCCTAATAAATTGATTGAGGTTCTTAGTTGTGATGTAACACTATGTGAAAATGTTTAAGTGGTATGAATGTTTTTTTTTTATTTTTTAGCTGTGATTGTTTTAATGTTTGTAGAAACGCCAGCTGTCGTATGATTCTTGTGGTGTCAAACCTTTGACATAATCACGTTTGCTTCAGACTGGTGACTCTTCTCTACACTGTCTTAGAAAAAATCTGGTCACATCTTAAACAAACAGCTTTAATGTATGTTATCCTGGCATTACTTAGAGGGCTTAACATGTGAGGTTTAGAAAATACGTCTGCCTTTTTAAAGCTGTTGTTCAATGTGTGACTGCTTCGATCAGTTTCTGGTTCTGAGTCAGCTCCGTGTGATCCGTCGCACTACTCATTGTGTGTTTGGACAGATTTAGCAGATGCTGCAAAAAGCTCAATTAAAACATTTCTGTGGTTTTCTTTTCTCTTCTTCTTCTTTTTGTCAACAGGAAGTCGAAGCAGTGGATCGAACCCCAGCGCAGGTAAAGGCCGACACTCCCCGCAGGAGAAGGTTCAGAGGACGACATGCTGCAAATCGGAGTCGGGCGTCCGCGGAGGGAGGCGATGTGACAGGACCGCCAGCCAGATGAGCCATCACAGCCATGCCAGGTCAAGCCTTAGTCACAGCCAATCGCACAGGAGCCACTCGCTGTCCCAGAACAACCAGCCCTCCTTCAGCCACAGCCACACCCTGTTCACCCAGCCGGGGCGAGGCTCCTGCGCGCAGAGCGAGAGAAGCCATGCCTCCTCCTATGGCCCCCCGGGGTTACCTCCCCCGTATTGTCTAGCTCGCCTCGCCCCCAGAACCTCAGTGAGCAGTAGCACGCCCCCTGGAGCCCCCCCTGGGAGAGAGCTGGCGACTGTTCCCCCTGAGCTCACGGCCAGTCGCCAGTCCTTCCAGCATGCCATGGGCAACCCCTGTGAGTTCTTTGTGGACATCATGTGACAGGACAGTGCCTTCATATCCCAGTTCACACAAAACAATCCTTCCTGAACTCACTTGCGTCTTTTTAGCACCCCTTAGTCCATAATGTAGATACTACCTTGGGCGCTCAGCAGCCTTCCGACTCCCCCGATGTCCACATAAAGGAGCAGAGGCTGAATTAGCACAAAGGAACGATTCCTCCGACTCACAAGCACAGGTGCTTTACCTGAGACACCTCCGCCCCACTTCTGTTTTACAGACATGTACAGTTTGTGACACGTGCTGTTCGGTGTGATTACGTCTTTAGAGACCACGACGCAGATGTACCTTGGAAATGGTCCGTTCAGCAAGACCTTTAACTTGCCTGGAACTGGATCTCAATCACCCTGACCCAGACCAAACAACTCTGGACCCACGTCTGAAACTCTTGGCCCATTTATCCACCGTTTCTGGGGGTTTTCTGACGCTTGTCTGAGCTCTTACTTGTCAACACTAACCTTGATCTGTGAATTTCTTAAGCTTCACGATGAAGACCCCCCAAAAAAAACAAAAAACAGCTCCCAGTTTTAACGAGGCTGCATAGTGCATGTGTGAACTGGTTTAAAAAAACAACTAATTAAAAATCAGTTTTGTTTAAAGTATTAAATGGATTGGAGGGAGGATGTTCCCTCTTGCCAATGTTCTTAATGGTGAATCCATACACTGGAAGATTTTGTTTTATTATTTATGTTGTCATGTTGCATTGTTGATGTTGTTTGTTTCCTCTGGCTCCCTGACAGACAATCAGACTTCCCCTTTTGTGAGGCAAAGGGCCACTTTCCACTTTCTCAGCTGTTCAGCTGTCAAACATGCTGCGGCTATGAAACGTCTGCACACCCCCATGGTTAATGCCAGGGTTCTAAACAAATCATTTTTAGAACTTTTCCCAGCTTTAATGTAAACATTTTTGACATATTTTCACCATAGCAAAGTAAAAAAAAAAAAGTCATCACTAGTTGTGCAACAACACTCAAACTGGATATTTCTTTATAACTGACAGAGAAATGGATTGAAGGCGCTAACACAGAAAAAATGGTCCACAAGTGAAAACAGTTTCAAAGATATCTGATCAGAAAAGTACAGTTGAAAAGAAAACCTCTGTAGATCTTGTGAAACAATCAGATATGATCTAATGAAACTGAAAAGAACTGTAGCCATAATTCTCCCCAACAAACCAACCAACCAACCATAAATCATTAACAATTGTAAATGAGAAGTTGTAGATAGTCAGTTTCAACCCAAAACCTTCAGGTGTGTACTAGAAAGGGGAAGACAAATAAGGTTGTTGTTTCTGCGTTGCATTTAGAGGATATGTCAAAATCAGCAAACGAGTGGATGGACTGGAATAAAGTAACGTTTTTGAATGACCAGAGCTTAATCTGATAGAGTTGAGCCACCTGAAGATGGCTGCAGATGAGAGATCTCATAATATGAGAGACAATGAGAATAGGATAAAGCGAACCTGGTCAAAATAGTACAGATACAACATGCTGACGCTACGAAAGACTGACTGCTGATATTAATCAAAGTTTGCATTAACAGGATTACTTTCAAGGTAAAAACATCTATCCAGAGCTTTTCAGGCTTAATTGTAAATGAAATAATATCACATTAATATTACATTAACGGTGGAAAATGTCAAAATTCATGTAGAAAATTAGAACTTCTTTACATGACTAAGTCCTGATATGTTAAAAGGGATGTGCCCACATTTTATATCCACAGTATCATTATTCCAATCAGCTGAGGCGACTAAACGGCGACATTGGTCATGCTTTGATTTAAGCACAGTAAGATCAGATAAGAAGAGCACAACTATAAGACTGTAAGTGTCGAACCGGTTTACTGTCGCAGCGAGAACCAGCCTGGGTAAGTGTCACCGGGACAGAAGCCAACTCCTCACGTGTAGTGGATCGTTCATTATTATGTGACAGCCGTTAATGTTGCAATTTTATTTTTTTTATTATTCTTATCAATACCTCCTGCTTTCATGTGAGTTTAAATTGAATTCAAGGGGAGTCCAGGCCAACAAAATAACCGTCCCCTTGGAAAACAATGGTAAAGCCCTGTTTAATCTACTTTTTTAAAAGAAATGGCTACAACAGGGAAATGACACTCTAGTGTTATGAGCACTTTTCCATTTTGTCTCTCCCTTTAAGTATGAAACACTGTCTGATATCAAAGCGTTCTCTTGAATTTTCTTTCGTTACAAAAGACGAATAAAATGTGCATAGAAATTTATTATATATAAGAATTAAAAATATATCTGTTCCAAACGTTGTCTTTATTGTCGGACATCGAACTTAAGTGTTTTTGCCTTCTAATGCGCGCATAATGAACAAATCCCTGAAATTGTCCAAACATACATGTTTATTGACTGATCTTTACTTAACAATAGTTGCCCCTCTGTGAATTATCACACCTTGAGAATAGTTGGCGTACCAATTGTTTGGTCAGCGATTAAAAAAAGAAACTAATTCTTTTCTGCTAAATCAATGGCAGGTTGCATCTGCTGCAAGAGTAGATGTAGAGTAGATGATTCATGGAGGCCTTTAATTAAACTTTGTGTCTTCTGTATTTTTTATTTTATTTTTACCATTTACTGCTTAAAAACTGAAATGCACTGAACGAGTTTAAGGCAAGACTCAAACTAGTACAAATAGTTGGAGTTTCAGTAAAGGTCATATGAAGGTTAAATGCTGAATAAAAACACCTTTTACCATGAGTTCTTAAGTGTTCTTTTGTAGAGGGCTGTGGAGCTTAATCAGTTGGTAAGATCTCAAAGGAAACCTAAGACGTGTTGTCAAACCAAGCCTGATCTGTGTGTTATGTAGTAGCTACCTATGTGCGTTTTGAATTAAACCGGTTTTGAATGTAAAGGTGCGCATCTGAGATGGCAACATTTTCAGGTGAAAACCTAAGTTGTCCCTCCAACAACACTCATTCCGGCGTGTTTCCAGGCCAGAAGATCTGGTTTTCCCTAGAATTTCCAACTGAAGGAATGAGGCAAAAAAGCCTCAAGCTATACTAAGACTTAGCCTGGGTGCACTGTAAACAAAGCTCATATAAGACGTTTGTGACCAAGATACTGATCAACATCAAAAAAGACATTAAACACAGATAAATCAATAAAAGGGAGATATTTGCCTTTTGGGCTCTGGCTTGTCTTTACCACATCATCAGTTCATGCCCAAGTCTAACATGTTTGTTTTTAATTTTAATCTTAGCTTTAAAGGATATGTACAGTGATTATCTTTTCATCATGTTAGTTGGATTGGTATGGTAAGCATTAAAGCTGATGTGTAAGAAGTGGCTGGCGTTGACAGGTGTAAGGACCATAAGGGCCATATTGTGAGGGCTGGGGTGTTGTGTCCGAAAGTCTAAAGGTGAAGCACTTGAAAAGACATTCCTGTACATCAGTGGTCAGTATTTATAAATAAATTGGTCCAAGGAAGTTACAGTGCAAGTAATATGGATGATCGAGGCTCATTGACGCCTGTAGGAAATAAAAGCTTTCCTGTTTTGTCTAAAACCTATCGCAGCTCAAAGTGCTAAAGAAAGTAAGCAGATTCTGATAGAAAATGTGTTGAGTACAGGGTTGAAGAACCGAACGCCAGTTTCCCCGCTGACCCTTGCTCACTATTGGAAAGAGGCAACAGCTTCTGCTTGCCATCCTGTAGGATTTTACGTTCACATATACCACCAACAAAAGAGCTGCTGAATCTTTCAGCTTGAAAACATGCAGTCAAGTTGTTTAAAGACCCCAGCAACGTGTTTTTGTTGTAATCTTGGCCTCCCAAATGCATCCACATCCCCAGATCTAAATTCCAGTTGATCTGTAGGATGGGCTGGAAAAACATGTTAAATCAATTAAAATTTTCAGATCTTTGAGGAAATTCCCCACAGCCCACTTTTAGGAGTCTAACAGGTCCCCAAACAACAGAGCTGTTTGGATAGTAGTTCGTATTATTACCACTAGATGGAGACATTCAGTCCTAACGTTAGAGAATACAATAAAACTAGTTTGTTTGAAAAAGGGGGCAATTGTGTTGATGTTTGTGGAGATGGTTTCCTGTTATTAGCTGCTGATTAAAAAAGAGACAGCGAAGCTCCACTGCTGTGGGTAAAAACAACAACCTGTCATCCACATTTCATCTGCTCTTGACGGTTCACGTTAACACCCCCTTTGCGTGGAAGTTCCGAACACCAGCACCGCTGAGTGTACTTTCCCCGTGGGTAGGCGTTGCTTTCGCAACGTTCAAATACCACGTCGAAGTTTGAAAGACCCCCGAGCTCGGCTCTGACCCACCAACCGCACAAACATGCGCGCGCACGGCGTGGATGTGACGCCGCGCTCCCACTCACGAGAGAGCGGCTCCAGAGACCAGGAAGGAAGTGACGGTTAAAGCTGCAGAGGCAGATTAAAAGCTGCACCCAAAAACTGCCTGTTGTAAACGCTCTCATCTTTACTATGATTAAAGTAATAAGAAAAAAAAAATCAAATAAAGAAGTTGTGTATTTCTGTCAGAAGTGACGCGATTCGGAGCCTGTCATTGAACCTACTTGTCAGCCTACAGTCAGCTTCAGGCAGTCATTTACCAGCAGGGTGAATCTCACAGTAATTCCCAAGCCTCTATGTTAATTTGGCTGCTTGAGGGGATGGGGGATTACATAGGAGGGAGAGAGATGGGGGGCGTTTAGGGGTAAGAGTGGGAGGTGTTTCTTACCCAAGTGCCCTAAAGCAGAGGTGTTCACCTTTGACATCACGCAGACCTCTGTGTGTGCAGCTTCTTCATAGAAGTGGATGAATCAATACTTGCGTGTTGCTTCTTGAAGGTCAAACGAGCGTCTGGTAAATGTCAGGGAAATATTATACAATCACAATAAAGTTGTGAGAATGACACAGAGGTCATTCAGCAGCGATGATGATGCTGCCGCCGCTGTATATGCCATCTGATGATGAGTGTCGGGATGAGGGCTGCTCAACTCAATACATTTTCCCAAACTCAAGGCACTTACTGGAAGGAAGCAATCCCCCTTGTTTTAGAGGAAACAGACGATGCCTAGACTTGGCTAGTCAAGCTATACATCACAGTGATTACATTTCGTTTTGAAACTGGCTTTCATTTTCAGTTTTGTTATCTGATAACAATTCTTGTTTTATTCCCCAGCAGCAAAGTTTTTTTTCCTTCTAACTCCCTTTAAGGTTCACATAGCATGGAGCCAGAAGTTGAAAACTTAGAGATTGGCTTGATATTTAATTCATCAGTTTGCTGGCATGGTTCACTGCAGTTTATGCATGAAATGTTGGGAAATACACAAAAAGAACTAACATGTAGAGTGAAGTTATACATTTATATCTAGAACTCATGGAACCTGCTCCAGCATCGCTGATAACATTATTGTGTTTAGTGCAAGTTTACTGTAACGTTTCCTTGACACGAAATCTGCATGGTTGGCTGTTCAAATCTGCATGGTTGGCTGTTCGTGTTGAAGTGAGCATAATGAAGATCATATGAATCAGTACTGCTCCTGGGAAAGAACAGAGAGCTACAGTTGCTCGGTCTGATTCACATCTTGTCTTTCCACTTTCCCTTATAGAACTCCAAAGATAGGACTGGAAAGTAAATTAAACTATTTTCCTGTTGGTTGTGCAAGCTGCATTAGACAGGTTTATTTAAATGTACTAACTGGGATTGAGGCAAGTTTACTTTTTTTTTTTTTCAAACAAAAGTTGTCCCCAAGTTCAAGAAATTATCCTGAATCTGCCTGAATTTCACTGAAGGTAATGGATTATATTTTTATAAAGTGCTAAAAAGCAAAATGATTTAGCTTGTTTTTAAAAAGGAATACGAAGGCTGGGCTGAGTTGCTGAAACAGACACGCCTCCCTGTTGAAGCTATGAAAACCTCAGCTCCGCTCTCTGTGAGTTGTCTGTATCTGAGCAAACAGGCTTACAGCACACAGCTTCTCTCGAATACAGCGTCGTCTTAGTTCAGCTGAAAAGCTATTATTGTATATAACAAAATCTGATCAACTTTAGCAAATCTAATCGGAAAGGGCAAGGAATTTTTGGTCGTTTCTTAGATTTGATTGTTTTCCCTGAAGTTTGTGAGGACACACTTAAGGATGGCTGGGGTCTTCTGGATGATGGGTCTCGCTCTGCTCGCTCAGGGATTCTGGTTTAGCCTAGGAGACATGAATGTTGGCTGCAAGAAATGGATACCAGACAAACAGTCCAAGGGAAACGTTTACTGCCTTGAATGTCTATCTGGTGAGTAAAAATCACAGAATATGAATCTCACAGTGTTTGGGTTTTGTTTTTGTGCATTGTAAACACTTGTGTGTGTAATTCTGAGGAATGTAACAGGAATAGAGATCCAAAAATGCATTTCACGATTACAGTGTGAGAGATGTTTGCAAATGAAGATGCAATTTCTTCTTTACGTGAATTATTGTCTACTCCTTAAAATTATATGTAAAGAAAAAAAAAAGCAGCATTCCTGGGTTTGGGGAGTTCCTCTGTGGTTGCTGCATGTGACCAAATATAGTTTCAGTGGTTTTTCACCTAATCCCACAACAAACACTTGCTTGATACAACTGATTATTCCAGACATTCACCAGCATGGGATATCTCTGAATGGCTGGGCCAAGTCAAACACTTTTACAACTATGACAAGTCTTCATAGTTTGGATCTCTACAGCTTTGCTGGTGCAGACAGCCAAGCGCATGCATGCCGACGTGTAAATTATTAAAAATGATCTCAGTGTCCTAATTTGAGATTTTGTGTGTGTGGATTTCTTTGTAGGGAATCGCCTCGTGAAAAAGTCTGGTCCAAATCCAAAAGAACTCTGCACTCCGTGTAAACCTGGAACCTTCACACCGAACTCTATGGCTGACGAATGTCTTATTTGCACGCAGTGTGTTGGTATGTTAGAGTATTAAGTAAAAAAAACAAACAAGATTTTCAATGTAGCTCAATCCTAGACTAATCTCATCCATTATCTTCAACCCTGTCTTTCCCAGGTGCTCTTGTCCATTTAGCAAACTGCACAGCGAAAAGTGACACCAAATGTGGGTGTGAAAAGGGACGCTGTGGAGACGAGGGTTGTACTTTCTGTGTGGATGAGTGCGCTAAAGGCTACGAACCTAACAACAAGCGTATGTAAATCTTTTAAATCTTTCATGGAGCATATGAAAAACTTGGTGTCTCGCAAATTAGCTTACAAGTCAACGTCCACAGGTTCTTGCACGCCTTGTCCAGACGGAACGTTTAATGACCAAATTCACCAGAAATGTAAACCCTTGACGAAAAGGTGAGTTATCTTTCTTGTGATAACTTTTTAGACTCCAATTCTATTATGGATATAACGCAAAACTAACGTAATTTCTTTCCTGTTACCCTCCAATCTTTCACAAAGCTGTCCAGATCCAAATCATATTATGGTATTTAAAGGAAATGCATCTTCTGACATCATATGCCAAGTTCCTTCACCTTCCGCAATCCCACCTGTGACCAATCCACAGAAACCTAGTAAGGGAGGACTATGTAAATGTTGATAAGCTTTTATACTTGTTCTCTTTGATACTAAAATGCACCTTCTTTTTTTTTTTTTTTTAAGAAGAAGAACAGAAAACAGAACAAACATGGCCAATTGTGTCATTCCTGATAATCACAGGATTTATGACCTGCCTCTTCATCTTCATCATCCTTGTGTGTGTACTGATCCATCGCAAAGGAAAAAAGGAGAAGACACAAAGAACTCCATCGAAAACACCCATTATTAGGACCCCTACAGGTAACGTAAAAAAAAAAAGAGGGAACTTTATTTTTAATGAGATGTTAGGAAAGCATGCTCAAATCATATTAAATTTGCTATTTTATTCCTTCTTATTTAGATGATCCTAGGACATTGATTGCTATTGAGTGCAGTTTTCATGAAGCTCAACAGGAACAAGGCAGCAGCACAGAATCCCTTATCTCCAAGGACACGTCGGACCAGGAAACTGTGTGAATAAAAGCACACAGGACTGTGAGCCGCACTTGACAGCGAAGGAAACAGACTTATCCTGAATAGGTCTGAATTTTGCCATTCTGAGCCATGAGTCAAGAGGATTTCGTCCAAACAAAGGAATGGAGTTGACTGATGGAACAGTGGTGTTTTTCTACTGGTTCCCCAATAATGATCCTTCAATGACTGTAAATATGAACATGGGAGGAAGGGGAATTCTGAGATGGGAAAGAAAGAAACCAAGTGGCCTTCAACAATGACTTTTTTCTTCAAGTAAATGACAGCAGCCACTCTGTTCTTCCCCTAACAAACAAAGCAGCTTTATAGGCTTTAAAGCAGTCAAGTTGAAAACATTGAGAGTATTGGCATACTTAGTAATACGCATGTATACGCACTTGCTGATGCTCGTAATTGTTTAAGCTATCACTGTAGTGACAAACAGAGTCAGTGTGTTCTACGTTGCATGCTACGGTGTTGCTCAATTTGAAAGTACAGTGCAAGTGGGTGTTCAGCTTTCAGACATTGTCACTCTGAGCCCACGTACGCCTCCTGGTGCAAATGTTAGCCTTTACCTTTGTTCCAATGCTCAGCCTAGTTACCTAGTATTTCTTTTTTCATTACGTGTGTCGGACGTATTGTGTGGTTATTTACAGTTTAGGTCTGTAAATGAGGCCAAGTGAGGACGCTGCTGTTTTCAGTCAGTAAGGTTATTTACTTACAACTGAAACCAGATATTAACATGCGCACTATTATAAGACAAGTTTCGGCCACAGTCTCTTAGTTTCATTAGTTGCTAAAATTCGGTATAATTGCTCAAGAAATGTTTTTATTATATATATATATATATATATATTTTACACATTTTAGGGAAATCCAGTTAATGTCAACATAGTGTTGTAAGCTTTTGATAAGTTGTCTTGCAACATCTCAGTACAGTACTTGCTTGTGCTTAAAAATAAACTAATTCAGGCAAGTTATCATTAAAGGGAGTAGTCTAGTTTATTCAACAAACATCTAAAAGACACCAGCCAGGACTTAAAGCTTTGGAGCAAATGGGTATTGGAAAAGAATGATGGATCATTTAACCCAGGAGATACATTTAAATTTGTTTTAATTAAATATGAGATTTTTTTCATTTTTTCATTTGATGGAATATCAGATAAGGTTTTATGTCTTCTTTTAAACAGTGTATGTTTACTTCTGGATTCAACTGTGTAACCTGTGGATATATTTATTTCCGTGTAATAGTAACCTGATCAATTGTGAAAGTACTGCTGTAGCCAGCTGATTGTCAAAGCTGCAGGAAAACTTTGCATAAAACGTGATATTAACAGAAATGTTATGGTTTTTCCTGCTGTTGCTTAATTGCTAATGAGAAGAGAGAGAAAAAAAAGTCCAGAAAAGGGGTTTTCCCCATGTTGGTTATCTTAAACACAGTACCAGCAGAGAGGCTAGCAATAGGACAGCACCTATATGTAACAAAGAGGAATTTACCAAGAAGCAAATATCTGGCTAAGCTTCATCAACTTTTTTTTTTTAAAGTCATGTCTGTGAGATTTAATTTTAAATGTGTCATATCAAATGGTGAAAACTTGGCAGCTTTAACAGAAGTTGTATTTTAAAACTACACTTCAGGGTCAAGCGGAAACCCCCCCAAACCAGTTCTGCGTTTTCTGTGAAATGTCTGTCATTGAGCAGTTACTTGGCCGGGTTGATAAGACCCAGGAAACTTTTTTATTTTTTTTAAACTGTATTTCTGGCTTGAACTCTAGCAGGCGTATTTCTTTACAAATGGAACAATTATAAAATATGCTGTGTGGGCATATGGTGGAAATTGTTAGCCCACATCTATTGTGATTTATCACACAAGTATGTAGATAATGAGTCACCATTCACCCAAGCAACGTTGGCTGAAAGACCTCAAGTTCACAGGTGTCGCCCTGAGAACAGTAGACGTGAACACAAGCTGACTGTAGCACTTTATTTAGTCTATCGGCGACCTGATGCAAATGAGTCATTTCTAGTTGGAATATTTTCACCTTTTAGTCATTGTTAGAAAAGAGATTTATTGTGTACTGTATTTAAAGTTTTACATTGTAATTTTATAACATTTTTGAAACACCAAATAAATATAAATTTTTTTTTATCTGTTGTGCTTTCATCCATAATAGAACCTTACAAAAAAAAACACAACAACTATATTCCAACAAAGAAGTGACCATTTATATGTAAAAAAAAAAAGAAGGAAGTTTACAGGAAACAACTCGGATAAAATAACAGGAACAGAAGCAACAACAACAACAAAGAAAAATCCAAATATTTCCCCCTATTCGAATGAATATTAGTGTTTGTTAGGAGGAAAGTTCCCATCTTATACAAACAGAGCCGGTTCTGAGAGTCTTTGGTGTCACACCTCAACGAACGGACCAGTAAGATTCCAGTAGCAGTTGGTGTAGAACCTTCGAGCTCGTTCTGATAAATAGTTCACCTTCATACGTGGCCTTTTATAGACATTTGGAATTAAAACTCCTTAACTATTTCCCATTTTTCATTTTACAACCACAAACCTGAGAGCATGTTGGAGGATATTACATAAACGCCCAACATAAAGTGATAGCTCAGATTACCACGTGCACTTGCAACCGGCAATCGTGAAGTAGAGGAATTGTTTGTTTACAGATTTGAAGAAATTATTTTGAAAATTACATACAATGCAACAATTTGTCCTTAAAAACGATCTTTTAGTAAGTAGGCGTATACTATAAGAACAATATTCCAAGCTTTGAACATTTTATGGGCTGTTCAGTCCATCATTGCAACCTTACAATGACGCGGACTTCCTCCTACACAGACGGGCTAGGAAAGCTCAGAAAGGCACCACACATGTAGCATACACAGTAAACATGCAACCAGTGCTACAACGGCCATAATTGGCAAGACTAAAAAACCGCAAGCTGCAGCTCATCTCCTTCTGATTGAGAACTTCACAAAGACGAATGGGGTCTAGATGGGTGAGGCTGAGTCGTGAACCACAAACGGCTGGAAACAAACTGTCGTTCTACAAAGTATTAAGTAAGCAGTGCTAAATACATTTTTTCATTTTCCTTTCGCTTTACAACTCTGCTTTTTGTAATATCCCAAAAATATACACAAAGGTTTGTGGTGTAATGAAAAAAAAATAATAATTCAAGCGGTATGAATAGTTCTACACAGCATTGCATTTTCAGTTTCTCTTGATTGTCCCTTGTAAACAATAAAACCTTTAAAGAAAAACAACTGTTGCACACATGCTTTATGTGTCGGGTCACTGTTTTGGACTTCTAAGTAAATATTTTGTGGCATTCCCCCCCCCCCCTTTCTTCTCTAAATGGTGCAGTTTGTGGCCTTCATCCAAATACCAGCCCAAAAAAAACAAAACAAAAAAAACTTAAAGCACAAAAAGGTTTGGGGAATGAAAAAATTTGGCTGCTTTTAGGGATGAGATAATTAATGCTATTAAAAGTTAAATTAAACACTAAATATACAAATTTTAAAAAAAAAGTACTTAAACAGATTAAACTGATCTAAAGTGCTTGTCTGTTTTTTTGTTTTTTTTTGATGATAAAGAAATAAGCAATAATAACCCTTCGGTTAGAGTAATGTTTTGTTTTGTTTTTTTTCGTTAAAAAAATTCCCATTAGCACAATCTGTTGAATATTATTGCTGCTTGCATCCTTCCCTTTTCTCTTTGGGTCTACTCCGTCCAGATTTCTCTGCCTGCCTCTTTGTAGGTGGTATGAATGTCGGTTCCTCAAGGATGTCCTGCGAGCCAGACTGCGCTTCGGGAGGTGTGTCACTGGTTTGAACTGTAAAACGATGCAACTGTGTAAACATTGTTTGGACTGTATAACTGTTAGGAGTCATTGATCCTGCTTGTAATACCGGACTGTCCTGCTTGGAAGTTCTCTGGGACGTGCATTCTGCCATGGAAGGTGGGGTCCAGCTCTTCAGCTATGTTTCTCATCTGCTGGGCTTTTCTGCAAAGGCAGCGTCGTTAATAATAAATACGATATACAGTCATAATATTGGTATTCTTGTTTTTCTCACGGTATTGCATGAATGGGACTGGGTGGCTGGTTCTCTGGTGAGCAATCTTCAGTAGGCGAAGGAAGACCCTCTGAGTCAAGTCTTTCACGGTGGACCTGAAGTATCGGACAAAGCTTCTTTGTTTATCCCCATTCACTTTCATGGTAACCATAAACTATCTTACCTGTCTTACCTGTCTTTCTCTGGCAGCTCGCCTGTCATGGTTGCTAATCATGGCTCTGTGCTCATGCCAAGACCCTGGACCTTCCAGTTCACGAGACCTTCTCTTTGCCTTAATTTCCTGCTTCTGCATAAAATGTGCAATTTCCTAAAAAAATAAATAAAAATTAATAAATAACTTACATAGCATAATTTCTCACAGAAATTTTACCAAGCCCCAGAGTTTATCACTGTACCTCATCTTGTGCAACTTGCGCAACTCTAAAGTCGCCAGCTGGATAGGAATTGCGGAGGGATGACTGTGAGATTTGCGAAGAAAGTAAAGAAGATTATTTTGTTTTATATACTGGCAAAACAACATGGGTACCTTCTGCAACTTGTAAATGTTTACATCCACACACATAAGTGTATTTTATTGAGGTTTTAGGTAGTAGACAAACACAAACAGTGTAGGATTCAAACGGAAGGTTTTTAACACATGGTTCTCACAGCTGGTTATGAATAATCCGAAAGGTGTTGCTCATATTGGTTCTTGCCCTCTCCTGGATAAATACATATACAGCTGCAAGGGGTTTTTGAGTACGTCTCCTAGACTGAAGTGTCAAAGTTTTCCAGAGCAAAATAGCTAGGGTTGTGCCAGATTAGATCTACAAAACGTATTTTTAATGCTTCCCACAGACGCTCAAATAGATTTAAGTCTGGACTTTAAATAGGCCATTCAAGTACATGAATAGGCTTATAATCTTATAATTGTAGTTCTGTCTGTACCTATTTTATATATTTTTTTAATTTTGCTGGTACTTCGGCCCAAACACCAAGTTAGCCTCTGAAAGACTATTTTAAGGTCAACTTGTATATAGTCCCTTTAAGTTTGAATAATTTAGGTGGACAGCAAAGTCTTTGTAGATTTGCAAACAAAAGTATTCGTAATATCTGCAAATTGTTTTGCTGACTTGCAATCACTTACCCTCCTTAACTGCTTCTCTTCCTCCTCCTGAAGCTTTCGGGCCAGTTCTTCATCTCGTAGGACCTGATGCAACTCTCCCAAATCAAGGCCTGTCCCCCTTGGTTGTGGTTCCAGGGAAGCGCCTAAGGGTGAAGACTCATTAATGTTCAATAACAAGATAGTACATGATTTGTTCCAAAAAAAATAAAAAATAATCTAAAGATCACCCATTTGTAATAAAAGTGCTGGAGACCCACAACGACCAAAGCAATTTGGAATCACACCAAGAAATGACAAGATGAAGCTGGGGTAGCTACTTTGCCGATTGGTAAAAATGTGTGAAAGCGGATACACTGAAACGATAGTTTTTAGATTAAACCAAAAAAAACTAAAAAACATCCCTCTTCTGGGACCTAAATCAAAGTTGAAGCCCACTCCCAAAGAAATGATTGAGTGAAATCGAGGGAAGATTAAGAGATCAGATGAAAAGCACACAGCATCAGAAGCGGTCCCCTCTGCAGATTAGAGTTGGCTGCAGGTACGGGTGTTACCTGCTGCCATGTGCTTCGACCTATGTCTGGTCAAACCCCTGCTGCTGCTGAAGCTTTGGCTGCGATGTAATGCTTTTCGTCTAGGTCGCTCTGCTCTTCTGTCGACCTGCTCCTCCTCTGAGCTTGACGCTTCTTCTATGATCTTCTGGCCATGCCTGCGTTCACTTGTTGACCTCCTTACTCGGGAATGAGTTGGTTTTCTCTCTCCGTTATAATCAATGTTTGCGTATTTGTGTTCTTTATACCGTGTACTACCAAATCCTTCTCTATTTAATATACGAGACTCACCACTATTAGGATCATAAGCCACTCTACTATAATTATTCCTGCTTTGGTCTTGTCTATGATCTCTCCCAATGCTTTCTTCGTGTGACAATCTTCTTTTCTGCCTGATATCTCCATGGAAACTGTGCCTGGTGGTTGCAGCGCTGTGCAAGGCTCTCTGATGTGGTTGAAAGTCACCATAGGAGACCTCACTCCCGTAAAGCACCTGGCTGTCTCTGCTTTGAGGCCTTATCTGCAGTGGCGCCCCGCTACCGCCAACCTTCACAGGCACACCCCTCTCCTGGAGGATGTTGCCGAGCATCTCCCACACCTTCAGGCTTTCATTTTTCTTCCTAACGGAACTCCTCTGATCATCCTGGAACCGGACATGTTTACCAGGGCTCTCCTTGCAGCTCCAGGTTCTTACCAAGTCTCTGTTTCTGTGTCTGCTTCGGTCATGTACAATCACTGATTCACTGCGACGGCATCGCCTTTCGCAGACCTCAGCTGCCCGACTGTCTGTGTCCTGAGGCCTCCTGCTGTCATAGTCCTCATATTCATCTTCATATGTCTTGTTATAATCCACAGTCCTAGGCACTCTACATCTGACATCATCACAGTCGTAATAGTCATCCTCACTGTTTTCTGTCTCCTTGTCCCAGCCTTTAATGTCCTTTGTGAAGCTGCTGCGGGTACAGAGACTCCTGTAATTTCTTTCTTTCTGGGATCTTAAAGAACCCCGTTGTTGATGTGGTGGCGTATTTGCTCTGTCATACAATCGGTGGGCCCAAGCAGAGAGTTGCTCAGTAAAGACCTCATCCGAGTCTTCTGAACTTTGATTGAAAGGCTCTCTCGTTTCAGCCTTTACTTGCCTACCTATGTGTCCTTGATTCGACCATGAAGTTGTGCTGCTCTGAGATGCTACCCTCCTGGGAGAACAATCCTGAGGCTCAGTTAATTCTGAACCGGGATGAGAGGTAGAATGTTGCCACCTGGTGGTAACAGATAGAAACTGCTCCTCTCTTCGACGAGGGCTGCTGAGTGTGTGATGTTGAGAAGACGGCAGCGTAGGGTCACAGGTGCTGCCTTTACCATTGATAAGCATGCAAACAAAAGTAATAAGGATGGGTGAGTCTGTTAGGGTATGATAAAGGACAAGTGCAGGTAATGACAACCCTAAACAATTATGAAAGGCTGCAAGTGCTGTGAGTTACAGGAGCAGTTTTATACACCTTTTTGGAATATCTAAGCTTTATAGTGCATTTGCCAAAAGTAACCTGGTCTGAAAATGTGCTGGCATGCATCAAAAATTGAAGAACATGCCTCGTTAATGTTCATAGGTACATAGAAACAACAACAAAAGATATAAAAGTATTTCAATTCTGATTAAAACAATGCACAGAATTTTATTTTTTCTCCAACTAAACATCATACTCTCTTCAATATATGCCAAACTGCAGCCTAATCCTAACTCATTGATCCCCATCAAGAATCCCCTACCCAAAAATGAGACTACACCGTAATGGGAATAGTGGCATAAAATGAGTTATTACACGACAAAAGCTCCTAAAGAGGTAACAAACACTAGACAAAAGTGTGAAAAATTGGAACAATATTAAAACAATAGGAATGACTATAAAATATTGACAAAATAAAACCGTTTACCTTTATGAAAATCCTCGTGGCCTTGGCTTATTCTCCTCACCTGCTGCTTCTCCTCTTCCTGCAATTGTTTAGCTATTTCCTGCAAAAACACATTCATACTTTTTACGAAATTAAATCAGGCGGGACTTTTCTTCAAGTCAGTTAAGATTAACATGACATTTCTATTTGTTAAATGCTAGAATAATTAATGAGATAATGCTCTTATGATGACTTTGCATTATTATTATTTGGAAGCAGATGAAGGAGTTTCATTACACCCCCACGCAACGAACTTTGTACAAACAAGGACTGAAAGGCCACCTGGAAAGGAAGAAGCTACAACTCTAAAAGCAACATGAGTAGCCTGGTTATGGTTTGAAAATCTATGCAGAAAGAAATACCTTTTTGAGACATCATGTGGTCTGATGAAACTAAAACTAAAGTGTTTGGACATAATGAGCATTGTTAAATTCAGAGAAAAAAGGAATAGGCTTATAGCACTGTGGTATAGGGGAGTTTTTGTGCAGGAGAAACTGGGACACTTCCAAGAAGAGATGGTACAATAGGGTATAAGATTATGTGGAATGCTATTTAGTGGGCACAGAAAAGCTAAAGAACTCAAATGTCAGCCACAACACTGAAGACAATTCAAAGTAAAAAAGTGCAAAAATGAGGGTCTTGTCATTCCACTGTTTTTTAGGAAAATTTAAGGTTCCAGCTAGCCTGAGATTAAATTTTTTTGACATATAGACAATTTAAAGAGAGTTGAATAAGAAACATCTTTACTTACAAACTAAAGTGCTTTCATCAACTGTTAATTATCAATTAACTAAGCAGCTATGCTATTAACAAATGATCTTAACGATGGATTTGACAGGAAGTCGCAGTGTGCCGCACAGTTTGTTGATTTATCTGTCATTACAGTTCGATCATCAACTGTTGTTTACCAGTGTTTGACTTAAAGTGTGTGAAGTTGGTGTAGAAATCGCCTTTGAGATAGAACACAGTAGGTTTTTGCAGATGAACAAAAGTTTAGAAGGCTCAATTTTAGGGCTTACAGATTTTACAAATTACAATGGGAAGAATATCTATACAGTTTTAAAAGTATAATTTAAGTCTGGCAGTTGAAGTTGGTCTAATTTAAACACAGCTAAACGAACCTCGTCCTTTGGAAAGGATTTTACCTGCAAAGGATGCTGCTACAAATGCAGTATATGTCAATTCAGCTCAATGACAAAACTTTACTTTAGTGTCCACCTTGAGAATTTAGTAAAAAAATCGAAAGGTTAAACCACTTTTTTTTTTTTTTTCAAATGTGTTTTAATGTTGATGTCAAATTTCCAATCTACAACATTGGACCACATAAATTTGTAAATTAGATGTTAATCTTAAAAGATGTTCTAGTTAAATTATGGATGAAACAAATAAAAAGACTAGGGTGGATGTATTGACCAATTACAGTCTAAATTTTTCATGTATTGTTTATTCTTTGTACATGTTTTATAAAAAAATAAATAATGCTCTGCTGTTAGGTCAACTTGCTTTGTTTCCTCTTTCTTTGTTTTTTCTAGGAGTTAAACTGAATACCTTTTTGCCAGCAGATATTTTTAATAGGCAACCCTAGAACCGGAACTAAGCATGGAGAGGGGGTGCTTAGTTTTTACACTCCTCTAATTTGGAACAAACTCCTAGAATACTGTATTAGCTCAAACACTGACTTATTTTGAACCACAGCTAAACACCCACTTGTTCAAGGTTGCATTTGACTAATAACGGTGATTAATAAAATAAGTTCTGAATGTTCTTGGTGACTTGATTTGACCACTAAATCGAATGCTTAAGTAAAACACTTTAATGACAAAATCAAAGCGGTACTTCTGCATCATATTTTTATCATATAAATCACTTGGAACTGCCTATACAAATAAACTTGGCTCATATGAAATCTTGACTTTTCTATATCATTCTTATCAAGGAAACTGAGCGATTGCAAAGTCGGTTCTTTACAACAATCAATTTGGCATCTTGATACGAGATCTGAAAGTGTTAAAACAGGTTCACTGTTACTCTTTGACCAACAGATAGCAGTGTTTGCATAGTCTGCAAATAAGAAGCAACCCGACTTCTTCAACGTAATTAAAACAAAGAATAAAACTATAAATAAAAAAAGAAAGAAATGAAGGATATTATGGATTCTTTTTTTTACCTTTGTTTTAGATTATAATTTTACATAGGGAAAGCAATTTAATTACCTAATTTATTTATTCTCAGGAAACTGATGCTCAGGCTGCTGTGCTCTAATCTACTCAGACTAATGCAAAAATAATCAAGTAAAGAAAAATTTGCATTTCAGCTTGGAGTTCATTCCTAACCTAGGCCAGCAGGGCACTTACACTTGAAGTGATACCATGTGATCAGAGCTTTAAAATCCCAGTGTAGGTCACTGCTCTCTATGGAGGTGGGGGCAGTTTTACACCTGCTACTTTTCACGAGTAGCAACAACTAATTATGTTCTCCAAAGATCAGCAAATTCTACTTGTGAATTTCATGAAATCTCTCTCTAAAGGCTGCTTTTGCTGAATAAATCAAAAACAAAACGGCAAGCGTTGCGCCTTTCCGTCAGCAGTTGAGACCAATTTGCCAACATCGTCGGATAATTAGCGGCTTGCCAACACAGGTTTGGTATTTGGAGCCACAGGGTTCTGGCATTTTAAAACTGCACACCCTAACGCCTTCTGTTTCTTAATTAAAGACGAATGAAAGTGTTTACCAACCATCAGTTCGGCCTGCTATTGAATAAGGTTTTAACAGACCTCAGCACAAGGGCTAATGGTTTGCTTGACTTTAAAAAAATAAGGTAAGCTGTATCTCACTAAATTAGAATATTACATTAAAATCATTCTAAGCCAGTTATGGTCACAAAAATAGTTTTCATTTCCTAATTTCCCGAATAATGAAGACAAGTATTAAGATAAGTATTTGGTAGATCTGCTTTTGTTAAGTCTCTGTGGTATATTTCCACTAGATTTTTACAACAGTGTGTTACAATTTCGGTCTACATTTCCACAGCACTTGGAGAAGGTTGTTGTTGTGCCCACTTGAAAACTTTGTTTCCTTAAGCGACTATACAATTAATCTCTCTGTATAATTCAGGTCATTGTCCTTCTGCGGGGCCGATTTGTGACCGGGCTTTAAATTCCTTGCTGTATTCTCAGACTTTTCTTTAATACATGTGTGTAACTTTATACTTTCCTGATGCCATTTATTCTGTGAAGTGTACCAGTTCTGCCCCCAGCAAAACACAGCTACAACATATTGCCACCACAAGACTAATGCAATGTTGTGATAGCATTCTCAGGCTTCCACATTCTTCCTTCAAATCATGAGAATTACTGCCTAAGACTAAACTTTACGGCAGCTCTACAACACTTTAGTCTAAAACCTATAAATAAAAACGTTAAAAGCAACAGTGTTCTACTGTAATCCTGTTGAATCCTGACTAAACTATGGCAAAGACTTTTCCATTCTTTCTACAAGAAATTATGTCAGCTTTACTAAAGCGGGTTTTTGTCTTTAAAGCATTTAATTACGAGCATTAACAAGAATTTAAACCCAACCCTTTCGACAAAGATGAATGCCGTTTACTGTCTTTAAAGACGGGCGTTTTATACGTACGCTTGTCTAGAAAAAGGAAAATGCGCCGCAAAGAAAAATATTATGGCGCCGTGGCCTCGGGTGCTGAACCAGATGGAGAGTTTTACTGCAGAGCAATTTTTTTTCCCATTGCTTCTCTGCTCAATGCAGCATAGCCATTTGTTTTAATGATCAAACATAACCCAGAATTTCTTTCAGTGATGTCTTTTTCATACACAGGGACGTGAAGGTGATGTTGTAAAACTGGCCATCAGGAGGACAATGCTTGCCATATGCTGCCACCGTCTTCCTGTTCAGATGACATACTCTGCTCTGTAAGACTTTAACTTTTTTTTGCATTAATAAAATGTAATTAATTTGTTAAATTAGGTAAAACATTATCAGAAATTTTTGAAAAATATAAAGTAACATCTAAGTGCATCAAATTAATTAATCAATTCACCAGAATTGTGTTTTGCATTTAACTGTGTGAACCCTCCCAAACTAATGGTTGGGAGTTTATATGTGGAATCAGCTATCAGAGAAACTACTTCATTTATCATCAGCTGACAGGTTGGGTCTCTGCTCAACAGCTGGCGTGGCTCCTGCAACCCTCCAAGGGGACAGCGAGTTCATCTCAGGCCCACTTCTCCACAGTTAATTATAAAAGCCAAGTCAAGTATATTTGCTCCCTATCGTGGAATTCACAGGCAAATGTCCAGAGTGTCATACGGGTTTTTCCGTTTCTATGTAGAGGTTTAATTTTTTTAAATTACCTCTCTAAATATTTTCTACTGTCAGTCTAGTGTTTAACAGAGATTAGACACCTGTAGACAATTTAGCAGAAAAACATATTCAGTCGCGATTACTGTGCAGTTAAACGTAATTTTCTCAACTTTTATTATCATAGACTTTAAACATGATACCCTCAGACATGAAGGTTGTTAGAGTAAAATAAAAGAATGCGGTTGCGTTTTTTATAAGTGCTTATTGTGCTTGTGTAACAGGGAACTAGTGGGATCAGATTTCTAAATTGTAATTGTATTATTGTTAAAAAAAAAGTTTTGTCAGAATTTTCTTGGATGTCAACAGTAACAGCGGAAGATCATCCCCGTGTAGCTGCCTAGACACAGAAAGATTCTGGTAATCCAAAAAAAATAAACGTATCTTTCTTATTTGAAAACTCCCTAACAGTATTTAATTAAAATCTTTGCACAGAAAAAGAAAGATTTTTTTAGTATACATTTCCAGCACGTACTTCTGCATCATTTCACTGTTGATGCATTTCATTACAAGTTGTTACCGCCAGCATCTTTAAGTTGTGACTGAACCTGAATCCTCCAGGTAGTGTTCTTTATGTGAAAAGTGACACAAACAAACTAGTTTTTTTCCAAGATAAAACTTGACACATCTTTGGAATAGGCTAAATAACGAATGAATGATATAGCATAAATGTTAACTATCTAATAATCCTTACCTGGAATCATCTACAGGAGTTGATATAGTTTTTTTTTATTTACATTTTGTCATGTTCAACACAGGCATTCTCAGTCTAGCCCTTGCTTTTAGGAAATTAATATCGACTATAGCATACATCTCCAAATAGCATATTGTGAGCATCTTACCAAAACGTGTGGGAAGATTATCATTTCAAACTGTAATCAAAGTATAAAATTTGTAATTTTTATGCAAAAGCGATTTGAAAAATCACCATGTCGGGAACTCAATGCGAGTACACATCACTCACCTCGTCATCCTGCTCTCTCCGGTGTTCCTCCTCAGCACGTCGCTGAAGCTCTTCTTGAATCACTCGGGCGTATTCAAAGTCCTGCTGTTCTCTGTGCAACAGGAAAGGAAATGGCTTCTTATGCTCTGGGTTTACTTAACAAATAAACGCTTCTCTGGGAGAGCATATAGCATGCGGGGAATTTCCTTCAATATGTTTTATTGGTATCAAAGCCGACTGTCAGAAGCTTGGAGTAACTTACATTTGTTTGGAAACCTGTCTGAGGAGGGCGCTGTGCTGAGCCTGCTGCTCTTCCTCATCCTGCAGCCTCCTGGCTATCCGGATGTCATTTTGCACCAGCTGGTTCTTCTGGATATTGGTGGTGTAGTATTGCTCAACTAAAAACAAGCCAAACAAAAAGGCAGAAGGGAGTTTATGTTATAGTAACTTGACCTGTCACCTTCAAATAAAAGTTGAAATGTATCCTACAAGAAACATCCATATGTTTACTGTGCAACTATTCATACCAACTGCCAAATACGAAGGAGCCAACAAACATCTATAAGTAATTAGCTACTATACTATACAAGCTCGGACATACATTGAACTACTTTAAAAGCCTTTGTATATTAGGCTTTTGTTGGTGTTGTAAGAAAGTGGGCCATCCTACGCTCACACCGTACACAGCTGTCAACCAGATATGATTCATTCTACACTTACTCTCCTGCTCCTGCAGACTGTTTGCCAACACTCCATCTTCCAGCACAGCGAAAGTCTGGCAAACTGGAACGACAGACATCAGCAGCATTTCAGTACCCTAGCAACATTTATTAGATGCTCAGCAACAAATGGAAGAGGTAAACAAAAGAGGCAGATCATAAGGACATTAGTGGCACAAAATCATGGCCACTTAAACATGAGCCTCTAGGCTCCCGTTACTCTATTTTTTTATGAAGGGACAGAGTAGATCGTTGCTTTATTATTGGTAGTTCTTGTGCCAGATGGAAAACAGCACCAAACAGTGGAATCTAAGGATCTGAGTTATCAACAAGCTCAGTTTCAGTCAGCTTGTGGATCTTATTCCTGAGATGAAAATGTGATGGTTTAAAGAACATTTGAACTGTTTTCTACAACAATTACTTGTAAACTTGCTATGCAAAAAGGGAACCCTTCCCCCAACACCCATATACCTGCCCACACCTTGATCTGTGGTTTTATTTTGGGAAAGAATAAAAACTTTTCATGCATAGATTTAACAAGATTGTAGCAAAAACAAAATCTTAATTTAATAAAAAACTGAACCAAATAGATGGCCCCATGGGACACCGGCTCAATTGTCATTGAAATTTCGATTCTCTCTTCTCAGCACAAGTAAACTCGTTGATTTGATCTAATTAACAGAAAACTGAAGCCAGGTAATTTATTGAATGCTAAACTGTCCATATTTCAAGGAACAAAGCCCCCAAAATATCACATTAAGATAATGAGCCTGAAACTAAATTGCATTGGGCTAATCAAGACTAGCTGTTAGATGATCAGACATTTAATTAGCTACAACTTTTTCTAAAACATTTTACCGATTAAATTTTAATGCTGATCCACAAATACTCCCTATTTTTTTAATATACCTAACAAAGCAACAGCTTTCAATGCACATCTTCAAACAAAACTGAACATTCTGCAGACATAATTAGCCAACGTGAGCGATTGGACGACGTCTGTTTCAGATGTTGATCAGAGTGCATATATTGTCTTACTGGTTTTTTTTTAGATGCAAGTACTTTGTTGAAAGGAGCAGCTGGCTGGAGAAAATAAATAGGGCCTAAGGGATCACCTCTAAATGCCTTAAGAAGATTTCAGTTCTTGTTTTCTCTTAACCCCTGCAAACATAGCAAACAAAGGTAATCAAACCATGTATAAAGCAAAAACAAAATAACTTTCAAAGGTATATTGGGCTGAGATGCTTCCAGTGACGTTCTACAACTGCTGCTATAAACTCTATTATTTCAGTATCCTGTGCTCCTAATTTAGCTTTCTGTCTCTTCAAAACCCCAGTCGGTCGTGGCAGATGGCTGCTTGTACTGCGCCTGGTTCTGCTGGAGGTTTCTTCCTGTTAAACGGGAGTTTTTCCTCTCCACTGTCGCTACATGCATGCTCAGTATGAGGGATTGCTGTAAGGTCAACGACAACACAAGCCATTGTTTTGGTCTGCTGATTCCAGAGGAGTGAATACTGCAAGTCAATGACTCGATGCAATCTTCTGGGGTTCCTTAGATTGGAAACTTTTTAAATCGATTTGTTTAGGATGTATCTTTGATTTTAATTGATTTACTGTGAAGTGCCTTGAGACGACATCTGTTGTAAATTGGCGCTATATAAATAAACTGATTCTTGATTCTTGATATTTTACTGGCAGTAAACATATAGATAAGACTAGTTAGTACGATATTATTTTTCCACAAAGACGCGTGTGCAACGCAGTTCCTCAATTTAAAACAAGAACATTTTCTTTGATAGTAAGATGTACATGAGGGCTAGTGACAGTGGCTATGACAAACAAATGAGCATGCAAAGTGAGTTAGCTATAACCTGCTGTCTCTAAAAAAAAAACAAAAAAACATCGTATTGGTTCAATATTTGAAGGTAAAGAGGCAAACTGTCTCCAAAACCTCTAATTGTGTAAAACCTACAGCTGCTGCCTATAATATAAAGCATAATTTTTCACTCACCAGGTCACTATGATTTCTCATCATCCATAAAAAAAAGACATAGCTAAGACTAAAACACAATTTTAGCCACCCAGAGTCTGGCCTCTGTCAAACAAGCTGAACAGTAACTTAAGAGAAAATAAACAATACCATTGTCATTTTTCCTTCCTCCTGATTTCTAAAGACCTACAACTCACAGTAGTGAGATAAAAACGGCAAACTAGCCACCAGGTTTCAATCCAATCCAATCCACTTTATTTATATAGCACATTTTAAAACAGGAACATGTCCACCAAAGTGCTGCACATATAAAATACATGATAAAAAATAAATAAATAAGACATAAAATAAACTAAAATAATATAACAGAACAATAAAATAATACAATAAATAAAACAAGTAAAAATTTAATAAGACAATCAGCTAAAACAGTAAAAAACACATAGGACCATAAAACTCATGCAGTGTTAAAAGCCAAAGAATAAAAGTGGGCTCTTCAGACGAGACTTAAAACACTCCACAGTGGGGGCAGTTCGACCACAGAGGGGCAGAGCGTTCCAGAGTCTGGGACCAACAACAGAGAACGCCCTGTCCCCTCTAGTTTTAAGTCTAGTCTTAAGGACAGTGAGCTTGGACTGGCCCCCAGACCTCAGAGCGCGACGGAGTATAATGATGGAGGCAATCAGAAATGTAGTTTGGAGCTACTCCATTTAAAGCTTTAAAAACAAACAATAACATTTTTAAATCTATTCTATAACGTACAAGCAGCCAGTGCAGTTAAGCTAAAATAGGGGTGATGTGTTTTTGCTTCTTGGCCCCTGTTAAAAGCCGTACCGCAGAGTTCTGGACTAACTGCAGACACGGCTCTTTCCCGTTTGATTAAAAGAAACCTCTAGAGATGATTAAGGTGCAACAGAGGCTTTGAAATACAAAGTGACTAATAAAAACAACATTGAATATGAGGGTAATATGCAGAGCTGTGTGCAGACAGCAGGAGCCATCCGTGCAGCTCACTCACAAGTGAAACATTCAGAGATTTGACTCATTCCACGCTGAATTCTTTTCTCACTTAATCAGCAACTGCCGTGTTTTCAAACACTTATTGACAGTGCAGCCCAACCAGGGACCATAAAAATGAAACTGTGATTTAGAAAGAATTTGCATGCTATTCTTAAATTTTTTTAACTCTTTCTTTCTGAACTCCAGAGTAAAATGCTTGATACGCATCGTTAGTTGCCATTTTCAATCTGATAATTTACTCACTTTGAATTTATGACAAAAATCCTGCTAAAAGAATATAGTGATATAGGAAAATCTGTGCTTTAAGCGACAAAGGGGGTGAGATTTCTATGGAGGGCAAGACGAGACACCCCTAAGCTGTGGAAGGATCTGTTTACACCAAAAATGAACCCCCTATATGACCCTGGAAGAGTCAAACTATACCAACAGAGACGCTGCCACTTACACCTGTTGTGGAGCTTAAAGGGAATATCCGCTAAATGGATCATCAACGTGCCCGTCGACAAGGGAGGGGTAGAATTAAAGTCTCTCCATTATCCGACAGGGCAATGTGATAGCTCAGGACAGTTTCCTTTTAAATCCGCCACAGACGGAGAAGCGGACAGATGGGGGGACTGGGTGGAAATGTTGTGTCTGAAATGCAGTTTAACTTGTTTTACGGAGCTCCTTTAAAGCATGGTCACATTACTACCTTCTGTGTAACAACGACTGCTTAACAGGTTTAGAGAGAAAGAAAGTGAGGCGCGACCTGCACGAGTTTAGATGGAACAGCTTGCAATTACTAAAAAAAATTCAGGTCAAAATATGCAGATTATGACAGGCAT
This sequence comes from Orestias chungarensis, assembly GCA_032876305.1. Classification (NCBI taxonomy): domain Eukaryota; kingdom Metazoa; phylum Chordata; class Actinopteri; order Cyprinodontiformes; family Cyprinodontidae; genus Orestias; species Orestias chungarensis. Next base: position 6,500,956 of record JAVLVB010000779.1, on the reverse strand, counting down.
GCGGCCCAAGGGAGCAGCCGATCACACAAACGGAGATATTTCTCCTCCATCTCCGTTGCTACTTGGATAGCTGCAGTTGTGAACGCCAGCCAACAAAGGAAACAGCAGCAAAAGGAGAAAATGACATGGGTTCTATTTTCAGCCAAAATGTCCCACTGACCGCCCACACACTTTCTCTCTCCATCTCTCTGTACCACTGAGAGATGGAGATTTTCTCTTTTTCTATTTTCTGGAAAAAAAGATTCACCACAGACATACAGAAAGTCGAAAACTGCTCCCAAGAAGCTCACAAAGTACGATAGACCTCAATGGTGTCGGGAACAAAGAGAGGTGAGGGGGCAGCGGAACTCGAAGGGGTCAGCCGGTGAGAAACTAGGAATGAGTGGGAGGTGGGTGGGGGGATTCCTGTGGGAGCACGAGGGCTGTGTCAGGAGGAGCCAGAGGAGGCCCGAAAACAGGAACAGATAAGAGGGTGCAATGAAAACAAAGATAGCGGACTTAGCCAAGACACTTCATGTTGGAGAAGAAAAAATAAATAAATAAATACAATCACAATGTAGGTGAAGAGGGACATAGCTCTTGGGAATTTGGAAACAGTTGTTTCTACATGTTAACAAAACAAGTCTGGTGCCGGTAGTGCAGTTTGGCAGATCTGCCGGGTCAAAGGGGATAATAATACGGAGGAGTGGAGGAAATTATCCTGAACCGACATCTGATTTGCACGCCACTATTGTTCCCTTAGAAAGTTTATAGATGCTGCTGGCAGCTTTGTTTGTGCGCACCCCCGCAGCTCGGTTAAGCGTTAAAACGGCGGAGCAGCACACAGCGCCCTTTGTGTGCGCAAACAAGAGTGGAGTGCTGAATTATCTCCCCTGATAAAAAAGTCATGCAGACCTATTCCTAAACCCTTCATTAGTGCAGACGTGCCAAAGACAGCGCCAGCCAGCTATGGCCAAGCCGCAGCTTAGACGTTCCTGACCACTGAATGTTCTCCTACTCACAAACAAGCAAAGGGCAGCAAGTTTTTGCCTGTATTATTTTTATATCTCTGTTTTCTTTTGAACACTTTTAATCAGTCACGTTTTGAAACCATTCAAATTTGAAATGTGATACATAATTGTGGAGTGGAAGGAATTATTTGACATCTAAAATGCGAAACGCTTTGCACACTTTTGCATTTAATACTCCACTCCAAATATTTTGTGCAAACCACATTTCAATGCAATTACAGCTGCATGTAATTTCCAGCAAAGCATAAAATCTTTTTTTTTTTTTTTTTTTTT
>JAVLVB010000779.1:6460894-6499573 GCA_032876305.1 Orestias chungarensis | reverse complement strand
GCATAACGGTGACTCACAACACACAGGATGTGTTTTTGGGGTGATTTGCACTCGAATGCTGTTCATATATAACATAACATTTCATACGCGGGCCAGAACGTGTATTTTGTTTGAACAGTGCATCCTTTTCTCACATTGTTTTGCTCCATCTCCAACGTGGGTTGTGACAAACGGCCAAACTGAAATTGTTGTCGCTTCCTTTCAACATCGCTCTGGTTTGCTGCTCCTCCATAAACAACCAATTTGTGTAGCCAATGACTAACAGTCAACCCTTCGACCTGGGGTCTGGATCTCTGTAGCTCTGCAAGTCATCCTACGAATGTTGGCGACTTCTACAATCGCTGCATTTTCTGCTCCATTCATTTTAGATTAGAAAAGCATGTCTTCATATGGATAACAACTTGAACTGAGCTTTGTAAGGTGTTTTAAAGTTGTTGTATTGTTCTGGAACCAAACCTTATCTCTGTCCTGTCTGGTGTATTCCTTTGAGTGCTGCATGTACTGGGTTTTCTTTAGAGCATCAATATGAAAAAGGGGCCTAAACTTGTTGCGAGCAGCAATGTACCTCTTCACTTCCGTTTCATCATGATGCACTACTTGTGTTGCTCATATACAATTTGAATAAAATATATCAAAATTAGTGGTTGCAAGATAACAAAATGTGAAAAAGGTCAGTGGCTTCAGATCCTTTTTCAAGGCACCGTGAGTTAGTAGGTATAACTAAAATAGCAGGAGCTTATACCGGAACCCTTGTGTGTTTTGGATTCAAAGCTTTAACTTTTGCGGTTTCTGTCGCACAGAAACAATAGCCAACTCATGTTTGTCTGCCCTCGGCATACCAGCGGTGTCATTGACAAGTCCAGTTTGTGTGAAGTAGAATCAGTGGACCTTTGTGTGAAAACTTCCCTCCTACTTTAACGAACTTGTATCATCTTCTTCCTGCATGGAAGAAGCCAAGGAATAAACCCACATCAAGTCTATACTGTCCACTGAGTCAAAACAGAGTTATCAAGCAGGTACATCAGGAACACACACACACTCAAGGTATTTTTATCTTCACAAAGACTTTGCATTGTCTTTCATTATTTTTTCCATTCATTTCTATACCCTAATCATAATCCTTCCCCTACAGCTAATCAGTACCAGTACATGCCTAACCCTGAATCTAACCTGTAACCCAGACATAACAGTTCTGATAGGGCCAGGACTTGGGACCACATAATGAGCAGTGGGTCATCATAACTTTGTGACTTTTTTTTTTTTTAAGCTGGGCCTCACAAAGTGAGAAACTAAACACAAACAGATGGTTGTTATTCTTTTTTTTTTTTTTTCTTCAAGCGAACACATGTACAAAACATCTACTTTGTTTAAGTGTCAATAAAAGCCTAAAGTACGGATGTTGGCATTAGTAAATCTCCCTCAGACTTTTGTGCTCTGAATTGCGTGACTACTCTGCTACCAGATGTGCCAACATCTTAATTTTTTGTTTGCTTTTGGAGGATACATTTTTTCTATTGACCTCACGAAGAAAACCAAAAATCCAGAACGTTGTTTTTTAATATTTTTTTATTATTTTTATTATGAAAGTCTTTTATTAAATACTTTTTAACTGATACATGGTTAATAAGCCCACATAAGGTCTTTATTCCATTAACAGTGGAATATGGCTTTTTATTATAACATTAAGATTTATGTTTTAGTTTGAAAAATAGTGAAAAATCTTCGCTGCTGTTTTTAACTATGATAATTTTATATTGCAGTAATAAATGTGACCTGTGGGCTGACTAAGAAGGCTATTACAAGTCAATTCCCTGACATTAAATGACTAAAAAGACATGTTTGCTCATTAAAGATAGTTGTTGGAGGTTTGTTACAAGGAATTATAGAAAACCTTTGAGAGGGTTAATGAAAATGTAGGTATGTAACCTATCCTAGCATTTTAGCTTTCAAACCTGTGAAACTACTTTACGTTTTTAAATACAGACACACAACTGGGATCATTTGGAAGTTCTTTTAATAATCATTCAGGTAAATATTTTTTTGCCGTGCAAAAAGGTTTTTGTTGAAGTACTTTTGGATCCTACTTTTTTCTGGTAACACTTAGTAAATCACACAATCACATGGCAACATGTGATTTAGGCATTATAGCATGGGAAGGAAGACTTACTGACGTTCAAACTGGGAATCATAACGATGAAGGGAAAGGATTTAAATTACTTCGACAGGGCATGGTTGTTTTTGCCAGGATGGTCTGAGTATTTTACAAACTGCTGATCAACTGAATATTCCACACAACCGTTCCTTCGCTTTTCAGAGAATGGTCTGAAAATGTAAAAATAGGTAGAGAGTGGCAGCAGGGGAGAAATGCCACGAAACCATAACTGGAGATTGGGCAGACGGGTTCAAGAGGATAAAAAAAGGTTATGGCTTAAATGACCACTCATTACAACCAAGGCAAAACAGAGCTATATCTCTAATGCAGAAGATGGACTTTGCAACTGGTGCAATAGCAGCACAAGTCCACATCAGGTGCCACACCTGTAATTAAAAGCAGGAAACCGAGGCTTTCAGTAGGACAACTACAACTGGACGACTTGGAAAACGTGACATAGTCCAGGAAGTCCTTAACTCCTAACTTAGAATGGATGCATCCTGCTTTAAATCTGCCTGTCTGAACATTTATGCTGAGAATAACGCACCATGTGATCTCAAACGGCTGTTTTTAACATCGGCACAAGTTCACTGTAGTCCAATGACATCCGGAGTCACCAATGCAAGCTTCACCTTTGGTCTGGGGAAGGCTTGCATCGGCGTATCACGAAGGTGTAGAAGACAAATCTGCAGCAACTGCGTGATGCTGGCACGCTAAGACCCCCAAACCACTCAATATTGATTTGTGGTTTGGGGGTCTTAGCGTGCCATTATTCATTACTCCATGTAATGCATAATTATTCGTGTTCTGATGAAAGAAAGGATCCACCCTTGGCCTTGGTTTATGTCTGCAGGTTAGCAACTGGGTCTGACTTCTGTCCAACACAAACTTTTCACGCGCTCTATCAACAAAGGAGGTATGTCTTTAAGTGAGTGTGTTTACCTTCCTGGACAGGTGGAAGGTTGGACCCGTCAATCTCCAGCTCTGCCATCTCTGCCTCCAGTTGTCACTCCTTCATGGTGTTTATGCAAATCCCTGACACACCAGAAAGGATTGGGGGGGGGGGGGGGGGCATTATGTAAAACAAATAAATGAGACTTATAGGCAAACAAATAAGAACAAAACAGGAGGATAAAAAAAAAAAAAAAGATCTAGTGATGTAATCCATATAAATAGCTGATATGGAAGCTTTGCTGTTGTGGAGGCAGGAGAGCAAGCCATTAAAGTCCGCGTTTGTTAGTGGAAACAAACACGTCCTCATTGTACCAAGCCAATAATAACAAAGGTAGAATCAGAAGTAACCTACCAGCTTCCAGATCGCTGCAGTGTCGCAGTTATGGAGACGCAGCTTATTCAACAAGTTCCCAACATAACAACGAAGTGTCAACTTCTACTAAGCTGCCTTTCGGTCCCACCTTCCTCCTCCTCCTCCTCCACCCCCTCCTCTTCCTCCTTCCCTTCCTCTTTCCTCTGTTTTGCAGATCTCAGCGCTTTTATCCGAGCCTCCTCTAACGCTGTTGTAAAGTGAAAGCCTCCGGAGGGGAAACCCCCCCCCCCCCAAAAAAAAAAAAACCCGCGGGGGGTTCTTGAGCCTGACAGAAACAAAGAGGTGTCAGCTGGCTGAGAGAAACCAGAGCAGACAAAGTTGTCCAGCAGTCCGAGTGTTGAGGCTTCTCAGCTGCGGTTGAGCCGCGGCGGCGGTGGGGGCGGTCACTCCATGCTGCCTTCAGGTTACACCTTTCTGGCTCCGAATCCTCAGTATCCGAAAATAATCAACAATGTGTATTTTTCTGATATTAGTTGCACGCTTTCATGCCCTTTTATTTCTAAATAGGAAATCTGTAATATTATATTTGACTATCAGAACGTTAAATATGTATTATAGTCTTTATTTAAAGGTCACTGACGGAGTAAGTCTATTCTGCAGAGACAAGTGAATCTAACACATTCGGTAAGAGTTTTGTTTGGCATACAATAAAGTTTTTCATATTTTACTTTCAGTTTCAGCCAACACGTTACACTTCTCATTGCATCACGGATGCAGTAGTTCTCTTGATCAATAATCAAAATAATACAAGTTTTCTTACATTAAATGCGATAGTTAAAATGTTAAGATAAACAAACTAACTTTTTTAATTGATTTTCTTTCCATTCTGAGAAGCAGTTTTAGACAAAGTCTTTAAATCTAACCACAACTTGTGTCATTTTGATATATTTTCGCATTAGGTGTAGAAATTATAGAAATAAGTAAGGGGAAAAAAATAAATACTTGAGTAGAACACCAATAGTTATGGAAAAACTGTTTCATAAAGAAAATTGCGCCGTCTGGTGGATAGGACTGGCAACAGCGTGAACGAATGGGGTCAGCAAGCATTGAATAGAAAAGTATACAACTGTCTTGTTTTTATACCACCGAGACTCCAATTTCTGCCTTAAATTAAATACCATCCCATTACACTAATTTAATACTTATTTGGGCCAAGCATTGCTAACAAATTAAATGGTTTGGTAAGTAGTTTCGCCGAACATGTTTCGGTGCAAACCTTTCGCGCTAAATTTGAATTGTATTTTAACTTTTGCATGTTTTACTTAAACAAACTAACGTTGGATGACATATGGAGAAAGTAGTATCCCTACTAATATGGATGGATCAGCTCAGATGTTGGATTAAACAATTCTACATTACCAATCAAAGTATTTTCACAGTGTTGTATTGGCACAACAAATACAGTAGTTTTTCATGAAACAAAATTGTCAGTAGTTATCACTTAGCATTGTAACTTTAAGCAATCCTTTTCGATTAGACAAATATATTACGAGCACTATTAAACGAAATCAACCGTCTTAATGTCCATTGTACGTTTTTCTGTCCTGCAGTTTTGATCCACAAAAAAGGTAATTCAGAGGTATTTTTCTTTTCTTACATAATACTTCCTGTCAATTCCTCTTGCATTAAACTTTATTAAATGAGAAAGACCATGTCAGGCATTGGGATAGACATACAGGAAATACGAAATAAACACTTGCTGCTGTATAAAAACAAATAAAAAAAAAGAGATGTACAGTACAATGAATGCATGTGTTTTTGAAGATCTTCATCTGACTAATAATGTGTTATCCAACAAAGTTAAATCCTTTCCACTATGTTTATCAATCTGTGCTCAGCTCTTCATACATTTACATTTTTTAACTAGTTGTCCTGTTGAGCATATACTTTTATATAAATTGTAAATATGACTATATTTAAATAAATCAAGTTAGATCACTTTACAAATAAAGCTCAGACAAACATGAATATAAAAACTATTTGTGGATTAAAAAACAAAAAACAAAATCTGAATTCATATACATAGATGAGTTTAATTTTGCAACTCAGAAACAACAATTTTCTTTGAAATTTTGCCTCTAATAAATATGCAAATTGTGAGCATATGAGGAAAACAGCTTTAAAAACAGCTGTCCTTCAGCATTTTGATCTGTAATAAAGTTGCTTTGAAGCTATCTAAGCACTCATAAAGGTTTGGTTTATTACAGAAGAGGAGCAAGCAGTGGCCTAATGTCACACAGCCTAACCAAGCTTCTAAATGTTGTGTATCAATCAATCTGAATTAGGGACCTACGGAAAATTTCCTGCTGCCCTGAATGGATTTAAAATGTCAGACAGCTCATAGAAAGAAGTATTACAAACATTTAAGCCTGTCCTCCTTTGCTGATCAAGTAATTACTCCGGTTTATTCGGATGTCTCCCTGCTTTATATGCAACAAGGTTTAGGAGTCGGATGACCTAAGAATTTAACAAAGCGGTAACATAAAGGTAGAAGTGATTCATCTGCACTGTTTGTGTGCCACCTGCTACCCGGTGATGTTGTTGACATGGCAATCTATGCACCCACTTTAATAACATTCATAAACTCTGTAAAATTGGTTAATCAAGCCAAAGAGCTGGTAAAAAATGGCCGGTGTTTTGGATCATAGCACAGTGTGGTGTCTTCTTATTGAGTCTATAATTCACCGGTGTCTCGCTGTTGATTTATACCAGAGAAAGTGGATATGACTCTGTATATTGCCGAAGGCTGTAGGGACAAACAAAAGCGTGCATGCGTGTGCCACGCCACTCAGGAGTAGACTCCAGCTGGAAGTATATAAGCAGCTGGGGCCACAGAGCCTTGAGAAGTCTTCACCGCGAGACCTCTGTGTAAATCAGAAACACTTCCCACAACAGCACCAGGCAGTAATGAAGTGGAACCATCTCTTCTCCTGGATCGTCATGCTCGTGGCCTCTGGCACCCTGCTGGCCCACCCCATCACAGAGTCGGCTGAGATGACCTATCCAGGACCAGGTGAGCAGAAGAAAAATGCCTCTATTATAGCTCTCATGTAAAATAATCCATCAATTAGGATATGTAATTAGCATTTTTCAGTCATACAATTTAATTTTAAAAGATTAATGACTGCACAGTCTTAACCTGGAGGCACACAATAATTACCTGGGTGCTGCAATGCTAAGCAGTGATTTTTCTGCCACAGTTAAACTACCAGGCCAGTTTCGTTTTAATGTAGTCAAAGTTTTGTTTGTGAGGGTTCACTATTAAAGCTTCTTGTTTGATGTTTTGTTCTTGGATTTTATCAACTTGTCATATGCATTTATTTATTTTTGTTCTCAGCATCAGTGGAGGATCGAGTTGTCGCCACAATGGAAGAGGACTCTTTTCCTGAGCAAACATTTATTCCTCAGGATGGTTTCAGATATTCTGCTTTTATTCCTGGGGAAGGTAACAGAGATGGTAAGACACACTTTTAAGACTGGCATACGCTTGCGAGAGTGTGCAATGAATTTTGAGGAATTTTTCGACAGCTTTTCTTATATGCTGAAAGTATGGCTTGCAAGCAAATATTGCAAAGGCAAGATGCTAGGCAACAGATTTGTTGAACAGTTTTAAATCCCATCTGTTCTCACCCTTCAGGACTCAGGACACGAAGTCTGCTGCCAAAAGGAGTCCAAAGAGAGGTGTGTAATTTGAAAAATGCACATACTGAAATATAACAGAGAAATGCAAGTATTCCTAGTGATTGTCAGTTAAAGACTTACCCACTTTGAAGCAACACGAAGTAACTTTTCCACCTTTATAAAATATTTTTATAACTTTTGATTTTATACGTCGACTTACAGCTTGTTAAATGACAACGGTTTGGCGGTTTGAATCGCTTTAACTGGCACAAAGCAACTTTGAGGAGGGTGGCAGGAACCCTGCCACACAAGACAACTACAAATGTGCTGACTGCTTTATGGCATACATCACTTCCCCCGTTTCTTATTTTCAACATCTTCATATGACATTGAAACAGAAATGTACTTCAATTTAACTGCTCGTGACCGGGAGATGAGTATTTTACGAAGCTATGAGCTGGTCCTCATGAGAAATGCAGTCTTCCTTCAGACAAAACACCACTGCTTTTGCCCACCCTAGTCGCCAAATCGACCAAAACTGAAACCTCTTTAGTGTTGTTTTAAATATATATTTTACCGCAGACCAACCCAAAGTTAATTATTGTGAAGGTAAGGTAAAAATGAGACTTGATTTACAAAAACAACACATCTGGCCCTTGCGGCTTGGATTCGACACATGCAGTGTAAAAACTGTGAGTTTTGCAATGAAACATGGGAATATGATTTTATCCTGAAGAAGAACGTCCCCACACCATGACGGCACCGCCACCCTCTATCATCATGTGAATGATGAATTGGGGAGAGCGGTCAGAAGATCTAATTTTTTTTTGAACAGTGTTTTTTGATTTTGTCAAAGCTGTAGCTATTGTCTTAAAATCTGACGCTGCTTCAAATTCTCTGCAACTGGATTCTTGACGAGGTCATTAGTCTTCCAAATACTTTTATAATAACATTAAGAACCCTTATGGGACTCATGAAGGCAATATTTTTTTTTTGTTGAACAATTCTATACATTATGATTTTTGGGGGATAAAATAACATTTATAAATCATGGAGGGGTTTTTATGCACCTTATATTTTTTTTTATATTGGTCTATTACATTAAAATCCTGTAAAATTCATAGAAGTTTCTGATTACCAAAGTAAAAGAAAAAATCAAGTTAAAGCAGTATAAACCTATTTACACTATACTGTGTTGTAATTATAACTAAAAACTGTGCTACATTCTTATATTATGATCTCTACTATGGATATCTAACTATTATATCTTTTTATTTATTTTTTAGGTCTTATTAGAGAAACAAAGTCTTGTGGGACCTTACAGCAGCTTGTTGGGTATCCGTAAACAGTTGAAGAAGAGAAATGGAAATTCTGAGTGCTTCTGGAAGTACTGTGTCTAAAATCGTCAGATGACTGGCACTTCTGTATTATAAAAGAAGCAGTTTTTATGCCACAACATGTCTGACACACAGTTAAAGGGCAGACATAACAGGAAACACCAAGACTCAAACATACACTTTCTGTTAATTTGCTGTAGAGTTTGCATCCAAACTGTTTAAAACTTAGCAGACAAATATGTTAAAATCTTTGTATGTATTAAAAAAGAATTTTAGATCTAAAGATTAAATGTTATAAAGAATAAAATAAAGAAAGACTATCATAAATAAAATAGTTCTCTGATTGTTTTTTCTTTTTTCTTTTTTAAAGAATAAAAGGTACTGAGGGGAAAACTGGGAGAATTATATTTAAAGTAAAGGACAAAGCGAAAACACATAGCAAAGTAGATTCTCAAGGTTTCTTCATTTTTTATTATTTTACAGCAGAAAGAATATAAAGCATTCAGAAAACATCTTCCATATTTTAAGGGCAATTCAAAATGTTTTGCATGGCTTCAGCAGCAGAAATCTCTTTTTTTTTTAAACATATCCATTGAGTCAGTGACGCTTGTACATGCACAATTACAAAAATAAAACTTACAAACAAGAAAAGGGAAGAAAAAGGAGGAAAGCATAACACATTAGGAGAACCGAGAGGAGATGAACATTTTTTTAAGGGTGGGGAGCAGAGAAAACTCGGGTCACATAACAGGGAAAGACAGAGAGAAAGACAGCTATAGAGGAGAGGAAAAGAGATCTAACACTAGTTCACATGCAAAGTGTTGAGGACCCATGACTTTCTAGCAAAGCAGGGCCACTTTTTCTTCTCTTCAGTTTGGATTTGATGAAAACGTGCAATTCGGTAAAGGGTGCCATAGAATTGCTGTCAATAAACTACTGAATGTTTGTCTTGCAATACTGGCATTTGCATAAAGAGTACGTCAACTACACGTGTCCAGTCATTTTGAAACTTTTGCTAGGCCTGGAGGGCTCCACAAAATAATTGCTTTATTGCTCCATGTCAAAACGTGGATCATACTGTGAAACAGGTTTTTGTTCTGTTGCCCTGATGTGCCTACCTTCCTGCGGTTTGGGTGCTTCAGAAAAAAGGAAGAGGAGGAAAGGCAGATTCTCAGGTGAATTCGCAGAACATCTGATAAAACTGATAAAAAGCTATGTGCTAAACAAGTTTGCCTATCACCGCACTCAAAAATGGCAGTAAAAACAATGTTTGTGGTTGCAGTGTTCATAATTTTAAAACCCCTCTACAATTTGTCACTTAGATAAATCAAAGGGATAAAGAATAACGCAGGTTTTCATAAATAATTCATCTCGAAGAGCTACATATGAATGGACTCTGTTTCAAGTTTCCTCCTGTTAAAGGTTTTTCAGATTAAATCTATTGTATTAATTTACTTTAAATCATTTACAATTAAACCATAAGCTTTATATTGTTGTTTATAACAATTTCTATTTGCATTTTTAGTCTCCTCTGATGTGAAATGCATGTCCTGCTCTGTTTCCTCCTCCCCATTTTGGCACCCTGAGTAAAATACAAAAGGGAGGTTAACCATTGCTAAAATCCTCATGTGTACATTTGTCCTGTAAGTGAATTAGTGATACACTGACTTATGTCTAAATGAGCAATAAAAAGGAAATCTGTTGCAAATATAACTCTGTCCTCATGCTCTGCCATGAAAACATCCGTAGCTACAAAGTACTGATCATTGGCTTAATTTGAAAGTTTGCCTTCCGACAATCACAGTTCCCCCTTCTATGATACACTAAACCAGCTGCTCTTTGTTTTGCAAACATTATGTCTTAAGCAAGTCTATCTGACTACCAGTCCAAAGAAAATAAGCATGCTATAGGTGGAGCTCTGTCACCCAGTTAACTAGTTTACCATGCAAGCATTATAAATCCTTCACCTCACTTTTTCCCCAAACGTTTGCATTGGCTATGCATTCTAACCACAAAAGGATGAGCACAAGGCAGCAAACCCCCGATCGTGGCGTATCTAAAAAAGTCAAGCTGTTCCAGTAGAAATTGGAAGAGTACAGAAAATTTAAAATAAAGCCATAATGTGGATAAGGTGGAGTGCTCTATTTCTAATTTGCAGGAGAGTGAGTGCAGTGGTACAATGCTAGTGATCATGTGACATGTGTCCTCCCTTAAGATCCCGTACACTTAATGCACTCTGCAACTGGCGTTATGAGAACATAAATAGGCACTTTCTACATAAACATTGAAAATAAAGTTCACACATCATGTTTGAAAAAAAAAAAAAAAAGGACAACAACCAGTCATGTCAGAAAAATAATCAAATCAGAGACATATTTATAAATTTTAATATTGTAAAAAATAAAATTAAAATAAATAATTTTATAAATAAATAAATAAATAAAAATCTTTTTTTTTTTTCTCGTGGCACTTGGCTGAATTTTCACATGTGTGGATATAGAGTACACTTTCTGGCAGAAGTATTTTCTATCAGAATTAAACAGCAGCCAAAAAGACTATAAAATTGTTCCTAAGGATCTTTTGTTGTTATAATATTGTCCAGACAATCGTAAGAGAAGCTGGAATTTACCCACAATATGTTCCAGCTATGTTTATCTTATGGAGTGTTCGTGGACATGTCCGACTCATCCAGTGGTGTCCTAAAATCACATTAGCATCTTTGACAGTTAAATTTTAGGTAAAACAGTCACAAATTGTTCAACTTTGGACAGTTTTCTTTACAGTGAACATACCATTTTTCACACCCCTGCATCATAAACAGATTTGGGTTTGTTTTTGTAAGAAACATTTTGTAGAATTTAATTTCTAGAATTTTACCACCTCTTATGTAACCCATATCCTGCAGAATTCAACAAAAAACATAATTTTTTTTCTCACAAATAATAATAAAAATAAAATATAATATTCTGATGTGCAAAAATATAAACACATTTTCCAAGCACGTTTTGATTTTAATTTGGCCACTCCAAAATTTTAACATTACGTAATGTCAGAACAAACATATTAGTAAAACGAAAGGTTAATTTAAGTGATAATCTGCCAGTTGTATACATAATTTCGATCATAACTGTGTTAAGCTATGGTATTATGAGAGCAGTGAGTAACTGAACAGAGGACAATAACATCACAAAAACAGGATGTTTCTTCACGGTTCAAAGAAGTCATGGAAGTCTGTCAAGAGACTGACAGGAACGCTAAATGAAATGCACTAAATTAATTGAATTTCAAACAACTACTGCAGGATTTCCACTAACATGAAAGCTCCTCAAATCTCTTTGTTTCTTCACCAAGGAATAATGTCTAAACAGTTGGGTTTTCTTTTAAATAAAAGTTCCAGTCTTTTTTTCTAAAAAACCTTTGGAAATTTTTTTTTTTTTCCAGAGTAAAAAAATAAACAAAAAAAGAAGTTTGTGCCACAATTGCAAAATATATACATGGCATAAAAGGAACATTAAAACTAAATGAAGATGGCAGCTTCATGATGTGGGGCCTACTTTCTTCATTTGATTCTGAAAGGGCCAAGCAAAAGTCCTTAACTAAAATGCAAAGAAACTCTGTAGGTTCTGTGAGAAAATAAATGTCCTCACAATATGAGACATTTGGAGACTTCTGGCAAGTTGGAGTTGTTAAATATTTTAAAGTGAAGAGGAGGCATGTTGAAACTTGAGCCAACCTTTGATCCAGTTTAAGCAGTTACAGTATCATTCAAAATTTTCTACTTGCTTCAATTTTCAGTTGAATGTGATAATGTGTGTATATTTACACACACACACACATATATGAACAATATCTTTGTGACCACACTGCTGTGCAACAGGCGATTCCAACTACATACTACCAACAGTTTCCAAATATTAATTCATTAATCGGTGCAACAAGTAGCACAGCTAAGGTGATGAAATCCTTTGTTTGCTTTGTCAAGATCCTAATAGGAAAGGCATCCACTTACAATCTTTTGAGTTCGGACAAGATAACGAATAATGATCACATTCCACTTTTACTGACAAAAAAGAATACATATTTAATATGGTATGTCAGTCGATGAGCAGATGCTTAATATATCTAAGTGGTCAAAATGTTACAAACGGGGTTTCAGTTTGAATATGAGTCCCTATGCAGGTAATAGTTACTTGAATCTTCAGTCAGTTGTGATGTAATGGTTTTTGTTACTTATAGTTTATTATGATCATTGGTTCTGCAAAAAAAAAGGACTTAAATAAGTCCATAATAATCGTATACCGTGGCACCGTTGGCAGAAGTTTTTTTTGGAGCCCAAACTAAACAAATAATGACAAACAAAATGAAAGTAACTATAGTGGATTTAAGATATTTTTTTAAAGACCTCTCCTAACACTACATACATAATTTTTTTTTAAACTTTTCATACGCAATAATTTCATGCTTTAGCAAAATGTTTCTGGAACAATCAAAATAAAGTAAAATACTCTAATAGTGAAATACTTTTTTTTAAATTTTACAGAGCATACCCACTACTGCTTTAGTTTTTTCCCCCCCTCTTTTTAACTCTGTTCATACTTTTCATGCACTTAACTCATCTTAATCCCAGATATTTACAGTATATACAAACAATAGAACCATACTTCTTAAGCATTCAAACAAAACTATACAAATATTCTGTTTTTGTTTTGTACCTGTTTTCGACCCATTTTCAATGAATAAAATAATATATTTCTAAAATACAATCCCTGCAAGGGAATATGTTAAATTTTCCCCCTACATACTTGCAGCCTTCTTTTATATACAGAAATCACTCAATTGTCAAAAAATATGGATTTGTCAAACCCCTATTTTGGGACAAGCTTAGGGACCCCACGGAGAATCTCTAAGACGTCAAGGCAATGTATGTGATTTTCCCCTCAAAAGCCTGCAGAGGCTCCGAAGTTCAACTTAAAAGAACATTAATAACCTGCATGACTATATAGGTGCCAACACAAAAATATGGACATTTTGTTCTCCTCACTGAGAGGGGCAACCAATAGAATGACCAAGACAGAAACAAAATAGCTGTGAGAACGCAGATATCAGCTTAGTTACACAAATAATAAAAGGCTCTTATGAAGAGAAATGGTGAAAGAAAATCAGAATCAAAAGAAAGACTGAATGGCTAGACCGTACACACAAGCAAAGACTTTTTTTTGTCTATTAAGTCATGCATTTTTTTTTTCCTCTCTTGGTAGGATTTAACAACATGTAGCCTGATACAGCTCACCAATACATTGGACATGATGGAAGGAATACATTAGATGATATGAATCAAATTCAAGTAATAAAGGGACTATATATATATACAATAAAGCATAGTATATTTTTAAAACAAAATGTTTTATCCCCCAGCCTACATCTGCATGAATGTTCAATCCCCTCTACATTCATTTGTGGCTTTACTCAGGTGGGCAGACTGGTGGTGTAAAGCAAAATAGGACCAGAAAGACTGCTAAGTTAAAATGGACATTGTGAAATCACCAGCAGTGGCTTAGAGGTGGATTGCTGCTTATCAGTATGTAAAAAAAAGTCTTTGACTGAATTCATTGGCCATAAGAAAACTATGAAATACAACGAGAGCCCAAAGTGTTTCTGCATGGTCACCTTGTTGTTTAGGGTTTTTCGGCACCAACCCTAACTTTCATCTTTTGAGAACCTTATGTCTGACCGACCGCCTGATATCTGTCGTCTCTCATCACCATCCAAAACCGCTTCATAGGTAAAAAAACAAACAAACAAACAAACAAACTCAAAAAAAAAAACAGCAGTCCAGGAAAACGTGCAAAAGATGCCATGAAGCCAATGTTCTGCACCCGTTTCCCCAATTCTTTTAGTTTATAATCCTGTTGAAGTCACCAAGTCAGTGGAAAGAATACACATGTAAAAAAAAAAATAGCTGTCATACAATGCAATAGTAGCTGAATCTGTAACACTGCTCTAGAAGTAGTAATAGCAGTGCTTGAACTGATGCGGTTTTCTTTTTCTTTTCTTGTTCTGTTCTCTGGTAAAATGTCTAGGGTACAAACGAAAAAGAAAAGAGGAGTCAGGAGAGTGATGTCACATCGCAAGGGAGCTCTTCCGAGGGGTCTCATGTTCCCTGGCCCTTTTCAATTCTTTCACCCTGAAACACAGAGACGGACAAGGACCCGTTATTACTGGAGGAAATACGCTACACGGGAAATGACACGTACGTACATATCAAGCAAGAGTTAAGAAAAAAACAACAACCACAAACTCAGGTCAACAGCAGCTAGTTCTTTTTAAGAAGAGAAAAAACAAAAGCACAACATTTTCTATTGAAATATACAAAATAGGACAATTATAACAGTTTCAAAGAATTACAAAAGGTACAATGAGTAAATAAAAAACAAAAACTGTTTGAAACACTCAAGAAGCTACAGATGAGCTAACGCTGATTATTAAAAAGTCAACAAATCTTGATCAGGCCGTCTTATTAATTTACAAACAACACATAATCAATAATATGGTTAACTGCCAAGTTACAGGATGGGAAATTATGTATTTCTGTCAGGATTTCATTAGACAGATCATCACAAAGAGTGTCTGGGAGCAACATCTCAGTTGGATTTAAATATTTAACTGAGCTATTGAAACACGTTATTATAATTTGATCCACACCATTACACGGTAGGTCTAACATTATGTCCTACAGGGAAGTCTTTTACAGGTCGTAGAAAGTTTTCTTCGAGCAAAACAAAAGTGATTTAGTTCTCTCAATTTACCCCTCAACTCTGACAAGCTTTACTGCTCCTGCTAAGGAAGAAGATACTCGCACAGTGTAGATGGTGTTTTTGTGGTTATCTGCAGCTGCAGATTTTATTCTAAACAGAAGATCAATTTTTTTTTTTTTTGGTGTCCACATCTTGATAAAAATTATAACATGATTATTTAACAGTGGCTTTCTTTACAACTGCTGTTACATCCTTCTCCGCGGGAGAAAAGGTTGCTGTAAGAGCAGGTTAACCTTTTTCCTCGATAAGGAGTACCTTAAAATATAACTACATGTTTTTAGTTAGAAATCCCACTGAACTGCTTCACAGAAATTAGTAAGCAGAAATTAAAGGAATAAGGCTTCCCCTCGCAGTCCATCGAGTGGCTTGAAATACAGCATACAGTCAGTCAGCCAGCCAGCCAGTCAAAAAGAGACAACTACTAGAGAAACAGCAGTTTTATAGCATGCCTAAAAGTAGAAGAGCAAGACCCAAAGTTGTCCCCACTTGACATTCAGTATGATAAAACAGAGTTAAGAAAAAGCTTCCCGTACTGTAAAACCGTCAAAAACACAGAAAGCTACATAAAAAAGAAAAAAGTAATTAAAAGAAACACAAAAAAGGAGAGAAAGACAAAAATAAAGAGACCCAAGAAAAGTATCTGGTAAGTGTTGCAGTAACATTGTCACACATAAGCCTTTTATTAGTTAACGAAGGCTCTGATCTAAATTTGAGCATCTCAGTCCACCTGTGGCTCCAGTCAGCAGCCTCCATGCAAGCAGGCATCAAGCAACAGTGATGGATAATGAGAAGGACTTGGAATAGAAGAGAAAATGAGAAGGCAGAAAAAAAGATAGACCACTAAAGGTAAAACTTCAGAAGGTGATGAAGTGAAAGAAAAACAGAAGACTAGTTCCAGAAGAGACCGTTTTATAGAAAAAAAAAAGAGGCGAAGGAGAGAGAGAGAGAGAGAGAGAGAGAGAGAGAGAGAGAGAGAGAGAGAGAGAGTAGAAGATAGAAAGGAAGGCAGTCACGAACTGAGTTGCTGAGGCTGCACTCACCCGCTTGAACAGTCTACGGTCCATCAAGGGGCTTGGCATAAACAGCAAAACAATACCAGAAAGCTATTAGCACACAGTATGTACTGTGAAGGAGGTGCAATGAAGGCTGGGGGCGGAAGGTGGAGCTTAGGGGTTGGGGATATCTCTAACTAATGACTATATTCAGGGGGGGAAAAAAAGAAAGAAATAACAATTCTAACACACTGAGCAAAAGAAAAAAAAAGAGATGGAGACAAATATCTGGTTCGAGTGCCATTCAATGGAAGAAGGAACACCAAGATACAGTATCACCATAGTAACAATTTAATGAGTTGTATTAGCCATTTTGCTGTAAATTAGGATTAGATCAAGATTTTACTGTGGCTTATTGATTATATACATGGAATCTCCAATTTAATGCCACGAACCAGCAGAAAATAAAAGGTTTATATGAGTGCCTTGTAAAAAGTTTTAGCTTTTCATCAAACCTTTACATAGTTTGTCTCGTTGCAACCACAAACTGTGTTGTTTTTTTTAACTTTTTTTGATACACTTACACTAACCAGCTCCTTTTACCTAATTGCAAGTGCATAGTACTTCAAGCTCAGCTGGAATTGATAGAAAGCATTTATAAAGATACGTTTTTAAGTCTTGTCCCATATTATCAGATAGACGTCTGTACATCAAAGGTCCTTCTTCTGCTGGAAGGTGACCTTCTCTCATTATCGTAAGTATTTTGCTGACTCTAACTGGTTTTTGTACTAATTGTTCACAATTAAGTTTTTTTGTGTTTTTTTTTAAATCTCACATCAAGTTTTACATGTAGGCTATTTAGTTTTCATTTTGGGGCTGATTGCTTGTGTAAAGCTTTAAACTTGCTTTTTTATGGTCCTCATTCAAATATGACTTTCTTCTTCAAACTGATCCAAAAAAAACAAAATCTATGGATTGCATGATAAAACTTTTTCCTTGTTTACAGATTCTTCCTACTGAACACTGAGTTTCTGGAGCTCCTACAGAATAACCATGGGTCTCTTGGGTGCTTTTATTAAAAAAAAATGCTGTATTTTTTTGGCCTCTCAGTACTTCTTGATCTTCATGATGCATTTCCTTTTCCATAATTGTCAGCTTTTTGGTCTTCATGATAAAGTTTTGTATTTACAGCCACCTTAAATCACATGTTTGAGTTTGTTTGCACTGGAATGTATTAAGGGTCATCAGTTCATAAGGGGTTGAATACAAATTCCCAACACAGACTTCTACACTTAGAGTTAGTGTAACACATAAAGACATTGAAGTTTATGGTTCCAACTTGACAACACATATAAGGGTTTATGGGGTGTGAATACTTTTGAAAGGCACTTTATTTTGAGTGCGAGCCTGGGTCAGGGCGTGGACCTACCTGTGGCGGCAGCGTCGTAGGAACCTCATGATCTTTCTGGCAGCCTGGTCTCGCCTGTTTGTGAGCAGACTCCCTCTATAAAACAGGAGAAACAATTGAATGAACTTCATCATTCAGCAAAAGAAATTACAGGGCTGATCCCAAATCACAATGTATTTAAACGCCAAACGAGATTACACATCCTCTCTCAAACGTATTTCTGCTAATGACTTTGTTGATTGATGACTCAAGACAGCCAGCATTTTTTAGGCACATCGACAAGCCTCATAATTTAGCCGTCACTTCATGATTATGTAGCAAGATGAAAAAGTTATTTCCTCGTCCTGTGTTCTACAACAGAATGAATATAGCTTATTATTTGACGCTAATGTTCGCTGTATTTCGCTGTTTACCTCAGCTTGTGCTGCACCAAGGCAGCGGCAGCCCCATGGTGATGAGGCTTCAGCTTGCCAAACTCCTTGTAGCTGCGGTAGTATTGCTGAATGAGCACAGCCGCCCTCCTGCTCTGCTGGAACTTCTTCTGTTCGTGGTAGCTGCGAAATTTACTCTGGATAAGGATGGCGGCCTGCGTCATCTTCTTATAAAGTGCATACTGGGGACAAGAACACATTTATTTGTAATGTCTCGCTTGATGAACGGAGTGTGGTGGGTGTAGGCTGTTGGAGAATGTGATCAACATTTTACCTTTAGGGCTATCCATGTTAGCTTGTAAATTAGGAAGAAAGACACATTTCGAATTTTGCTCCAATATACATACAGAAATGGAAACATTTTTGCTGGGTTTATTTCCTACCTGTTTATACTTCTTGTAACAACGTTGTATAACGGCAGCAGCTACTTCCTGTTGCTCTCGAAGAGGCCGCCCCTGTTGGAAAGTGGGACAGGTAAGAAGTTACAATAGCCGTTCCTCTCTGCCACAAAGGATATGGTTGCTGAGGTGTTGTCATGGTTAGCACATGATCGCCTTGGATAAAGAGCACACTTTGGGGACAGACCACCTGTCAAACTGTGGAGGAAGTGAGCTTCTGCCCAACAGAGAGCCACCTCAGAATCAGCTGCCAGATGAGCTAAAGACAACTGTGAACGACAGTGGACAGTTTGTGATAATAAGATTTATTGAAAGTATCGTACTGGTGGGAAAGAAGTTCAGGAATGGGACGGGACAAAGAGGAAAAAAAAGACAAAGACAAAGTGGGAGTTCATTTGCTTAAAGTGTCTAATTAATGCAGGGATACGGGGTCAGTGCAGCTCCCCTAAGCAAGGCCATGCTCTGCTCAAGCCACCTTTTCCATGCTGGAACCACAGGGACGTATTTGTATTTTCTTTTAATATTAAGATACATATATAGGTAGACATACAGAGAATTAGACAAATATAGAGACTGAAATTAATCAATTGAAAACCATGGTTAGAAACAGTACAACACAAGACAAAATAGATAATAAACCACATTACATATGCTGAACTTCAATCCATAGCCAGATTGAAGGGTATCCTTCATCCCTAAAACCCAAAGACAGATCCATCCAGTTACAGCAATCCTGAACCTGTAGCTCTATGAGTCAGGGCTACAGCATAGACAGCTTTCAGGGCTTGAACACCGGAACTGTACCTTGTACTTGCGGAAGGCAGTTTGGACCAATCGAGCAGCCTCGTACAGCTCTCTCTGCTCTGGATCTGACAGAGTCAGCTGGGCCAGGTCTCTCTCCACTTTGCTGTTGGAGGCGTTGATGAAATCGCTCCAGTCAGATGGGGAAGGAACCGCAGACCTCTCCAATGGACCCTCTCTGTGCGGAGACCCCCGAGGACTCAGGTTAGGGTTAGATGACGGTGCCAGTGGTTCATTGTACAGAGATCTGCCCCCAAAAAAACAACAACTTTTCTTTGAATATTTTAAGTTGTGTACATTGTTTGCTACAAAGCTGTACTGTAATAGCATTATAGAATGAAATTTAGAAAAAAAAAAAAACTAAGCTACCAAATTTTAATTAACATTGTTTGGTTTCAGCTTCACATCTCATTGTTTTGCCATCCAGCAGATTAAATTTAGAAACTTATTACTCAGACATGGATCATTGAATTGATACATGTTCATGCTGTGTTTGTTGGCTTGCTTCATTTTAATCCAAATAAATTGCAGTCCTGTCTACTGTTTGCACATTTGTTGATCTGAACTTCGTAAATGTTTAAAGTTTTAACATCAGAAACAGACATGCTTGAAGAGACACTGTGGGATGAACTTAAACGGGGAATAAATAGTTGGAGAACCTGCAATAATGAATTTAAACTATTTTGGTTTACCCTGTAATAGGAAGGTTTAAATTTTCCAAATTTATATTAATCTTATAATTAAAAAAACTTTGATCATCTGAAATATGGTCATAAAAAGTGAAAACAGAAGAAATCCCTAGGGAGGTAAGTACTTTTTCACAGTAGCTCCAATATTTCTCTAAATACCTGACAATTTGCCTCTTACTTTAACATTAAATTGTAACCCTTAACGTTGCAATGGAAATAAACTTTATAGATGAAATTAGATTTTTTTTTTATACAAGCCTGTAAAAATGTTTAATTTGCACAACTTAATTTTTGGTCAATTGAAACCAAATCAGTTAATAGTGAGGCATATGTAAATTAGTGAATGAATCCCTTGATGGCTTGACACATCCACAATTAGTAAATTTTTAGTATCCGTTATATATAGTTTTATAATAAGTTACTACAGACACTGTCCTGATCAATACCGTAGGTGTATGATGCTTGGCAGCTGCTCTACATCCCCCAGGTAGCTGGCTAGCCAGTTCATGGTGGTGCTGACTGCTGATGTGTCTAAGGGCCCAGATTCTGCGGCACTGAAGTTCTCCCTTTTGATTCTTTCTGGTGTTGCTTCAATGATTTGCTCTGCCAGAGTCATCATATTTACCTGTAGTTTTGAGAAAAAGAAGGATGAATGTTATCGCGCACACAGTACATTTTCATCAATATGATATCTGCACACGTTCTGCTTATTTTATAGCTGGGCCCTGAGACAGTAATTTGGGATTTCATGGCAGCATAGAAGATAATAATAATAAAAGTGAATTTGCTAAAGTCTTAAAATACTTAATCATGCACTTCATCTGTTAAAGGAGTAATTAGACTGATATGGATGTCTAGAAGGATTTCTTGGCTGTTGAAGAAAATCAATAAGGGAGTTTATTAAGCAGTGATGGTCACTGACAGGCTGCCAACATGCTTTGTTGTGTATCCCCTATTAAATGCAGGAAATGCTAAACTCACACATCGCCACAGCACCCAACCTCTGATTGGGTGAATAATGTTTATCAGCAAATGATCAATGTTTGCGCTTTTTTTACGGTATAAAAAATACAGAAAAACATATTGATCCCACTTGAAAAAAAAAGCATATCTTGCATGTGACCAAAATGATAAAAGAGGTTAAAACATGTTTCCAATTTCACAATAACAGAACAGGAGCAAGCAGTGGTATTTTAGACTTTATCTTCTCACCTGCAGGTCATCCATCTGTGTGAGACAGTCCTGGTTCTCCAGATCCTCACGATACGATAGAAGCTCTGAATCAGCCATATCTCTGTCCGCCATAACAAGCATGCCTAGCTGATCACGCTGTCGCAGTCGACCGGCAAACTTCTCTTTGCCTAAACTGCTGCCACCGCTGATCCCCATCGCCTTCTTTCCCAGGCTGCTGTGGGAAAAACTTTCTCTTGAGGTCCATCTGGTTGCACTGCCTTGTGTTGGTAGACTTTTGTCAGCACTCAGTCCTTCCGAGGACTTGGTGCTACACGATAGTTTGTGGAGTTGCTGCTGCTCCAGACTCAGAGGGACAGACATGGGCTTGTCAGGTCGATTGTGAAATGATTCCGGGTTAGGTTTATGTTTTTTAGCGAGTGGGAGGTCTCTCTGGCCCTCACTGCTGTAGCAGTTAGAAGGTTCAGATCTTGGCCTTCTTAAATCTGCAACAACAACAAAAATGAAGTGACGCTATTATCTGAAAAGTTCATTAGCCCTTGACGATTATACTGTAGAGACTTGCAAATAATTTATTAAGTTTTCCAAATTATTTTCATTTTAGATTTTATGTGACTTTGTTGAATGTGCATGATTGTGCTCTGATCTGAAATATTTGATTTTTGCTTTGTTTATGTGCTTTTGGGTTCTACTAGATCTACTCGAAGATGAATTTCACTACAGTCTGAGGTCGTTTTTTTGACTGTAACAGATTTTCTGCAGAGATTTGCCCTGTATTTGGCTCCGTTCACCTTTAAAGTTCTCTAGCTGCACGAGCTTCTATGTTTAGGATGAAAATAAGAATTGCCACAGGCTGCCACCCCTGTGTTTCATCATGGTAATAATATATTCAGGATAATATGCCACAAAGTGGTCACATCTGATCAGAGCAATTTCTTAAGCATGCCTGCTGTGTCCCTCACTTCTGGCCAGTCTTTCATAAAGGCCAGATTTGTAAAACTGCTAAATTAACAGTTGTGGGTCGACAGATTCTCTCAATCCTGTGGATTTCTGCAGCTTCACCAGAGTTACATCAGGCCTATTGGCTGTCTTTTTATTTATTCTCTGGTTGGCTTGGCTGTCAATTTTGAGTTTGGGCTATGAAGTATTGGCATTCTCCTTAAAAAAAATAGTTTGATGTATTCAACAGAGCTCATTGAGATTTTCAAAGATTGGAATATGTTTTCATAACCCAACTGAAACTTTGCCAAAACTTTGGCGCTAACCTAACAGGCAGTTGGTAGCAATGCATTTTATTTAGAGGGGTCAAAGTTAGGTGGGCTAAATACAAATGTATGCCACACTTGTCAAATTTTTTTTTAAAACAAATTGCAAATAAATTTCCGAAAGAACACATTGAAGTTTGCCACAGTAAAGTGGTAAAATGAAAACAGTAACACTTTAGGTAACATAACCTTCCAGACTTATTTATACAAACCTGGGTTTGGGCTGGTCGTGCTGGGTGTGGTTATTGTATTAGTAGGACCTCCTTTCTTGCCGCCAGGTGCTACTACGCTATCATTTGCCCAGCTGACCATCCAGCCATCAGAGGTGGGCGCATCAGGGGCTGGGGAGAAAGACATGCGAGTTGTGGGTGGTAGCGGGGCTGGTGGTTGCTGCTCTTCCCTCTGCAGTTGCTCCAGACACTCAGCCAGCTTGGTATGTCCACGAGAGCGGGCAATTGACAGGGGCAGCCGACCCAAAGAGTCTGGGATGGCAAGGGCCCGCCTGTCCCATTTATACAGAACTACGGCTGCCTCTAGATGACCAAGTGCACATGCCCACATCTGGAGTGTAAACAAATAATAAGAGTGCAGCAAAAAACGTGTCAGAAAGGTTGAAATTTACACATTTCTTTTCCTATAGGAAAAGTTTCGGCACTTACCAGAGGTGTGCAGGAAAAGTGATCAACATTTAGAGGGTCCACTTCAAGCTCCAAATCAATACTATCAGCATGCTTAGTACTGCATTAGAAAAAAACCAAAAAAACAATATCTATTATTTGTTGTGATGCCCTATTGTGATTAATAACAGCACTCATAAAGTAGTATTCTGTATAATTTCATTCTCACCGCCATTTGATGAGCGTCTGAATGAGGGTGGCGTAGCCCTGGCCAGCAGCCAGGTGAAGGAGTGTCATCCCTCTGAAGGTCTTGGAGTGGATTAGATGTTTGGACTTGGCCCAGCAAGCTCTGCTCATCATCTTTTCACAGACAACTACAACACGACTTTCAAAGGAGCTGTTGGCCTGCATTTGGCCAGATGCACACTGAAATATAAAAACAAAAAAGAGACTGTTATTTAAAAAAAAAAGTATTTCTATACTTTATCTATTCAATATTTTTATATTTAGCTATTTAAAGTTATAATCAATACACCGGGTTCTGTGACATGTGCAACAAATATCTTCCAGCATGATGTGGCGTCTTACCTGTGACTGACTGTTGCTCCCTCCTCCACTTCCTCCTCCTACTCCTCCCCCATCTCCACCTCCTCCTCCTGTTCCTCCTCCAGCTCCGCCACTACCCACATTGCTCGTGTGCTGGTGGCTGGCCATCTCTGCCATCCTCCTCTCCATCTGCTCCAAGCGCTCCAGGATTGACATTCTGAACTGGTTGTCTATGCAAAAAGTGGAAAACATTAGAAGAACAACGTGTCAGCACACACTAGCGGCATCAACTGTGAAGAAACAAAAAAATGTTTGTATTGTTATTCCAGCATGAAAAGCCCTTAATCCTGACAGCAGAAATGATCACACAGCATGCGGCGCAAGCTGTACCAATATGTTGCTCCAAGGAGATTTGGATCTCTTGCAGTGACTTTGAGCTAAACATAAGGAAGTTTACAATCATACGTTTAGGGGGGAAAAAAAGGTGCGACTCCATTTTTTTGTAGAAGGAAAGCTGACGTATATTATTTTTTTTAAAACAGAAAGAAATCCAATAACAAACTTTTTTTCCTGTCAAGTAAAAATGGTATCAACCACTTGCTCAAAGCAATTATCTTACTAAAACAATGTTGTGCAGGAGGCAACTTCAAATTTGACCTTTCGTCTGAAAGAACATCTTCATAAAACGTATCAAGACTGGATGACTTTTTGTTTTCATTTTGGAAGCTTTACATACATCTTACATACATCAATGATTAATAGATCAAACAAGTATTATGAGTTTATTCATCATTTTAAAGAATGTGGCTTAGAAAGCAGCACAGCTATTCCCCATGCTGAGGTTTTTCCTGATTGGTTGATAAACTCTATGAAAATTCTGAGAATTGTCCCTGGAAGAAAGAATGCACATAACAATTAAGAGGGGTGTCTATGCCTGATCACTTTTTTGTATTTGGTCGCAGTTTTGCGACTTGTATTATATGTTATTCTTTTAATTTTTTTGTAAAGCTATCCATTTTCTTTCCAAGTTCACAGTGTCATAGTTACTTTTTCAAAAGTGTTTGTCTTTTTCAAAGTAAGAACACACTAAGTCATTGAACTACCTGCTCCTAAACAAGCAGCCCGCCAGTCTGATGACTGCTGGTAATACTGAAGCTTCCCCTTATAGCCCAGTTTAATATGGGACTGTTCATTTTCTGTCTTTGAGACTATGGCATTCTTTTAGACCACAGAAGTGGTGTTTGTGCTGAAGGCTGACCTTTCCAGGTGTTATTGAGACTTTGAATAATTTCTCAATTCTCTTTGAAAAAATAGAGTTAAACCAAAATTGGTCCATTAAAGCTTTTTCCATGACTTTAATAAATCTTAGCCGTCGATCACTTCAGATCGACTATTTTGAACATGAATGTCTTCATGTTTATGAATGTTATTAATGAAGTACTTTGATTAACATTGTATTTTATGTTTAATTAAGTTTATTACAAGCATAGTTATTAATAAAAATAAATTTTTTTTTACCTGTGTTTATTCTAAATGAAATTCCAATGTTGATCAATAATGAGAAATATCCTTTGTCTTTTACATAAATGGGAATGATCACAAAAAGAAAAACAACTGAAAATATATATCTTTGATAGATTGTGCTGTTGATTGATTTTTGAACATTAAAATAAATTCACTTAGCTTAGTGATACTAGACAATGTATCATCTACTGTACTAATGACTTTCAATTAACGACGTTCAACATTAAATCTCTTTAAACGGAGTCATTAAGCTCCAGGGCACGTAGACAATTTGAAAGACAGGCAACTTTAGACAAGACTCTAGAGATACCACTCCACTGAAGGTCTTTTCCAGCTGATTACATACACCCTATTATGGCCCTGTTCCCTGCACTTGTTTGGAAAAGAGATTAAGAAACTGACAGTTCAAAATAAATCAACAGCTATACAGCTATCTTAGGTCCTTGAAAAACAAACTTTTCACACATCAAGATGGATGGAAGTGCATTTGATGGCAGGAATTGAATTTTTTTAAAGGTCTGTTGCAGTAAGAGTGTTTTTTCTGCTACATACCTACCAATAGCTCATCAAAAACTATATTTTTATAATAAAACACCATTTACAAGAAAGCCCATTTAGAAAGCTGATCATTTTCTGATTCTACATGAGAGTAAGAGATATTAAGAACAAATGTTCTGCTTAGATTCACCCTTCATTTACCCCACTGATGTTTTTAATCAGCCTTTACAAAACCTTTTAAGGCTTCCTGGCTGTATATTCTCCTCAGGTATACCTTTTATGCTCTGTGTAGCTTTTAACTGAATTGCGCCCGCCCAGCACTACCATGGCTTCCTTACGAAGCATCCCCTTAAAAGGATATTTCACATGATTGTACCTTTGATAGGTGGGTAAGATCAGGCTTAAAAAAATATCAGGGTCAAATGAGATGAAAGCTTTGTTACTCAATACTAAGGTCAAAAAACGTCTCATTAGCAATTCTCAACTTAAATTTACGATAGATTATTTACGGCAGCGTATTAGCTGTCATTGTAATCTTACAAGCGTTACCCTATTATTTGAAAGGCTTCGTTTTAAGTACTGAATGAAGCCTTTTAGTCCATGTGGTCCATTTGCAATTAAACTTGGAACAAGAGACACTTTTACGCTAATTTAATGCTTCTCATCACCAACCATCTCGCTCCTCTGTTTTTATTAGTGGGGATGGTTGTTTACTGCACACAACTATAGTGATTGGGTAAACCCCCATCCAAGTGTTTTAAATAAAAGAAAAGTCCATGCCCGAACGCAATAATTTTTTAATAGCCACTGTCCAGAATATCTGTAAGAAAAAGTAGAACAAGGGGATAATTTTTACAATGTTAGAAATATATAAAGTTGCAAAATTAACTACTTTTAGTTCTAAATGACGTTGTGCAGCACACTATATAAACCTAGCAAAGACATTTAGGATTTCTCATTTGTCTCAGTTGACCGGGCTTCTGTGGAAACTCAGGTGTTTCTTCAGAAAAATTCTCAAACTAGTGTGTTAAAATGAAACAAACGTTTACATTCTCATTGAGAAGACAGCAGTTTTTGGAAGTGGCAGCATATTTCGTGGCTTTGAAAATTGGGGTTTGTAGGTTTAACTTCCGAAAGAACCTGCAGTGGGAAATTTTGTTGGAGCCATTCTCTCACAGACTTTACAGTTGTGTTGTTAAGCAATCCTTTAAAATTTACTGCCGAGGCATTCCCCTTAACCTAATGTGAACTAAATGTAAACATTTCAGCTAGTAGGTGGACTGATTACACAGATGATGCACTCACCTATGTACAAAACAACAACAACAAAAAAACACAGGCACGTTTGAGCATGAGTGTGCATCTACACACTCTTAAGGCATGCCATGTACAGACAGTGGATTGGGATGGGCACAGAGAGCCCACTGCAGCAGGGAGTATAGAAGACTGCATTAGCATTCCCCATTTAGCTACTATGAGGCCGTTTCTGTGGCAACCTGCTGCCGAGTGGTAACTAGGCGACAGGAGCATGGCTGTGTGTGTATGCCCTGCCTGTGTGCTATTGGCTTATTAATGAAGGGGAGGAGAAGGACCTAGTATACAAGAAAAAAAATGTAGATAGACAAACAATGAAAATGTAATCTATGAATCTATGAATCTTTTCCCATATGCAATTTTTTCCCGTGCTGATGCATTTGGGACTAGGTATCTTGAAGTAGGGAGCTTTCACAGCATGGCACGGTGACATTTGCGCTTTATGGTGTCTTGGCAGCCCCTGGTAAAGGCTAATGTCACAGTGAGACACAGTAAAGGAGGTCAAGTAGCTTCCATCATTGGAAAGAAAAGCATAATGCCACCGCCTGATAAATCGCTGCTGTCTGTGACAGTATGCTGCACAGTGAAAAATGGGCTGAAAGAACAACAATGAGGCCCTTGCCTTTAATTCCTCTGTGTGCTGTACACTACCTTGGCGAGCACATTGTCAGATGAGCAGATCATTTTTATAATAAACAGCAAACTGTTCAGAGCATTGTTAAAGCTTCCCATTAGGCCATATTTATCTTAACCCATCAACATATCGGCTTGTGGATGATAGGGAGGTCAAGAGTTGCCAGCCTACTCTTGTCTGAGTACATGAGTTGAGAGGGGAGTCAAAAGGTTGAGGTATGTGCCGTTATAAAAGGTTGCACTCTCATTTTGCTTTTGACTGACATGTTAGAAGGGATACAAAAACAGAGATGGAGGGAAAGAGTCAGCGATAGTTAGCAGTAGGCTGACATTTCTTTGTTCAGACCCAGTGCTGCAGTGTGCTGCAGTGCAGATGATGTCATCTCCACCTGCTTCCTGCTGCTCCAAATGCGATGCACGTCCACTGCAGAGGGAGGATGGGGGTAGAGACGAGTGGGAGGAGACAGGGAAGGTGAACAGCCAAACGGTACTGTAACAACACTGTGACGATGTAAGGGCCCTCCCTCTCTCCGGTCTACTCCCTTGTGACGGTGCATGGTTGCAGACGTGGTCATTGTCACACATTAGGACAGGATTTTGACAAGTTATTGATAAAATACCTTTGCCTGCAATATGAACAAAGTAAGAAACTGGAGTGTGCTTTTTCAGCCAAGTTACCATAAAGTTAGTCTTGCTGATAAATTTTCCGTAGATCAATGTGTTTAGATCTCTTTACATGCTTTTGGTGAGAATTTCATAATCCCCCGTCACAACAAGACAGACTTTTACTCAAATTTCTTTTTAGCATTGAATAAAATAGTAAATAAATGTTAATTTTTACTTAACTGAATTAAATCTCAAATATTAAACTTAAACCTCTGTGGACCCGAAGTACTTCAACATCTAGTTATGTGTTTAAACAGGTTTTTACAAAAAAAACAAATTCCTACCAGAGCTGAGACTGGAAATATTTTTCTATGTAAGTGGGTATAAAATTGTAACTGATGGTCTGATTACATTTTGCATCTTCCCCTATGTGTTTGCATAGGTTTATTTCCTCAAGGCAGTCTGGATTGATCTCAAAGATCAAAAACATGAAAAGCCACCCAGAGGCACAAGCGATATCTGGGGCTGCTTGGGGCCAACTACTAGGCTGTGGGGACAAAGAGCTCTTGAAATCTCAGAGCTGAAATTAAGAAACCTACAACTTAAAAACCACAAAACAAATTCTCTTGTATGGTAGTTATTTTCCATCATATTCAAAGATTGCTAATCTAACAGTCTGTGTCTGACCAATAGTAAGTTTATTCTGTAATTCTTAGATATCTATTATTGCAAGTGAATCTAACTTTAAACTGGTTGCTGACTGTACGGAATCCCATTCATTAAGTTTAAAGAAAAATTGGTTGCTCATATTTTAGAGTAGGGGTCTTCAACATGCAGCCTCAAGATCACATTTGGCTCTTATTTGGCAATAAGAAAGGATCCATTTAGGAGTTTTTTAAGGTGTCATGAACCATCTACATATATCTGCAGCAGACTACCAATGCTGCTTATCTTTTATATATTTTTTTATATTTATAGAAATGGCTTACCTAACTGTACAAAACAGTTTTTTTGTCCTTCTTTTGTAATAGAGGACTACATAAATTGACTTTTGTTTTAAAATCTTATAAAACAAATAATCATTAAATATTGGTAACTTTCATAATAAAACATTTTCAAGTACGTTTACCAATGTGTTCTCAAGGAGTTTTAAGTTGTAGCAGCAGGGGCAAAAGTGGCTAATTGAATTAAAAAGGTTGCTAATGCCTGGTATAGAGAAAGAAAGTGAAGGAATGTGACTTTGATGAATTATTTCTCTGAGCAGCAGTTCTCACAGTTATTTTGATTTAATTACGGAATGATGAGAGTCAAACGGAGCAGAAATAAAGCATATTTAAATATTTTCATATATTTATTAAATCTCCCTACCTATTTAAAACATTAATACAATGAGCAATAAACTCGCTTAAAATGGCTAAAAAGAAATTGAACTAAAAATAAACAAAATGGAGTCACAGAGATGTAAAATGGAGGTAGAATCTCAGATTTTTCAAATTATCAGTAATCTTTATGACCAATCCTAATGAGAACACATTGGTATTTTTTTTATTAAGCAACAAACCTAGACCTGTTTCTAAATGAATCTCCAATCAAATTTCATTTCAGTTTATTTTTATATCACCAACTCACAGCAAATGTCACATGAAGTCATATCGACTTTTCACTTATTCATAGTTATATCATTACACAATCTAATTCAGTTTATAATGCCAATTCTTTCATTGAGTTTGAGTGATTGACTTTATACTCACTCCTCATCCTGTTGAACCACTGGAAAGAAATATCCCCCTTTAAATAGGAAGAACCATTCAGCACAGGCTCAGTATGAGTGGCCTTCTGTAGCAAAACTGAAAAATGTTTTCTTTTGTCGGTTTTCAATACATTTTTAAATACAACAAGTTTAAGATGTTCCTTATGGGGTTTTATAACACGTCTGTTGTGGCATGACTGTAGTGTTTTTTTTATATTAGCTTCTATCAGAGTGAAGCAAGCAACACAGGATAGTCTTTACAGGCAGATGGACAATCCAAAGTGGTCTACCCTATTTGATCAATGACACCTCTAGAACATGGCAGCGTTTTTTTTATGAGACAAGATGATATAATCAGGGACAAAGATAAGAGAATGAAGGACATTGCTGCTTATTAAGTCACAGCAGAGCTTTATATCAGGGTAAAGGGCGTACGAAAGAAGACAGCAAGAAGAAGAATGAGAATAAATCTAATAAAGGGGTTAAAGGAAAAAAAGGAGGACAAGAGGAGGTTCATGAGAGGAATAGGGGAAAGAAAGAGGCAGAAATTACAGTGCATGACAACACAGGGGCCGCAAGTGATAGGAAATTTATTTGACCATACTTAGAAATGTCAAGGATGAAAGCAGGAGAACTATTACTGGAGTGAACTACAACTGGAATGGAGCTGCAATGTCTAAGCACAGATTTATAGACCTCACTATTGTACCCTCTCAACAGTATATCAATGAAATAAACAGGTCTTTAGTACCCAATGTCAATACACAGCACAGAAGAAATCCTGGAAAACCAATCAGACGAGCAGTTATCTTAGGGTCACTAAATCTCCGTTTGTCAGTGTGATTGTGAAGTAAATTGTCTTTGTGCTTGCTTGAACGAGGCCACTTCTGACTGACCCTGATGAACCATCTTTAATCCTCACATCTCAACCTTTGGTCCTGCTCATGCCAATCAAGTTCACAACTGAACCTCATTATCTTTCTGTAGCTCGTCAGATTTTCACATGGAAGCCAATGGAAAGACCAGAGGCTGCGCTCCCTCTAGGTCTTTGTGTGTGCTGATTGACAGGCCCTGGTATTTGTGACCAGGGAGAGGAAGAGGCCAGGCCATCTGTCAGCCGCCCTCACAGCTGGAAGACATGGCTGTGTGTTCATCAAAGACATACTATCCTTGCCTTAAGTTATTGTAAGAGGTGCAATTGCAGAATATATTAACAGCTGAAATATTAAGACTGCATGTCATGCAACTGCTATTTCTGTCATTTATTTATAATCTACATGTCCTTGTTATTCAGCTTCTTTAACTCAGGGTCAGGGCTAGGTTGAGTTGACAAGGCCAAACCCTGAGCAGATCATTCATCCAGGAGAGAGTAACTACAATATTATTTATGTGGGTGAACTCTCTACATCTATAGTGCCTTGAAAAATGATTAATATTCCTGAAAATCTTCATGTTTTGTGATCTGATAGACAGAAAATCCTTATCGATTGTGTCCTGCTAGTTTTGAAAGTGTCCCTGTTGTAACATCTGATTTAAAATATTTGAATTATTTTGTCTGCCCATCACAGAGCCTTTTAACGATGCAGTTATATCAGTCAGGTGTGTTTAAGCATTAAAGCACCCCCTCGAGATAGACTAAGACGGAGTAGAACAATAATTGGGAAGCGGAAAGAAAATAATCCATGGTTTTGAAACTTTTTTCAACAAATAAAAATGTGAAAAGCTTGGGACTGATTTGAATTAAGCCCCAAGCACTAATAATACCCCTAATTAGATCCCGTGCAACCAGCCTAATGGGTCCATCTCAGCATAAATAAGTATCGTAAAGAACAAGTAGTACACCAGGCAGGTCGGAGATAAAGTTGTAACTTGAGATGAGATGGGTTAGGTCATAAAACGAGAACCTAAACTTTGAACATCTTAATGAGCACAACACAATTAACTATCCAAAATGGAAGACCATGGATCAACTATAAATTTGTTAGGCTGTCTGCCTTAACTCAGAGCTCTACCTTGTCGATTACATCCAACTTTTTCAGCCTTACTTTTTGCAGTTGAATAATTCGATTTTATTGAAACCATTGTGGAAATAAAGCCATGAGAAGTCCGGCTTCTAGTTTTCCTCAAGTCCCACAGGATTAAAAGATAAATAAATATGCATTTCGATTAGACTCGTTTAACAGACTTAAATAACCATTTAAACTCTTAAGCAGGTATTACACATACTTTCATTAAGCCTAAATGTATGCGTTATTAGTCTGATATGACATTGTACTTTTAAATTTTATGTTTACATTAGATTAAACGGGACAGTCATTCTTAGTAACAGAAAATAGAGACTTGAAAGCATCAGTTGATATTCATTTGATCTATTTATATGGATTTATAAAATGTTTCACATTGTGAATAAAGCTACTGAATTTATTGAACTTTTCAACAATAATCCAAGTTATTAAATTGATTTATATGTAATACAAAAAAATTACTCCTCCACATCAACCTGTACTTATTTTTAAAAGTGGCGGCAGTACCATGCTTTGAAGTTTTGTTTTGTCAGAAGAACAGATTAGCTGACCAGAGTTGATAGGAAGATGGACAGAGCTAACTACAGAGCTATCCTAGATTGCAATACAGTAGAGGACACGAATGACACTAGCCTGGTTGATTTTCAAAACCATTTCATGTCTTTGAATAAATTATAAAAAGCCAATTGAAAATATGTTGCAAAAGTTAAGAACTATGGTTCTCAAATGCTCTCCATCCAATCCCACTGGGCTTGAGTAAATAACATTTAGCTAACATTTCAGTTTCATGAGGTGTACATCTGTTAGAGACAGCCAAGAAACTTTTTTCTTGCTTCCCGGCAAAAGTTGGTTCTATAAAGGACTGAATTACAATTTGGATAGGGAAAACACACAACTACAGTACGGTTATCACATATAATTAGTCTAGCAAAAAGCACAATAAATGTTACATTACATTTGTGATTATAATATAACAAAGTGCAAGAGGAATCCTGGTTTATCAATACCATATATGTTTTGTAGGTTCCATTGTCTGCCTTACATATTTTCTGTAAACTATAGGACATAGTAAAAAAACCCACACAGACAAAGTTTACAGTCAGTGTTTTTAGAGAGAAGAGAGAAATATATATTATAATAAATATATATTAAGCTCAGATACTTGCATCACTTCACTTATGCATGAAGTGATTTAGTAGTAAAATATTATAACAATTTTGGGGAGGAAATTATTATATGTTGGCTAAATTAGATTTATTACTAGGTACCTAACAAAGGTCTTCTACACATTTCAAACCCTTCTTCTGGCATTTACTCAGGTGCACAAGTCAATATGAGTGGAGTGTAGACGCAACGGATTCACTGTGTCACACTGAAAGTAAAATGCCAAGAACAGAGACCCAGGGGATATACTGTCATCTGCTTTTATACTAAAGGAGTAACTGTATTGGATTTGTGTCTCAGAAATATGACAAGCTGTATTTTACAGATGTTCATTAAAGAGTACACATAACTTCCTGCTTTTGAAAAACAACACATAAGATTGAGAAATACAACAGACAGAAAAGCTTCAGTTGAGTGAAATAATTATCTAAAGAATAAATGACTTAGTAAATATGTGAGAAAACACAAGTGGAACCACTTCTACAAAAACTGCTAGACTAAAAGCATCCCATCAACTAAATCCTTATAAGCCTTACTCTAAATCTTTTTTATTTTATTTATCTTTTATAAATGAGTGAAAAATCACAGTTTAACTGAGTGTCTTATGTTAGAACAGCAAATGAATACAAAAGTGTAAAGAGCCTGACTCAGAGTAAGAACTCCACTTTGCAAGTAAAAGAACAATGACCCACAAATGACAAACATAACTTCAAACAACAAAGCAGCAACAAGGGAGAGACAACTGGAATCTCAAAGCACTGATCTGCGGTGTATACATGATATTTCAGATTACTCACATATTTTAATTCATGCATATCTTAAAAAGCACAGGGAATTGTGGCAATAAAACCCAGACTTCCCAGAAGCCTAACACTACTTAAATTCATTTTAGTTAATCTATGCAGGTCAAACTTACAGAAACAGTCATATGAGGGCACTATACCAAAAAGGTAAAAAGTCAGTGATTCAAATTCACTGTGAGGATGTTTCTGTACTCTCATAATAAATAATGGAGAATCTAAAATAAAAACTTCCTTCTGTAAAACTATTTCTTTTTCGTCCTGAGAGAAAAAAAACACAACAGAAAGCAAGTTATGTGCATGATATAAATCAGTTATATTGACAAGACTATAGTTATTTCGATGACTCAAAATAACATATGAAGTGACACAGAGCACTTTATTTATATAGCACCTTTAATGCACAGTTCAACACAAGCTGCTAGATATGATAGTCACACTGCACACATACTCCAAGTTACAATGCAATTTGAAAGTTTGGTGAAAGTACGCCAACACACACATTATTTTACCAAATGTTTATTTCTAACCTCAGTTAAAATGTTAGTGTTTTGTGTCTTTTACAAAAATTAATATGATCATATTTCCTCAAAATATTGTTTTAGATTTGAAAAAAATAATTAAATGGGAGGAACAATATTATTTGAGTGTTGAATAAGATAAAAATGTCCATTTAACTTTAACAGATCTCTTAAAGAAAATAATAATAACATTGGCTAAACATTTTGTTGGGGCTTCCTAACTTTTCCCAGAGCTGTGATTAAAGTAAAATATTCCTGACAATGATAAAAAACAAAAACAATCTGTCACCATTAGCATTACTGATTAACATTACACCTGAGCAACAGGTATGCAATGCATGAGAAGAATCTTGATTTACACAGTTTGGAAAAGCGTGAAAAGCCAAAACTATGGAGCAAACGCTGTAAAAGTTGATGTTCATTGCTGTGGTGTTGAAAGCGACCTGCGCTGTAGAGAATTTCAGCAGCAACACACATGGCCCAGATAGAGTCAGCAGAGCTCATGGATGCGATAAGCCTTCAGCGCGCTATAGGGCACAACAACATGTGAAACTGCACATGTTGTTCTTGTTAACACCGCCTGGACACAAGCACTCGGAGGAAGAAGTGTATGAAAAATATGCACCCTGCAACATAACTTTAAAGAAGACCAATAATGTTTTTAAGTTTGAGAGGTCTGAAAGCACGAAGCACAAGTCGTGAGTCAGGAGTTTCTCAGTGTGAGCGCTTTGACGCATGGAACAGTTGTTAAGCATGTGGCTGAGACTACAGCACTGGCTCTACAGGAATACAGTAAGACAGACTCTGCATGCGGCGCTCAAAGAAGAAAAACAACAGAACGTGGAACTTGTGGCATACACAAAGAGGCAACCCAAAGACAACAGAATCAAAAGACAGCACAGCACTAACAGGTATAAGGTTGAGCTCAACACTTCTAACCTTCTATCTTATTTTCCATTGGTAGGGTCCACCTTAAAAACACAGTCCCTTTGTCTTTTTGGAATTGCAGGTGTCATTCACTGGCATCCTGACCCAGTGAAGTCCAAGCGGGGCTGCGTTTCTTTCAAAGCTGCCAGACTAAAGCATGCTGCTACACGCAGAAGGGGAAAAAAATAGATTAAAAAAAAAAACTGAGTATATAAATCCTCGGTGTAGGCTGAGTCTGACTCTCAACAGACCACTCGTCAACAATAGAACAAAGTGAAGGAAAAGAGCGGCGTGAAAAAAGAATGAGAGGAAGAGCGCTCATGCTCTTCCTCCTCTAATAGCCCACTCCTCCTTCTTCTCCTCCTCCTCCTCCTGCCGCTGCTGCTGCTCTCCTCTTCACTTTGTTTCACCTCGCGCACAGGCACGCTGTCCTCGTGCTTCTAGTAGCCGCTGCGACCCCGAGCCTGCAGCAAAGCCACAAACTCCGCCGCGAGGAGAACATTGTGCACGTGCAGCCGGTAAACAGACGCTCAGCAGCGCCTCGCTCTCTTATCTATTTATTTATTCATTTTGAATTCCGGCTATGATCATCATTTGCATTTTTTTCAAAAGATTATTTTAACAGATTATTCCACTAACATCAGACCAGATGATTATTATTAGTATTGTTTTATTTATTTATTTATCTTGTTGTGCGCCCTCACATGAAGTCTCTGCCAAACCGGAGGAAAAGCGTCTATAAAGCAGATCCACTTCTTTCCACGGGAGTTTGCAATGTTTACCGAAACACACCCACTCCTCCTCGCGCGCCTGCATTGTGTGAACACGCTTTTCTATTTGTCATGCCTCTGTTCTGTCAGTAAGGCTTCCCTGATACGGGGCTATGGTTCCGCCGTTGCTCGGCTTGACCCGGGATCAGGGGGGCTTTATGTGGCAGCCGCTCTGCGGTTCCAAGAGCTTTTCTGTCCTGCCTATGGCTCCCTACCTGCAGTGCTGCAGAGAAAAAGCGCCCCTTCCCCCACTCTGCATTATGACAAATCAAGGCAGGCAGGCAGCTGTGCCATTAGCACATCATAGCACAGTTAGTGTTCCACGGGAGAGGAAACTCACCGCTGTGGATTTGCACTAAATATCGACACGGATGCCGCTTAGCCTGTTAATTCCTTCACCGAGTAGTAACTGTATGTTGTGCCTTTTAACAAGGCTTTTTAGTTGTAAGGGGTGAACATATCTACACCCTAACTCAACTTTGACTTATTTCGCAGCTCAGACTCGGGATTAATAGTTACAAGACTGAGCAGAACCACGCAAATTCAAGCTTTAGCAAACTTACTGTCAACCCACGTGGATTTTAAAGCACGCTCAGCAGCTGTTGCTGTCCACTCATAGTGGTGCTGAAGCACTGCCTCGCAAACGGCGCTTGTTGGCGCGAATATTATACCACCAATACTCTTGCAATCGTTGCTTGTAATTAGACGATGGATGTAAAAGTCATGGCTTAATTTTATGTTTTAACGTTTTAGTCTGAAGTGTAATGCAGTGTTTTGCGCTGGTCCTCCCCAAACTGGTACTACACACTGCCTGTCAGCAGGCTCGACGAAGTCTACACTTACACTTTGCTAATGGCTACAAGAAAAACAAATTCAGCTCTGGAAATATTTCAGCTGGCAAACAACTTGGGAGGGAAACTGAGGGGGCATCTAACACTTATCAATATAATGAGTAACAATTTGAAATAGGTAACTGCAGACTGAATAGCTGAGAAGGAAGTACTCAGTCGGAAAGCAATCATGCTTCAGTTTTAAATTTTATACTTGTGTTACTTTATAAACTGAAAAATTGTAAATGTTATGAAAAGCATGGACTATTTCATCACTTTTAAGGAATAAAAATTGCCATTTTTTTTAATCATATCATTTGAATTGGTCATTTTTTAGATGAGCTGCCAGAATGAGGGTAAGAGGTAACTGAGGGGCGTAGTATAGTAATACTTCCCTTTTCTAACCTGTTGCTGCATACTTCCACTCAGTTAGCTGAATGGGGGCTCTTGCACTTTTCTGTTGCAACAAATAAAAAGAAAAAAAAATGGCTTGGCTAATTGGTCTTATTTGGATAAACTACTGACAACAAGCAATGACTTCTACGTCGACTCAGCAACTCTCAGCAAGCTGGCCGGACCGGAGAACACTATTTAGTTGGAACTAACTCCCCTTATAATTGCAACTTTTCACACTTGTTTCACATTAGCCCAGTACAGTACTTGTATCACTTGTAGCCTATAAAAACATACAACAACAAAAAAATTAATAATAATAATAAATATGTATAAAGGCCATAAAATAGGGTAACCCTACAAAATGGCATTATAGCATCGAGCTTTAGTCACAAACTGTTCTGATGTGTTTGTGTGATGCCTGTTCCCGTAGTTTAAACATGCAACCAATCACAATATTTATCTGTTTTTCACAAACACCATTGGATTATACAACAAGCACACATCGTACATATCTGACTCTTTTTTCCATAAATGAATTTAATTCTAAACATACACATAACGAAGCTCACAAAATGCACATAAACACAAGTTTGGTTGAACTGTAGAAAACAATCAATTGGAGATGTTTTTAGCTTTTAAATTCTACATCCATTCAATATAATCCAGGTTTAAAAACATTACATATATATATTAATTTCCAATATTAAAACATAGATCTGTTTTAAAAATAGACAGAAAAGGATCTTACACAACAATTTGGAAGATATGGAGTGCAAGGAGTTAATATAACTAAAGTAATGGGGTGGGCTGTGTTTTCCCTGAGACAGTCAGCTCCTCCTTAACTGCTTCTGTGAATGGGCCAGTAAGGCAGCAGGGTATGAATGGCGGAGGGATTTAATCATGCTGCCATGTATGTGAGCTGCCATGCAGGTCTCTATTACTCACACGCGCTCCTTGAAGGGCTGTCTGCAATGCAGCTGTCCTGTGAGCCTGTGGTTCATCGTGCCCTACTTTACTCTGTCAATGCTCAAACACTGCAGCACTACCTCTGCCCGCAGCAAAACACACACACATGCAAACACCTAATGGCTTTTATGTGCATAACATTCTAGAGCAAATACCAACAGCAAGCTCAGAGTTGTTTAAATGTAAAAAAGGTACACCTCCTTAAATCAGATTGTAGTTTTGATTGTATAGACGATCCATAATTTAAAGGCCTATTTTTTGGGTTTTATTTATATATATATATATATATATATATATATATATATATATATATATATATATATATATATATATATATATATATATATATATATATATATATATATA
>JAVLVB010000779.1:6428455-6458821 GCA_032876305.1 Orestias chungarensis | reverse complement strand
CACACACACACACACACACACACACACACACACACACACACACACACACACACACACACACACACACACACACACACACTCCATTTTTGATGTTGTGAACCCAGGACTCTCTTGCTGCAAGACAAGTGTGCTACCACTAGGCATCCATAGAGGCAAGTGGAGGGTGGATATATGCATTTATTTTATTTATGTCAAATTGACAATCATTGGACTAGGCAACCATTTTCCAATATTTTATTAAGATGTGTTGATGACGCTGTATGAACTGTAGCCACAATTTACACCTTTTAGCCTACAGAAGTGCTAACCAGTTTGGTACACAAACCTTCCCTTAAAAAGCTGTATCTTGTGAGCAACACAAATGTTGCTCACAAGATACACCCTCTTATTCAGATCAGTATGATAAATGCAAGAACTGGTTGTGCATAAAATCACAGCATATCAGCAGTTTCTGAAAAACTCAGAAAAGCCTGTCTGGCATCAACAACCCTAGTCCTAGTGACTTCCCCATTCTGATTCTTGGTTTCTACCACGATCAAGACGTGGTCTTTACCACGTCTTGATGCAGCAATCAGCAAACTTGTGATTGGCTGATTGAAACGAGTAGAAATTCGTAATTGTACATGCTCCATAACAGTTTTAAAGTGGTAAAGCCAGTGGTGTAGTCTATGTAATATGCCAGTAGGATATGCTATAGGATGCTATAGGATTTTCGGTGCTTCTGACAGTGCAGTACACATTAAAAGAAAACAAAATTATTTGGAACATTTTATAGAGACATTGAGTTGGTTTAATGTGTTTTTTTGTTTAATTCTTCTGCACTTACTAAATGAACATGTTTTGCTTTTATACTATTTTATAAACTCTACATGTTTTTAATATCAATCGAATTGTTGTACAAACTATGTTGTACGTTTATTTAAATATAAGCATCAAATACATTTTGCAATGTTAAATATTTCTAAATCATTTTTTTAATACATTACACTAACCAGCGTACTTTTGTTTCAAAATACACTACAACAATAA
The DNA here is from genome assembly GCA_032876305.1 of Orestias chungarensis. Classification (NCBI taxonomy): domain Eukaryota; kingdom Metazoa; phylum Chordata; class Actinopteri; order Cyprinodontiformes; family Cyprinodontidae; genus Orestias; species Orestias chungarensis. Next base: position 6,457,792 of record JAVLVB010000779.1, on the reverse strand, counting down.
AGACTACACCACTAGGAAAAGCCAAATGGGGAGAGAGGAGAAGGAACACATTGCAAGTATTTCCTTAGTGGTTTTTAAAAAGGGGAAACACAAAAATGTACAAGAACATAAAGAACTCTACTGCAGCATAACTGACGCACATAGTAAACCTTTAAGAGGACTTACCATCTAGGGAAAGCCAGTCATGCTGAGAGGATGGCAGTGATGGGAGAGCCCGAGCCTTATATTCAAACACCACAGAACTGGAGATAATCTGATTACTGATGGCCACCTGCAGCGCCACCAGACCTGTATCATGGGCTGAACAAAGGAGAGATGACAAGGATCAGGGAGAGTATAAGAAAGAAATTCCAAATTCCTAAATTATCTATCTAAAAGGGAAAATAAACATTAACCAGCATAGATACACTAAACTGGAAAACAAATAATATGCCAAGAAACAAATATAAAACACTCTACTTTGTGCAGCAGACACCATTTTCCTTAAAATGGATCTTTTACAGAACTAGAAGCATCACCAAGTTAGTGCTTAAATTACCACAATGGATTAAGAAAGGACTCGTTCAGTTACACCAAATACACATGCACACAATGAATAAAATCTAATCTAAACAGTTTTTTTTAATCAAATAGTACCAGCTAGGGGATTGAAATAATAGAATGAAGCCATAATATATTACAGCAGAGACTGCAATAAATGAAGTTAGGACAATGTTGCAAGTTTCCTATTTTACCTGGGCAGTAGCAACGTAGTACCCCTGGCTGGATAAGCGAGGCTGGAACTGAGATCTGGTCAAACAAGCAGCTGTAATTTGAGCTTGCCTCCTGCCATGGACCAGTGATCAGCACTTTCACTCCACCCTAAAAACATAATTTAAATTTATATTTAACGTAGTTTAAATAGGCCATACATTATTTTTGTTGAACTAAGTAGATACAACTATCCTAAAATGATTTACTGTATTTCTCCCAACTAAGACGCAAATATATAAAAACTCATTTTATATACTAACAACTTAATTACATTAATCGCTGCTGCCATCTTGTGGATGTTCAGTAGTATCGTTCATAAACACCATCTGCACTGCTGTGGTGACATCCAGAGGCTAAACGGTGGAATTACACAAACCATGTGGATAAAATGAACTTTTAAAAAGTTACAGGTGAATATATTTTTGTATAAAAATATGAATAAAAACACTTTTTGAGGAAGACCACGATATGACGTCAATCTTTGTAATTGCAAGTTTTAAACAGTTCAGTGGTCAGTAAATTAGGCAATACAATTTTAAAAATGCAGCTGGGAAAGTTACCCCAGACTAGAAAAATATTAGATTGATTTGGATCCATTATTTAATCTTGATTACATCTTGTCACAAGAGAAAAAAAAAACTTATGTATTCTCTTGCAATGTTTCCAAATGCGAAACCACCAGGGGAAGTCTTTTTTTTCCCCTACAGCCGGCTGTAGGCTTCCTTTCATAGAAAATGCTTAACCAATTAGTGGTTTAGTCTGGATTTGCTTGTATAACATTCAGGAATAGACTTAGCTGTTTTTTAACTGTATATCTAACGTTGCAGCTTTATAAGGGAAGGTTTGGGTCATTGTTGGCATACCTTGATAACTGAAAGTTAGTGTCACAGGGTGATCATAATTCTCTCTGAATTATTCTGACTATGGCTGCTGTATAACTCTGAGATTTCATTAGAGCATTAAAGTCGAAAGCAAAAGCTTTTTAATCAATACAGCTCTTATTATTATATAGCTAAGAAACAATAAAAAAGACGCAAAGAGTCATATGACTAACCTCAGGGTAGGACCACTCAGGGGAGTAGTCAGTAACCATGAAGAGGCGTCCTGTGGCCTGTAACATCCCCAAAGCCCCCTGAGCAACAGCTGCAGAGACTACCTCTGCAACATTCATGTAGGACAATGATCCAGTTTCTCCAGTGTTGCCTCCTGTTCTTGTACCTCCACTCAGAGACTGAGGGCTGCAGCAAGGTTGAAGGCAAAGCTCTGAGGAGCCGTAGCTGGAACCCCTGGCTCCTCCATCCTCCTGGCCCTGCTGGGTCGGGCCTCCAGCTGTGTTCTCACTTTCAGCATTGTGAGATGTGACTAGCTGGTGAGCATACAGGGCACCTCCAGCAGACATGGTGGTTCCACTGCCATCCACTGAGATGAAGTCATTGATGAGGTCAGAGAACTGGTTACCAAAAGAAATGTCAAAGTGGTCCAGACTGATCTCCATGCCAGTTCCGCCTGCTACTCCATTAGTAGTTGCTCCACTCAGACCTTGATGGGCGCCTACAGCATTGTAGAGTCCTTGCACCATATTGGTGCCTTGGAGGAGAGGCTGTAGTTGCTGGGTGCGGTTGCTACCATCACTGTTTCCATTATGCATTGTTACTCCTTCACCACTAGCTCCTGCCCCACTGGTGGTACCATCGGAAGCCTGCTGCAGGTAGTGCTCTGATCTTCCTCCCTCCCTGTTTACTCCTCCACATGCCTGAATGTGATCCCCTGACTTGAGGAGGTTCTCACCTCCATTCTCCATGGGTCCAGTCTGAGCTGAATTCACATTACCTTGTGTCTCTAGACCAACAACCTCTTCATGTTCTGTTCCAAGCCCAGGAAATTGTCCCTGGTACTGCAGCAGCTGAAGAGAACCTGTTTGACCAGACCCCTCTGTCGGTGAACCACCATTACAGTTGGCCCTGTGCTGCGTTTGGCTCTGGTGGTGATGATGAAGGAGACCATTGCTACCAGGGGAGTCTGTTTTCACTACTTGCAGCCCCATATATGTTCCAGAGTCATGGGAGTTGTGCTCCATCAGATGTGATTTCTGGCTCATAGTTGATCTTCCCTGATGTGTCTGGCTGGTTTGAGAGGCATCCTGAAGAAAGAAGCTGGGTGAATGATTTTGGTGTTGCATATGAGGACTAGGAATGGCCTGACCATAGCTCACTGGGGTAACACTAGATGTATACTCCTGCTTGGCATCAATGGCACTAAAATCCATCTGTTCTAAAGTGGTGCTGGGACTAAGCCCCCCTCCTGAAGGAAGCAGTGAGCCTGTTGGGGTCAGACTAAGGTTGCCCTGACCTGATCCAACACCAGATGACACCCCACCACCGCAGTTGACTACTCCCGCAACCTGATAACCACTTTCTGTCATCTGCTGCTCAAATGATGTATCTTCTGTCTTGATGTTCTTTACAAGAACTGAGCTAAAAGGGTAGCTATTCTCTGACATGTTGGGAGAACGTTTGAGACACCCGTTGGTGCTACTGCTGCCACTTGAGGAAGAAGACGTCGAGGATGAGTTACACTCTGTCTTCATTGCACTGCCACCATAGGTTTGGCCCTGTTTGGGGTTGTTTAAGAAGCAGTCAGGATCGAAGTTCATATTTGTCTCAGGAATCTTGATAGTTCCAGTATCAAGACTGCTGGTTAGCACCAGTTCTTCAGACACACCTGCTGTAGACAACATTGACAGACCATCTCCTCCTGTGGTAGTTCCAGGTTCCACCACTCCTCCTCCTCCTGGGAAGGCAAATTTGTGTCTATCAGTGGTCATGGATAGCACCAAGCCCTGTGAAGTTGCATCTCCACCCATCAGGTGAGCATTCGGACCTCCAGTTGGAGAAATGCTGTAGACAGGTTCTCCAGTGACCTCAGACATGAACACACTCTGGGAAAGGCTAGACATTACAGATGGAACGTGGTTCATTCCTGTTACCACCGGGCTGTCAGCCATATCTGGATCACTATTTAGTCCGCTGCTGATAGACACTGGAGAATTCTGCGTGGTGTCAGGGACCTCCACCTGGTTGGTGGATGACACTTCTGTGCTATTTTGGTGCAGAAGGACAGGCTTGTGGACTTTGCCGTTGCGTTTTTCCCTTGTATTGCCTCCTCCCCCAGAGCTTTTTGCTCCACTGTGGGCACTGTGTTCGTTCTTTCCTTCAGACACATCATTATTTTGCAACTCAGAGTGTGCATTCTTGTAGCCACCGGAACGGGGGTCCACTTTAGGGGAGATGATGCGGTGTTTGGCGCTGTTGCATTTGTGGTGTACACTGCTCCCTGCACCTGTACAAAGGCAAAACAACAAATATATTATTTTATATTCTGATTAAACAAACACTTATACATAATTATATTAGAAAAACAATGATGGAGGACTTTTACTATTGAATAATTAGAAAACGTTGTGAAAATCACATGACTAAGCCTTTTGTAAGTATACTGGTTTTGAAGTATATAGGAAGCCTTGTATGATCTACCTTCCCAAGACAAACAACTACATTTTTATTAGATTAGACAAAACGAAATTCACTCATATAGTTTATTATAGAACAGCTTCAGCAGTTTGAAAGCACGGTTGAAAACATAATAATTCTATGTTATTTATCCAATTTTAATTTAAGGTAAAATGAAACTGCCATTTTTGTCTGTGTTTGGGTCACCCATGTTCGGACTAGCCATGATGGACTGAAGTACAAGCAACAGGACAACTATTAGAACTTTTATTTTTAGAGCGTACCAAATCGCTCATCTCAGCAAAAAGCAAAATTCTTTCAACATCTACATTAGCACCACACTTTGAGCTTTTTGATTTCCTTCCTTGCATTTCGGAAGAGGGCATTGAGTAGATCACAATGTGCAACCCCCCTCCTCTTCTTCTCTAGTGAGGAGAGGCCTACTTGATCCGAGAAGTGTTGGATCCAATTCGGTAGTCTATTAAGAACTGTCATTATTCAAGCCAAAGGATTATATCTTGACCCCGGCTTAATTAATAACTATGCAGAGGTAATCTTTCAGTTTTCATTTATTTTCCCAAAAAGAGATGTTCATATAAATTTAGCATTGAACTGATGCCCATTTAAGTTGCCCTGCAGAAAGAGAGAACTGTAGCTTCTACATTGCAGGCCAGCTGCACAAACTGAATTAATCCAGCCCAATTTGTTCCTAAACATGGCTGAAGAACATGGCATGGACTATTAACTGTGTTAACTGGATAAACAGCACCGGAGAGCAATCTTGCCAAAGTTTAAAATAACATAGGAGAAACAATTTAAATTTTATTTGAGTCTGTATTTCACTTTTTCTGTTTTTGTTTTGGGGTTGCAGGGATTGTAATACTTTAAACTACTTGGGTATAAACATGCTATAGAGCCTGGGTTACAATAGTGTTTCATGACCTACAGTTTTTTTTAATCATGCAATGTGTGTTTATCCAAGTCTACCGAAGCTTTCCGCTTTTGCCACTAACATCAATAACGCTGGCAAAGCATTATTTTAAGTCCAGGTTGTTTAATGCTAGTGCAAGCCAATTGCTTCTCCTAAGGTGTGAGTGTGTATATGAGCGATTGTTTGTCCTGTATGTCTCTGTGTTGCCTGTGTCTCACTGGCGATCCGTCCAAGGCGTACCCATGCCTCTCACCCATTGTAAGCAGGAGATAGGCACCACGACCCCCACAAGGATTAGCGGGTGTAAAGTGAATATTGCAGTTGGAGGGAGCTCTTAAGACATGGGTTATTGCTGAAGCCAGTGTTTTAAGAGCTAACACACACATATATACCCCAGACATAGGTTGAAAGTGTTGCATTACTTGTTTTAAAATCCTTCTAATCCTTCTAAGCGAAATATTTCCCAAGCAAGAATAATCTTGCTTGGTAAATAACATTAATATTTGCTCAGAGGTTCATAGTCCTTTCAGATAAAGTTTTGATTTAATTTGAACAGCAGGAAAATCACAGTCTAGCAAAGAGTGGCGAGGCACTGTTTCCGTGATGTTTGAGATTTAGTGTGAAGTTTTGAAGGTCAGATGATGAAGATGGGGAGCCATGCCATCTGTTGCTGTTGTCTTAAATTAAGGACAGCATAGCATGATAGCCGAAACATTAAATCACTTTATGTTTCCCTCTGCTAATAAGCTTTACAAAGAAGCCTTTTTCACTATCAAGCAGGAACTTAAATCTGCTCACATTGCCAAAAGTACCAATACCTGCTTTAATGACCACTACCATGACCACTGTGCTCGACTGGCCAATAAACAGGCCTGAATTGAGCCCTAAATAAATTTGATTTGATGTTGTCAAAAGGAAGATGAGAGACAGCAGAACAATGTAGATGAGACACATATGGACACACTTCTTATAATGCCCACGGTTCTTTTTTTTCAAAATCCCTTTTTACATATTTTGTACATTATGTGAATGTTAAACCTTTTGGTTTAAATTTTCTGTTCAACTTTTTCATCACTTAAAGACAAAAAGGTAAGACATACCAAAACACACCAATCTGTGTGTAAAACTGTTAGAAGCATAAATTAGATTTTATAACATGAACTTTTTGGCAATATTAGAATCTAATATATTTTAATTTACCGTATACTGGGTAAAAGGTTATGGTACTAATTACAAGACAGTTGTGATAATCATGTTAATTTTTCTTTTTTACGGATAGGAAAAAATACATGTATATGCAACTATACATATATTACAGTATGGCAACACAGGGAGAAGCATAAAATAAAAAATTGTATATGAATGCAATTTTTATATTATGGACAAGAAATTCTAACAAGCAGTGAGCTAAAAGTTGTAATAAATTAATATAGATTTGGAAGTTTTGGAAGTTTATAAATAACCTGAGACCAGGAGCAAATTAAATAGTTAAATGAAACAGTGCTGACAGTAGGAAGACACACATCCTTAATCTACAGTATGCAGAACTGCAAAACTAAATTAGGATCAATGTATATCACAAATTTTAAACCTGTTTTTTTTGACATTTTTGCCTGGTGAAGATTTTCAGAAAAAACTGATTGGAAATTTTAGGCATTTATTAGGACATTTTTAGTGTTTTGATGTAATAAACAAAAAACTGAAAAATTGAAAGGATTTGGTGATATGACGATAAAGTGCCCATAAATAAACATGTTAATTTAAAATCTCTATTTTGAGACGCAGGAAGAGCTTGGGGCGATAAAAGGCAAAATGTTCAAATAACTACCATGAAATGTAAGCCAACTAGGTTGTTAGGGAAATGACCTTAACAATGATTACTGTGCAAAAACTGACACACCATTTTGGAAGACCGCAGTCACTTTTTCTAATCTATCACACAACCATTGCGTTAAGATGTCTTTGCAAATACTACCCTACCCACTAGCCCTTACCCAGGGTACCCGTGCAGAGGCAGTTGTGAGTCCGGGGAGGTGGCTTAGTTTGGTGGCTGTCCAGAATCTGTTGCACTAGCTGCTCCACTGAGAAGCCAGAGCTGCTGTTCCCATTGCTGCAAGTCCACTTGATGCCATGAACTGCCGGGAGAGAGGAGGAGATAGAGATGTCAGCCAGCCCAACAGACCTCCAGCCACGGCAGCCTTCCACCCCCACCCACTGCCCCTGTCTGTCTGCCAGTAGTTGCCATCCTTTCCTGTGAGAACCTCTCTAATAGCAAACAAGTGCAATAGAAAGGCACATAAATCAGAATGTTTAATTTTACTCAAAGGGACAACTTACAATGGTTAAGTAAAATGTTTTAGATTTGATGTAACTAGATTAGAAATATCATACAGGCTTGTTTTTTAAAGCTGGTTTATTTTGTTAACATGCTCTTATAATTATGAGAAACCCCACGGTTCTGGCATGAAGTTTACGCATGCACAGATATTAATGCTCCCTTGATTTTAACCTACAAGGATATATTCGAATGGTTCGTTTTTTTAGGGTGAAATGGTTTCACAACAACTTGAATAATGCATGATGAATTTCAACAATTTGTTTCATCGGTTTGAGTTCATTGTGATCTGCACAGGTAATTTATTTCAAAACGCTGGTATATTTGAATTAAAATAGCTAGTTGCATCTCAAACACTTGTTTCTTTTAGCCCTCAATAAGCTGCAGTGCTGTTATAATTATTTTGATAACTATTCTTTCTAAAAGTTTATTTGAATTGGCTGATATGTTAGTACAGACATTCATTTAAGCTTATTTAAGACTTGTTGCCTGATGTTCTTTACAAAAGCGTTCTTTTATGACTTGTGTAAATACATTAATATAACTTACACTGTAAATGAGCCCCCCCCCCCCAAAAAAAGGTTTTGAAATGAATAAAGGATCTTGAATGACCCTAACCTCCAACCCGTGTTGAGTTCACTGTTTACCAGAAAAACGTATGATATAAATGAAATGTACCAATCCTGCCAAGTACAGTGGTCAAGTCTTCAGTCCGAATTATTGCACAAGTTTGTTAAAAGTTAGAAAATTAATTTATATAAGGTGCTAAGCTGATTTCATACCTTAAAAATTTGAATTAGCAACCTATATTGAGTCAGAGTAAAGCAAAATTGTGGCTTTTTGGGGTACACCCTTGACAGGTTGCCAGTCCATCGCAGGGCAACACAGAGACATTCAGGACAAACAACCACTCATATACACACTCACAACTAAGAACAATTTTGAGTGCCCCATCAGCCTAACAGTCATGTTTTTAGACTGTGGGAGGAAGCCGGAGTACCCAGAGAGAACCCACACATTCACAGGGAGAACATGCAAACTCAATGCAAAAAAGACCCAAGAGCCTTCTTGCTGCGAGGCAACAGCACTACCCACTGTGCCACTGTGCAGCGTATTGTTTTTCCGTATGCAGCAATTAAATATATTGGGATTAAATGTATTCCACTATGAGTAGTCCATATAGATTAAATATAATAAACTGACCAGAAGATAGATTCTTCTGCCTTCTGAACTACCCTTATTTTTTGAGCTAATGATTCTGCAAAGTAGAAGAAAGATGTAGGTATTGATGCTGATATAATAGCATCATATTCTCTTTTTATCACAACCCAGAGAATTGAGATATGGTGACTGTGGAGGCCACTGGAGCACAGTAAATTATCATCATTTTAAAGAGACTAGTGTGTAACGATTTATTACACGGTGCTTGAAGCAGACAACAGAAGATGGGTACACAGGGCTCATAAAAGAATGAACACAGTCAGCAACAATAATTGGGTAGGCACAAATAGTAATAATAAAGGCCCAATATTTCCTGTATCATTGCAGCAACACTAGGTTTTTCCCAATCTGTCATTATCAAATATTAGTCGCCTGGGCAAGGTTACGGTGTTAAGGACTACAAGAGCTGTAACTGGTGTGTCCCTCTGCTACTGTTGCCCAGTTGCTTCATGCTTCTATGCTTTATAATAATCATAAATGACATTGCTTTTGGGAACAAATAAAAACAAGTGTTTAGAGAACTTAACTGGGGCTTTCAAAGCTGGGAACATTTCATCAGCTGCCAAGTGTCATGGTTATAGCATCATGGTGATGGACTGTTCCACTGAAAGCGGTACTCGTTAGCTAGGTGTTCTATCAGGACATAATCTTAAAACTTGTTTTTAAAATTTTGCATGACCTTCCTGAGACCAATACAATGCCTACATAGTTTTATGTATAAATACTTTTAACTTTTGAGATTAGAATCAAATAATTTACAAATTATTGGTTAAGCTGCAAATGTATATTTATTTATCCTTTAAATTCCCTTGTTTTGGAGGATTTTATATTTAAGTGCTGACAAACCTCAACTCAACCCGTACTAAGATCTTTGACTTTTTTCTTAAAACCTGTGGAGAAGAAAATCACCAAGCAGCTGCTGCTTGGAGTTCCCCTCCCTCCCCCAGTCACACCTCAGTGGTACCTGCTAATACTTTCTATTGCTCCACTTGTCAAGCAGACAGGATGTCTGATGGGACACCTAGTGCTTTTTTGTGATCGTAAAAGCCTGTTAGGAAACGCCCCTGTGTGCTACAGTGTTAGGGCTCTCAACCGTGGAAAAAGGTAATATTTCAGATCAAAAGCATATTTACACTATCGAACAAAATCACGTAAGCTTTGATTTAATTTGTTCAGACTTCAGCAGCTCTTTTGGTAAGTAGGGCAAGACGTTTACAGCATCCAGAAAATAATTTGATGTTTACATTTAAGCTAAAAAGGGTGAGCTTATATGGTAAGAGGAAAGGGATGCTGTGGACGAAACATAAACAAATAGTGAATTAAAGTGGAAAAAGCAAAATAAAACTGAACTCAGGCTAGAGTTTTAAAGTTTTAAAATGTTCTGGTACTTTACAAGCTGGCAGATTTCCATAGAGCGTCTGTGATCAAGCCAAAATCGTACACTACCCTGTCAAGTCATACAGTAGTTGTGTGATACAAAAACATTATGAAGTGAGTTTCGTTTATGGTTCATCCCAAAGAGGCTGGTGTGAAAAAAAAAGAAGATTCCAAACAAACATGAAAGAAAAGTTTCATGTAATATCAATTTAATTGCTGCACAAATAATTGTTTATGTCTGGAGATTTGACTAAATGGCAAGGCTTCGCTCACCATTAACCTTTTGACAGATAAAATTCAAATTGCTTATATTAGTTGATGCTAAAATCACTAATAAAGACATAATTAGGATACCAACAAAATTAAACAGATTCTGTATGTTCGCGGTGGAGCCAGTGAGCATGCTGCAGGATAAAGGAGTGTCCTTTCTGCTAATCTGACTCTGACAGAGTGACAGCAAGACTGAGAGCATAACACAACAAACTCTATCCACCAAGCGGGGCCAGGCCTTTGTCTTAACAATCTCGTCTCCTCTCCTTCCTAATCGCTCATGCCAGATTGCCACAGTTCTCCTCATCTAGAAGACTGTCACCCCTGAAGGCTCTCGTGGCTGATATACAGTTACCCCTGTCTCTGCCTGTCTGCTCTTCTTACCAAGTATTTAATTCCAAAGCAGACATGGCAGGAGCATTAGGTTTGATCCTAGGCAGAACCAGCAAAGAAATCAGGCAACAACCTGGTCAGAAGATCATTCTGATTACTGCGAATTATCATAAAAAACAAGAACAACATGAAAAAGACAGGACAGTGAGATATAATAGTTCTAATAAATCCCATAATGTTCTTCTTTCTTCAACCGCATAAATCTGCTCTGAGGACCAGTCTGTTGGAGCTCTTGGCCGACTGGGGTGCATAGATGTGAAATCTGGGGTGAGTGTTTCCTTAGATGTAAAAAGTAAATCAAGCTGACTATGTTGGAACTGTGGCTTGATTATGTAAAAATGTCATGCTCTTACACTCCACCAGCCCCTTGCTATGCATTCTTCTCATCAAATACTACAGCATAATTTTATTACCATTATAATGCTAAGAGGGTTTTGTTTTTCAGCTTATAGCTGAAGCTCTTTAACATTTTATAACTGTTTACTGTCAAAAAGCACAACTGTTTAATATGAATCACAAAGAGACAGATATGTTGAACTGGTAAATTAAATTCCCATTATTTTTTTTTTTTCTTAGACATTTAATTTGTGTAATATGACAGGAAGATGTGGTATGAGAGAATCATTGTGCTCACAAGCAAACAAACAAACAAACAAACAAACAAACAAACGAAAACTGTGAGAGGGCTTTGTAAAAGTATTAATACTGTCTAGTTACTGTTACATTGAAACATCACATAACAACCTGCCAACATTTTTTTTTTGAGATTTATTGTGTCCAACACAAAGTAGACCATAATCCTGGCTTTATAATGTTAACACTTAGTAGAATTGTCATTAATTGCAATTACATCTGGAAATCGTTTGTGACATGATTCTACCAGCTTAGTGCCTTCATTTACCATTCATTTTTGTAAAATAGCTCAACCTCTGTCACATATTGGGATCAATAATGAGCATAGGTTTTAAAGCCAACAGCATACTCTCAGTTAGCAGTATAAATTGACTTTGATTGATTAGGGATATAATGAAAGTTGGAAGAATAAGCTTTAACAGATTTTCTTCCAGGATTGCCTTATGTTGACCTTGAAATAGGCTTTGTACCTAAAATGTATAATTACAGCTTTTTGGGATAACCGCTCTAAATCTAAATAATTTAGGACAAAACACTTTTTGATTAAATATACATAAATAATTGTCACTCTAGTAAAAAGTACTTGGCGGTAAGGTTAGAGCCAAGGCATAACTTAAGACAATGTAACCCATGGTTTATTCACTTTGTCCTTACTCAAACTTTGTCCCCTTTTCGGGTGAGGGTTGCTGTCGTACATGACCAATAGATGGCAATGTTTCTCTATCAATAAGGTTATGTTGGCATGCTCTGTACTCCGGGAGAAAGGGGAAAAGAAACAGAGTAGAAAAAGAAAGACAGACAGCAAAAACAGAACGAACGCAGGAGAGGGAATTGTTGCTCTTTATGTTGCCCCCCCTTCATGTTGCCTGGTAGCTAGAAGGCTTCTCACTCGCACACTCTTTGTCCCAACAACCTAAAGTTAATGACTTCACGCATTATTGCAAATGGAGCTTGATTTGTGCATTAAGCCACATATGTAATGAATATAGTGGATCTTTGTTGCTCTTACGCTGTCCTGGGGTAAGACTTTATGTTGATACGTCTTAAACCTAATGCAGTGTTGAGGACTACAATATAGAAGAGATCTCACTGATGATAGCTTGGACTGCCTACTCAGTATGCAGCCGGCATGTGAGTGTGCTTATAAAGCTGCTGACACCTTCCTCTTCACCTGGCCACATCACCAATAATTGGCCATCGGAATATCAGTCACAGCTCTGCTGGCCCCTGACAGACACACCAGAATCACAGTCTAGTTGTTAAAAGGTATCTTACGGGACACTGAAAGTTTTTTAATGCCTTAACAAATCACTCCTTTGGATATTATCATTATCATCATCAGACAAACCCTTGCTTTTTCCAAAACATTACCTCAGTCTTTGCCCAGATGTATAGCCATAAAGACACACATTGCAACTTGCTGATCTTTCGTGTGGCTAATAACAAAGGGAAACAATCCATTCAGGAAGGAAGGAGACAGAAAGAGCCTGGGAAGGGGTGGCATGGGATTTCTGGTGAGTCTAATATTCTTGCTCACATGCACTAACATGAATCAATACCAGCTTGTTGCCCCTACTCTTCCTTGACTGCCTTCATGGTCCAGACAGACAGGAGCTAATATCTCAGCCTGGCCAGACAGTTGCCAGAGGTCAAGGGAAAGAGCTGAACTATGACCCACAAGCAGCAGGCAGCTCCGGGAACTAGATACTGCATCATAGCATTCTAGGAACACTGGCAAAAGGAGTAGGTATTAATGGTTACTTACTGTAGATCCTCCCAAAAAAAAAAAAGCTACAATCTCTACAGTTAATTAACCTTTATCCATAAAGGCTGTTGGAGTTTATTTGTTCAAAGTTACAGTGGAAAACAAGGTCATGATGATTTTTTCCAAATACTAACACATAGGCTTTAGCTGTCCAATCAACTCTTCTTTGGTCCATTTGGCCCATTCCTTCTTGTCCGTATTGATGGAACACAGGATTGGTCCGCATGGTTTCCCACAATCCTCAATTGCAGGAACATTCAAATAGTGGACAAGCACAATGTCAGGGTTCTGTAGGGGAAACACAAAACAGTAGAGAGAGGGTTAAAGAAAATTATCAAGGAGACAATCTTTTTTTTTTTTTTCTTTTCACAAATTAAAGATAAAGACATCACAGTACAGTACTTCCCTATAGAGGTGGTTGAGCAAAACCTCAACCCCTCAAGTATTGCATAGTTACGTTCAGATGTGAGTGCCTTTGTGTAGCAAAAGCAAACTGGGTTTTGTAAAGTAAATGTGGTTGATCTTAAAGTACTCTAGCTACCTCAAACTGACGGATAAAGCCAAGAACAAGAACATGAAATGCTCAACTCTCAAAACAATGCAGCAAAACATATTTAGGGTCAGAAATTGAATATAATCTCACTCATTATTTGTATGTCTGTATCTCTCCACCCCAAAATATGAGATTGATTGAATGTGCGTACTAGCGGGTGGGCTAATGCGCCTGTGCACATGTATTTGCATGTGTATTAATTACAATGTGAGCCAGCGTAACACACTTATGGCATTTTGTCAAATCATCCCACATAGTGCTATGATGCCCTCAATTAACACTGGCGGTATTTACCAAGTCAAAACTCAACAATTTACCGCATGCAAATGATCACAGGGTTACCTCTGGAAAATGTTCTAAATTGACAGCTTATGAATAATAGCTCGAGTTTACAGAAATGTTATGCAGGTGTGAATAACATCAATTCACTTTGATTGCCGAACACTTGTTCAAGATATATGCTTTTTTCCGTTTTTATCACATTGTACTCCCACTCAGCCAACTAATTGAAGAGATATAAGCCATAACATTTGCACTCACTTGAATTTTTTTTAAACATTTTGTTATGTAGTCATGCTTTGAAAAGGATGGCTCTTTTCATAAAAAATAAATAAAATTCTAAAAACTTTGGCCTGCATTTGTTTTGATCACCTTGGAGTTGAACGCAGCTTTTGAAGTATGTGTTCACTGGCTTTGCACATCTAAAGAGGAGTTTTGTACATTCTTCTTTGCAATCTAACTGAAGCTTAATCATACTGGATTTACAGTTTTACAACAGTCTTTCTATTATGTTTAGGTCTAACACATAAATATGATATCAATTAAACCATCTCATGTTACTCTAGCTGTATGCTTAGGTTTGGCCTGATTCCTGGGTTACCCTGCATTTAGCTCAATCGCGTCAAAGCTGAAGAAAACATTTCAACAGCATGATGCTGGTGTGTTTGATTCAAGTGCAGAACTAACTTTCTCCCAAACAATGCATTTCGGTTGTATGCCACTTTCTTCCACATGGTTGCCGCATGCTCTATGAATATGTTGTCTCAACAAATTTTTCCACTAGATATGAGGAGACTTAGAACCCTTGAGAGTTAGCATGGATTTTGGGGCTTGTTCTTTGCTTAAGACATTGTCTTTTAACCTAATCTTGCCTTAAACTTTTCCAAAACTTTAGTTTTTACCTGTCTGCAGTGTTACACCTGGTCAGTTATGTGGTCTTCATAGTGTTAAATTTTGTTTTCTAACAAAGCTCGGAGGACTTCACAGGACAGCTGTGTTTAGTCTGAAATTAAATTGCAAACGCTAAGGGCAGCTGGAATGGTTGCACTAGATTTTCCTGTAGGCTATCTGGGCTGGATTACAAATACTGCCATACTTTAAAAATGTAATTTAAAACTCCTCTGAACTCCTCTATAATGAGTGATTTTGTTTTGATCAGTAATTTTATTAGGACATTGTAAACACACGGTCAAAATATGTAATAACATTTTTAGAGGAAAAAAAATGGAAGCAGATTCACATAGTTATGCAAGTCAGCACAAAAACACTACAGCTACATGTCCCACATGTAGGCACACATGTACATCTGAACAAGCTGCATGAATAGATGAACCAACTTAGACTTTAATCGAGAAAAATGTTGTTACAATGTGTGTTCACTTAGGTGTGTGTGTGTGTGTGTGTAAGAAAGAGAGAGAGAGCAGTTTGAGGCCTCATCAGTACTAAGTGGCAAATAAATCACATTGCTGCTACTGTAGGTCTTTGCTCCCTCTCAGTGTGAACCATTAATCTGCGAAACAACCCCCCCTTACCTTCCGCTTCTCCGTTTTATCAGACATGGGTGTGGCTGTGACGCGTAGATACAGATACAATTCGATAAAAACATTTTGAAAATACAAACAAAAGCCTCTCTGTGATGTGCCTGGGCTTCTGCAGCCCTGTGGTTTGTAAAGCAGGCTTAAGCAGACAGATTACCTTTCCCACAACTTCCACAAACTGGAGGTGAACATATTAAAGCTTTATGTCCCTGCTTTCCGTGTCCCCTGTCATTAGTCTGGACACTAGGTGATGACTGAAGCCCTGATTGGCTGATGATACCACAGACGGTTTCTGCTGCCCCCAGATGGCAGCGCCAGCTGTGTCAATAGCAAAGATATGCCCTCAATCTTTACTTGGATTGACTGTGTAGACATCTTTGTTTAATTATGAGTGGATGTGAATGTGTAGATGCAGTTCGGGGTTAATATGCGCACATGGACACATGGAAACATAAAAAAAAGAAAAACAGGCGCAAAAGCCTAAAGCAGACTGAAAAGGATCAAACTTATTAGCATAAAATCATTCACATGGGTACACACAATTTCCTCAATTCAACTCCCCCTCTCCCAACTGTCTTGTACCTTTTCACTAGGAACAGCACAGGTATGCATACGTACTTCCAAAACCGAATAAAAAGAAACCGTCTATTTGGCATTCCCCTTTTGCATTTTTGTGTTTTACTGTTTAGAATATTCTTTTGTTTGGAAGCCAATGAGGGAGTGAGAGGTGCATAATGTTTTCAACTTTTCATTCTCTCTCACAGCTCTTGTTTAACTTCTCTCTCTCTTTCCACTTACTTTACAGCATATTTAACAGTTCTTTCCCAACTCAGGTGCACTTCTACTCAGAGACGAAAACAACACAATGAAAATGTAAAGCACCACATAAATCTATCAGGATGGTAATTTAATTTAATTTCCTGCTGGCTGCTTTCTTTTTCCACAGTGTAATACCAGGAGTTGGTTCTCCAAGACCAGAGGGAAAAGGCTGAGGGGGAACTTTTTGCCTGGATAGTCTTTTTTCAGAGAAAATGAGATCTCATTAACTTATTGATTAATTGTGTAATGTAGTCTTTTGGTAGTTTTTTTTCCCTCATTTCCCATGTGGATTTCAGGGCAACTCTCCAGCCTTGCTTCTGCATTGCTGTGGAAAAGCGTGCAACAGTTGCAGGAATTAGTAATGTGCAAAGATTATAAACACATTTTTTGGCAAGGGTATTCACCCAAAAATGTTTTAATTTCCTACCAACATACAAAGGATTATAGACACAGTCTTCTACTCACTACTGAATGTAACTCTTTTATGGAACTTCCAGACTTAAAAATTGACACGTACATTAGCGATTGTAGCTATGCCTCCCTAAAAGGAATATAACATTGTTTTACGCTACAACCATTGTAGAAACAGTGGGACTCAACCTATCTGCGATTCAGTCTTGGCAGATTCACCTATTCATGGATTTCGCTTTAGAAAGTCAAATTTTTAGCAGAAGAAAAACAATTAGGAAATTCAAAAGCTTAAATACCTAGGCACAATGCTACTTGACATAAATTTGGCTGGTGTTTGCAAAGTAGTAAAGTCCAGGAGAACCATTCATTTCCTTTGACTCTGATTGGCTATACCCCTAAGACCAGAGATAAGGAAGCTTTTATGGTTGCAAATTCAGGTTTGCTTGATGTTTAAACAATTAAAATGAGTGATTATAAGCCTTTTTGGAGAGAGGTTTAAAGTACTTGGGAATTTCAGGTATTCACATTTGTGGTCCTTAACCCCTGCAAATGCCAGGGTCCAGCTCTACTGGATTGGGTAGCTAGAGCATCAACTCACCCAACGTTTTCAACATTTGCTTCACTGTTTTTCCATATTGTATCCTAAAAATAAAGTTATAAATATTAAGTGACAGATATCGGAAAGAGCACTCCTAAAACTAAATGTTTTTTTCTTCTCTGAGCGAAATAAATAAAAATTTGAACATAGAACTTTTAACTTGCCTTTCTTCTAACAAAACCATTGGTCAAAATGGCAATGTGTGAAAAGCTTGAATGTTTACTTTTTATATGTGGACTTAGTGATTTGTAAATAGAGCGACATTGTGGTATAACACCTTTAGAATAAACTGATTGTTGATTCAGAATCCTGTTTTTCAAAAATGAAGTTCTTCCTACAACTGGGTAATCATTACAATGGTGAATTACTGGTAGACACAATTTTAAATTCCCAAAGCCTGCCTCCTAGGTCTCTAAGCTGCATTACTACTAATTTCCTCCTTCTAGATAGATATATCACAACTTCAATCATGAGGTGAATGCTTTAGTCTATTAATTTGGTGTTCTGAACATTAAAAAAAAATCACTTTTCTACAATAATGAAATTCCAGAACGGACATCTAAATTTGCAACAATATTTCCTGTTACAGACAGAAGTAATTTTCCCTTAATAAGAAACAACCTTATTCATCTTTAAGGGGACATTATTAAATAGTAATGTAATCAGTATGGGTGAAAATCTAGTATTCAGTTAAAGATGAATAATTTTATTTCTTGTAGAAATTTTTACAGGATTACTAAAAAGAATCATTGTATTTCCGGAAAATAAAGGCATTTAATATAATTACTTGTTGGCTTTACATTAAACTAAAGTTGCCAACAATTTCTATAAATTAAATCCTGAATATAACATGCATGCTAGTGCGCGGTCAAAATTTCAATGTGGCTATGTTGTGTTTATGTTTATTGCAACTCCCTCGAACAGATGGATAGATGTTGAGCTAATTACTAGCAGAGTCTTGGGGAGTCAGCCAAGGGGTGGAAGGCCTGCTGTGTAGGTGGTGGTACACCTTCCTGCCCCTCCTTTTCACCAAATTGTTCTCACAAACACCACCAAACAAAGACAGGCATGCACATTTGAGAAAACCTACACAATAGGCATATAAAAATAGGCTGATCTGTCAACACTTATCACACACTTAAAACACACATTTAAAAACAAACACGTGCATGAAGATATGCAAGACATTGCCATCGCAACCGAAGGATAAAGGTGCTGTTGTAGCCTGGCAACAGGTTTCTTTGGCACCCACGCACTTAAAGGCAGCCAGATCTCTAGCGATCTCTCCGTGACTGCCTACCTCGTCCAGAAGTCAAACACCCTGTCCTACTTTTAAAAAACAAGAAGGGAGGAACATAACCATTAATGGAGCTAAAGACAAGGACAGGTTAGATGTCAGTGTAGACACATACAGTGACCTTTTCCTTTATCCTTTTTACGTCATAGAGATGAGAGAATGTACTTAACGAAACTGTTTAAGGTTCTGTACATATATTGGTAGAAATGGCAACAAGTGGTCAAGTCTTGTCTCCACTGACTCATTAAGACTCTGTGACCCCGCCACACTCTTAAAACTACCCTATGTAGCATCTACCTGAAAAGCTCACAATAACTTATTAACAAGAAATAAGGCAAAGAAGAAAGACAGAATTTGAGATACAGATCTGTAGAAATACACAGAGGCAGAGACAGAAAGAAGAATGAGGGTAACAGCTCTAATATTGTCATTCAGGCGGCTCTGATCCACGATTGTACTCTACCGGAGAAGGCCTCGCTTTCACAACTCGTGCACAGGAGAGATAAGAACACCATTAACATGAAAGGATCTTAATTGAGAGGGGATGCTTCATGGAACACGGATGAGCCAGGGAGTGCAAGGGGAAACCTTGTTCCACTGCGATAAAACAACCCACACCAAAGAGTGGGGGCTTCAAAAGGCCCATCAGCATACAGAGCACAAATAGGCCTGGGTTTGGGGAAAGCCTGGAATTTTTCACCTCCATCCGAAAGTAGGATCAAAACAAGACAAAGAGGGGAAAAAAATAAGAAATTAAAGCAAGCAGGCCATGATGACATTCATTTTAATTAAAAAATATGAAGGCAAGTGAAGTCTATTGTTTTATTATAAAAATACTGCATCAATTGCAAAAGAGAAATACATCTTGGCTTGTGTGATGTTTATAAAGGTATATGCGCTTTTGTACTTCTGCCTGCCTACGTAAAATTATAAATAGCAGATGAATGAGTGCCAAGAGAGCGATATCTGTATGTTAGCTGGTGTAAGTTCATCAGCATGCATCCAGAATGAGTGAAATGAGATTTGAGTCTGAGGGCATAGACTACATATGCATGCTGTTTATGTGCATAATGCGACTTGTCAAGCGTATCCTCACATTTGTATGTGCAGTTTAAAGTGCATATGAAACACCTGGGAGTCAGATCCATGCATTTATTTCTTGGTTTGCCGAATTCTGCAGATTCAAGATGCAATTCAATTCTTGTGCTCTTGACTCTGTGGGGGCATTTGCCCTGGCAGTGGCACAGTGATGGATAGCATGGTGTGCCAGTCATTAGGCTGCCTCCTGGCCTCTGGCACTGAGGTTGCACTCTTAAACACTGCCCTCCCCCACATGTCCCCAAACACCCCCGTTCATTTCAAGGTCAACTGCATCTGTGGTGCTGTAGGTTCACCTCCACAAGTCACAAGACTTCTTCATTTTTGTACTGAACGTTTATGCTGAATGCCCAAGGGAGTGTTTTGGAGTGTGGGGGTGGCTGGCTGGTGCAGTGCCTCATGCCAACACAAAGTAACAGAGTCATCCACATGCAGAGCATCATCGCACATGCACACAGGCTTGCACAAAAACCGTGGTAAACAAAACTGCATGTCAAACCTTCCAAAAAAGGCAACAAACAGCCTGAAGCTCCTAGGTGGGAGGAGGCAATGCAAACCCCTGTTTGAACCCATTTCTTTCAGGGTCGCCTGTGACAATCACTTTGTTTAAGTCTTTAAAATAAAAAAAATAATAATAAAAAACCCTAACTGGATTGTAGAACCTATATGTTAAAGGTTATTGCATCAGTATCCCTCTGCTTCTCTTAGCTCTGCAACAAAAACCTAGCTAAGCTACTATAGTGCCTTGGGTTACTATTAGTCCATTGGTAGGAGATTAGTCACTGACGTATTTGTAAGGCACACTTATCAGCCAGTTTATTAGGAATATATTGCTAGTTCAGAACTAATCTAGAACCAGTTTCTTGTTAAATATATCAAGGTGTCAGAAACATTCCTCAGAAATCTGTGGTCCTTTCTGACATACCTGCATACAGTTTAATTTCTCACCCTGTGGAATCAGAGAAGGTATTTGGGATATCTTCATTATTGTGAGTGATTATTTGGGTTACATTTGCCTTTGTATAATCAATAACCAGTCAGCTCTGTGTTATCTGACATCAACAAGGTATTTAGGTCCACAAAACTGCCACTGAATTGAAACATTATCTGAAAACTGTCAGATTGGATGGATGGATAGACAGTTGTAGGTAACCAAGTGAATATTCAATATTTAACATTGCGTTGTTATATTTGACATAACTATCAGCAAATGGTAAGTGATAACAATAAAATATTTTTTTTAAAGTAAACTAGCTCAAGGTCTATAAATGTTCTGGCAGAACAAAAAACAAAGAATTAAATTCTATTTGGGAGAGCATTTATACTCCACCCTTTTTTCTTTCACTACCGCATGTACGGGGTGGGAGACACGAAAGGCATTGCTTGGAACTTTTGAGGAACAGGAAGAGGGCAACATGTTTGAATGTGTTCAATGGAAGCCAGAGGCTGAGGCCTGTGATGTTTAATTCAGCAGCACATAATCACTCCGATGGAGCTGAGAGTGGGGCTTTAAATAACTCAGCTTCGAGGGGCAGAACTGTTTCACTCTGTATGGGGTAACGCAAGGCAGCATGTGAGTGCGCATGTGTGTGTGCGCTCGCAGTTGCAAATGTGTAATTGTGCTTTTATGTAAGTGCCTTTTGCAATTCTTATGCGTTTGTGAGAGCACAAGTGAGGGGGATCCACTTTTTTTGTCAGTGGTTCCTTAAAGTTTTTTGGGCAGCACACCACAGTGAAAGGTGCGGGTTGTTGCTGTGCCAAGCGTCTCGGCACACTACAATAAAACTGAGAAGGGCTAGTACTCACAGGCCTGAATATGGAGGAGCTTTTTTGGATGCCAAACAGCCAGGCAGTAAGTCAGGTGGTAAGGTGAGCAGTGAGGAATTGGAGGCCCTTTAGCTACAACAAATCAACTCACAGTTTACTGCCCACTTATTTATCCTAGGGTCCTTACAGACCTTACAGGATTCTCCATTAGTTGTGGTGGTCCCAAGTGAGAGGCCAGGCAGTCCAGGGGCAAAGTAAGAAAGGACCATCACAAGCCCATCCAGCTGCCATAATGGCCTTAACACAGCCCATGGCACTGATACTAATGCTCAGTAACTGGACAGGGGATACTGACTAACGCAGGAATAAATGAAGGTGAAGAAAAGTCACTAACTCAATTGTAAGGTCCCTCATCATGCTTCCTTTGTTTTGTCTAAAAATAACCTCTCAACTTACTGCTTTCCTGCAGCCTATTTTCAGTTGCATGCCCTCTCATTTTATCTCTTCGTCTTAGGGCAAAGTGCAATTCATTTAGATGAGGAAACACAGCAAATGCCATCTCCCTCTCTCTCTCTCTCTTTCTTCCTCTGTGTATCAGCTCTCCCTCTTCTGTGTTCCCTCTCTTTCATATCAGTGCTGAGTCTGATTTGTTTGTGTGTGTTGTCAGTCTCCCCTGTGCCAGTCGACAAGGCACGCTATTTATGTGCCTCTGCCCATGTCTGTGAGCAAATCAGGACTTCACAGGAACAGCCCAGGGAGTGAGATGTGCTGGTGCATTTCTAAACAGGGAGTTGCAGAGAGGACTGAAGTGTGTCCAGTTAAGAGATAGGCCAACTTGGCCACTATCTGCTTTTGCATGACCTCACTGAACAACAATAGATAATGCAGCTTGTTGGCATCAACAGTGAATCCTGAGACTGTGACTAAAAACTCACCTGGTCACTTAAAACATAAATACAGAATTATGCAAACATCTGTTCCTACAGAAAATGCTCTAGGAAGCTGGAACACAATGGTTGTATAGACACACAATTATAAGCATTTTTTAAAAAAATACAAAATAATAATGATAAATTCATGATGTACTGAAGCAGCATAATCTAAAACTGAAATAAAGGAAACACCAACTTTTGATTTGAGTACATTTATTACCTGGACATAAATCTATGTTTACAAATGATAATTTATAACAAAATAAACAGCGCAATTGTCGGTACCCCATTGTGTATACTTTGTATATTTTCTTTTCCTCCAGAACATACTTAACCTTCTCCCATAACATCTCACAAGCCTGCTGCACACAGAAAGTAGGATCTTTGCCGATTTCTGTCTGGAGAATCTCTCTAGATAATCCATACTACAGGGTATTCATTGCGCTCTGTTTCCTTTAACCAAAGTTTTCAACAACATTTATATAAGTCTGTAGATGGGAATGATCATAATGCTTATTGTAGCCCTTCTCACACTTCACTTAAACAACTGGAGTAACCTACCACTTGGGAATTTAAGGTAGAGGGTTAAAAAGTTCATGTGCAGGGGTTTAAATAAGATTTTGCCCAAACAAAGTCTGAGCAAAGCAAATTGTTACATGTAAACTTTCGGTAGAGTTTATTAAACCCTATACTGTATGTCAGTTTGAGACAATCCACCGGCATGTAATATTAAAATGCAGTGAGCCCAGGTTGCCAGTCTTTGCTGTAGTTTGAAAACAGTGGTCTTTCTCACAGTTTATGGTGTAGTGTAGGTTTTTTCCACTTACGAAATGCTGTGTGAAATCATACTCTTACAATATCATAATTAGTTTACAGATTTTGGCATCTTCAACAGGGATACCAAAATATTTATCTATGTCTGCTTGTTCAAAACTCTTCCGCTGAGGCTGCATACTCTGTCAAATGTGTCGAAGGGCTCATTATCATTACTGGGCTGAATATTGGAGCGGACCCTGAGCTCAGCTTTGGCAAGACCTCTCTGGAGACACACACACACACACACACTATATATAAATGAGTAATCAAATGTCTGCCCTTCTGGGTAAAAAAGCTCAAATGGTTTCTAGGCAACCAATAGTGTATATTGGTTCCAGATGAAAAATGAAAAATAAAGACAGCATGTGTGGTTGCGAGCATGACAGAATAAAAGAATGAGGTTGAGATAAACAGCGCATATTAAAGAGAGAAAGAAGCATTTATGGGATGAAGTAGAGAGTGGTCAAAGATAAGAGGCTGTTTTATTTAGATATGAAAAGAGACAGAGAATAAAAGGTCTGCCAATCTGATCGACAGACTGCACCTTCCCATCTTCTCCACAGTGGCAGTGTTGACTGCGGGTTGAGCTGAAGCCCACAGATAGTTAGGGGACATGGGAACGTGTGATCAAATCACAGCTCAGACAGAGATCATCAAGGGATTAAATAAGTAGTTTACACCCTGTTGCAAATGTGTAACACTACAGGGAAGGACATTATGCAATAATAAAAGCACATGCTGCAAGAAACAACCTTAAAAGTACACTCCTATTCATCACCACAGTCTTAAATGCAAAACACATGAGTCTGTACTACATCACAGAGAAAGGTTAAAAACTGTGATTTGTAAACATGTTAAAGAGTGGCATTTAAAGTGACAAAGAAGTTTTGTGAACATTGTGCAGCTCTGGAACTTTAAACAAAAACAATCCTGCTTTAAATAAGATTCAACAGACAGAAAGAGTTGCATTTTTTTTGTTTATCTGTGCAAAGCGTGTGAAACGTGAGAAGCCAAACACTGTGTAATAACATTAGTGTGTGTGTTTCATTGATATACAAAGTTGTGATCACATGTGTGCATATTTCCTACATCTGTCAAAAAAAGTGTGTTGTGCTAGTAAGAAGAGTGCTATCTCAAGTCAGCAGCTGCCAGGAAAAGGCTTCCCAAAACAAGCACCAGGCCGTGACAGAGACAGAGCAACCGCAGCCTTCTGCTGGTGTAATAGGAAATTAATTGAGACCATCAATATGGTATTAATCATTAAAGCACAGG
This sequence comes from Orestias chungarensis, assembly GCA_032876305.1. NCBI lineage: Eukaryota > Metazoa > Chordata > Actinopteri > Cyprinodontiformes > Cyprinodontidae > Orestias > Orestias chungarensis. The sequence continues at coordinate 6,433,225 of JAVLVB010000779.1, read as the reverse complement.
AGCTGAGGTGGCACTTTGCTGATTGCGCTACTGTTGGCAGCACCTATATACACAAAGAGTGAAAGCTTAACCTGCTGTTTTGCAAAGAAAATGTATTAGAGGACAAGTCGTGAGAACTAAAGACAAAAGGTGTGATCTCTCGTTTTATGATAAGACACAGACTTTTGTGTAAAATCAGTCAAACAATTATGATACAGTTAGTCACTAATAGAACACTTCATGGTCATTTTTGGTTTTCTTACCTTTGTTTGGTATTTTATCACTATTTAATCTAAATAAAATAGAACAAAAATCATATAAGGGGACTGATCGAAGCTCCTTTTGGATCCATTTATGTCTGTTGGACCAGCTTCATTCAAATCCTTAATCAACCTTCAGCTTTAAAGTTGTTTACTTGTATTCTGTATGTTCTAAGCAACTTTTTTATGAGTTATGTGAGAACAGCAAAATAATTTCAGGAGCTTTGGGAATAATGCATGGAAACACAATCTGGCCTTACTGAAATGGTGAGATTTTATTAGAAAAGCTATTTAGCATTTTGAGCCAAGTTGTTAAAAAAAATTTCCTTTAGTTAATCGATTCCATTGATTTACATTTCAAGTCACACCAATTGTTCTTGCAGGACTGCCATCTCACCTGCTACCTTTACCAAAATCATAAGGTAAACTGTTTTACACTTAGCCCAATTTTACAAGTTAACCTCACCAGACGTTTTGAACGCTTCCACTGGTATATTTGACAATTCACCTTGCAGAGTTCCAAAGATGAAAGGCCTCCTTGTGATCACCCTAATTTTTGTATACAGATTCTCATCTAGATTTAAATAAAAGCTCTGTCTAAGGTTATAGTGTACTTTATTACAGGATGTGTTGTCTTGTTCAAATACATTTTTTTATAAGATCTGCACAAGGTGAAGTATAACATCTTTTGTGTTTTTTTGAAGGAGATGTTACAAATCTGGACATGTCAGTTTCTCTATTCTGAATAAAGCCCAGTGCATGTAAATACACACGATGATCAAACTTAGCAAATATGTGCACATGTAAACAACACCTTTAGATTATTAAATTCAAAATCTCCCACATTATGATATTTTCTTTCTTACCCAGCTGTGAATATATTATAAATTGTTAAGAAAAAAGAAAATACACCGACAATTAATATCTTTAAAAGCCCTGAGGTCAGTTTCTATCGAGAAACAAATACTTTACCTTATTTGAGTTTCCTGTCAGTAAGAAATAAATTAATAAGGCATACTCCGAAAGAAAGACTTATCAGGAAAGTTAAGGGAAACTCCCTTGTACGCCATGTTTCTTACAGCAACTAATCCTTTGTTAGGCAAAAGACATGGAGGACTGGAGTGCCGATGTTAATCAGTCAGAGGAGAGTCAAATTGCAGCAACTACATTAAGCTGTTGAGCACACCATGTCTCCAAATTGTTGAAGGTGCCTTACTGAGATGAATGTTTCTTCTTATGAATAATACATCATACACATATACACAGATAAAACCAGGAACACCTGTACTGTGTGTGTGCACGCACCTATAAATGTGAGAACACACAAATTGCGCGCTTGTCTCATTGACACAGCTTGACAGCTGAGCAGAATGGTGAAACCACTGAATAGCGGAGTTCAACGCTTTCTTCAGGCAGAGTAAAGTCCAGCATCAGCCAGCCTCCCAAGGCATCCCACAGAAAAGCACCTCTCCATGTCTGTCAGTGTCAAGGCTGAGCTTATGAAATGTTTATGATTCAGGAACTGTAGATAAGATGGAGATTGATCTGAATCGAAAGGCAAATACGACTGCTGAAACTCGGCGTCAGCTGAAATGCTAGCAGAAAGAAAGGAGCAAAGGGGGAGGAGGAGGAGACTTAGAGGAAAAACACATTAACTTGGGGGTTTAGCCCTGAGAGAGTACAAAGTAATACATACTTCCTCTCAACTCTCCCTGTTCTGGACATTCAGAACAAACGTTGACAGATCGTCTTGATGATCTGCTTGGTGCTGTTTGACAGTGAGCGAGTTTAAGTTTTTTTTCTTTATTTGATTGCTGTCATGCATGACACATATGGTTTGTGACTGCTGAAAGTTTTATCGTTAGAAAGGAGAAGCTGATTTTGAAATAAGCAGGTAAAATTCACTGCCTTGTGAAATTTAGGGTTTTTTACTACAATCTTTTTTGTTTCATGTTCTCCTAAGACGTTTGTGTTTCACCATGGTACTCTGGCTTCCTGGCACTGTTCAAAACATGCAGGTTTGCTAGTCTAATTTTTCCTCTAGAGTGAGTGTGGCAATTTAGAGAGACTAACAAGCATGTTTTTGGACAGTGGAAGGAAACGGTTGTGCCCTCAAAGAAGCAAAACCTGCATGGGGAGACCATGAAAACTCACTGAAGTGTTCTGGTTTTTCTGGTTTCTTTGCAAAACTTTATGTAGGACATATCAACCAATGAGAGGTTATCAGCCTAACCTCACACTGAAACATATTAGTAGTTGTGCAATGTTGTGGTGACACTTTTCTCCATCCTGTCATGTCTAATCAAATACACTAGATTTGGAGATTTTAATATGACAAACTGGAATTCAAGGGGTGTAACTACGTCTGCACTATTCTTTTTCACATAAGAGAACAAAAATGAAATAAGTAAGAAGAAGTGGCACAGTACCATGCAGATTTGTGTGAACCGGATAATTGGTTGTCAGTTGAGGAAAAGAAGGACTCGACTGTGTTCAGAACCCTGGCGCTAACATATCAGCTTTTATTTGAGGGCTCTAAAACTGTAGCAGAATTACAAGGGATGTCATCAAATGGAGCATTTTTCAAAGGCCAGAAGTATATGTATGCAAGCATACATTTGTGTATCTGTGTGTCTGCAGCTGGGCCAGATAGAGGGATAAGACCCTTTGATGAATCTCCCAATGGCCCTGGCCAGCTTGCAGGAGCGGAATAGAGAAGAGGCCTCTAGAGAGCTAGGGTCCAAGCTGTAGGGCTTGTTTTACCCATCCCACTCTCAGTCAGCCTTTCCTTTACCTCCTCTGATCAATACTAGTTTCTAATCACTAAGGACAGTATGGTGGTCCCCTCGTTCTCTTATCTCCACTCTCAGTTTTTCTTGTCACTTTTAAAATGTCTGTCTCTACCATGTTGTTGCCAGCTACAATTAGAGGCTCTGGCTTTCTTTCCCTCATTCTGTGTATTTGCTTACGTGCCGCCCTTTCAGTCACATACTTTTGCCGGGGTTTTTCTGCATAGTTGTAAAAGGGAATCAGTTAAAGTCTCTGTAAATACACAAGCAGGTTTATACAAGGCTGTTAAAGTCTTTGCATGTGTCTGTGTGCAACAAGATAAGAGAATTTCTCTTAGAAAAGCAACACAAACATAAACCCCGGTGAATAATGTGCATCATGCATAAACTTGAATAATAACACGTCCTCTCATTTTGGTTGCTGCTTTATCTTAGTTATCTAATTGCCTATGTGTTTTTTCCCCTTTAATAAACTAATGAATGTTGTGTGGATGGTCTGGAACCATATAGGCAGCAATAAGATGAGCTGCTTTAAACCCCCACACTGCATCAGAACAGCTGAATAATTTGTGAAAGAAATAATTACGGGGCAGAAGAGCAGGCATCAATCCTGGAACACCGACGGTGCCCTCGCTGAAAACTACCTCACCCATAAGCCAAGGCTCCATTAGGTATTGTCTGGGGCCTGCAGGCTAATTTGTTTGCATCAATAATACATTCAAAGGATTTATCTAACTTGCAAATGAGCATTCGTTTACTGGTTCAAGAGGCAAGGAGGAGGGTAGGCAGCAGGAGAGTAGGTGTGAAAAGCTGAAGCAGCTGGTTGGGGCTATCTGGGACGAAGTTAACTCTTTATTAGGCTACAGAATGGAGGTCATTATATTAGTTGGTTGGTTATATTTAAATGTGTTTGCCTCTGACAGTCAAAACAGCAACAGTTTATGTAGGACAGGGACATTGCCAGGTGTGAGTAGCCAATCCTTGGAAAGACATTAGAAATGAACCCTGGTCCCACTCCACTCACAACATATTACCTGCTGCACCAAATGCTCTCTCATCATATGCCAAATGATGCAATGACAAAGAAAAGTGCACAGCGATGTCTCTCTTAGAAGAAAATGTGTGGATATTACTTAAACATGGTGGGTTGTCCTCAGGGGACATTTCTATTCCCAGAGGCCCTTTGATCCCTTTGCTGTCGTTCAGCGGGGATGGAAGGGTGAGGAGGGGTTCATAGCAGAAATGAGCTAGCAACACAAAAAAAGACCAGAGACACAAGAGATTGGAGAGGAGGAAGGAAGATGGCCACGAACATATGCTGCCTTTTAGTGCCAAGCCTCGCTGGCTCAGGCAACCCACACATACGCTGCACTGCTGCTGCTGTTAGCACTCCGGCCCTCTCCAACACATATACCATGGCACTACTTAGTCAAACAAAGATGGAGAGATGACTCTGGAAAGAGACAAGGTCTCCCCAGTCTTAGCACTGCCAACACAGGGTGGCAGGACACAGTCTGATCAAACACACGCGCGCACACACACACACATGAAGAGCAGTGGCTTAAAATCCCAGAAACCTTTGACTATTCTGATGTTAGTCAACTCAGGCTGCAGAGCCTTCAGCCTGAGCTGCATTTGTTCATGCCAGACGGTAGAACTCCCATATATATATATATATATATATATATATATATATATATATATATATATATATATATATATATATATATATATATATATAT
>JAVLVB010000779.1:6385990-6422787 GCA_032876305.1 Orestias chungarensis | reverse complement strand
AGATTAGCAAAACTTTAAGAGGCACATCAAAATTTAGCTGCAATTTAAGCATACAGTAAGTAAATCCTAAACAGACAGAAAATAAGTTTTAATGTGACCGTGAACAGATGCTTTTCTGACATGTATTTGTAAAAGAAAAAGTTAAAAACTTTGGATCACTTTCTTCCCACTGCACAATTGGAAAGTTATTAAATCGGTTAATTATTTCAATAGAAAAATCTTACAAAATGTGTAAAAGTTTAGGAGTATTGATGTTTTGTTTTATATCTTCACAACAGATACAACCTCAGACATATAATTTCATCTCTGGTCTAGTCTAGTCGTTTATTGGATCTTGCCAGTAAACCGAAAGCGAAGAAGAATATCATGTAAAGTATTAGGGTCAAAAGCAATATTGAAGTCACAAAATGTAAACATGTCGATGGCTACTCTTTCTGAAAGCGGGTGCAGGACTCTAGAGCAGGATGAATGTCAAATTGCCTTACTGGCAGAGCCTTAACCTTTCAGGAGGACTGAATTATTTAAGCACCACATACCTGTTGTGGGACTCTGTTTCTCCATATGGACTGAGACTGGTTAGGAGGCTACACGAGCCTTTGGCCACGCATGCCTCCTTGGATGCAGAGGGAAAATGGCAAGACAAATGCGGCAGGGGATTTGTGATAATTGGCCGTGCTGGTGGGCCAGGCAACGGGCCTAAAGAAAAGGTCGCAGGCACTAAGGAACAGATCAGCCTGTCACAAAGAGGGAAGGCTCAACGTGGCTCCAGAGGTTTGCTCAACTTCTTTTTCCTTTATTGTATCGAAAGAGGAGGCACCAGCTGGGGTGCTCATAATTAAGCAGGAGAGTGACCTTTGTTTTTTTTTTTGGAAGACAGAAGTACCAAAGTCATCACTTTGGGTGAAAAACAAGTTAGAACTCAGCTACTGATATTATATATAGAGCTCAGGGAAGGTTAAAAAAAGTTGATAAAGATAAGATAAAGTTGATTAGAAGGATAACTACAGTGGATGTAGACAGGGTAATGTTTGCATGGTGGCACATAAGGAGAGGAAGTCGGTGACAGCGGAACCACAGGGACATGGCTCTCACCCCAACGTGCTTCTGAAACAGCTGTTCTCCTCATGGTACAGAGAGAAGGGAATGCCAAAAGCAGCATGATGATGAGAGCCTCCATGGTCTCCCACCATAGTGCCGAAATAGAGTTCCAAAGTCTGATACAATAAGACAAGGATGTGCAGACAGTGAAAGGTAGCCAAACACACAATCCCAATGCATGTGATGCCACCTGTTCTTGTTCAGTCCAGCATTGAAGTTCAGAATTTAACAGTAATGTTGGCTAAAGCCAAAGTCATACACTATGAATCTGAACTTCTACTCCGTCGAGGAGCATTTCCATTTGATACAAACAACAGCCTGCATAGCTAAAGGCAATTATATTTCTACAGCCTCCGTTTGCCCCGAGGTTGCAGACAGCCAGTCAAAACCTCAACAGGCTTTGCAGACTTTCTACCCGCTCAGTGAAATCAACAGAATGGTCCCGGGCTTATCCATGATTTATCTCGGTGAAATATTCATTATGTTGCCTTGCATAGTCTGGATGCATCTGATGTGCATCTGGACCTGACAGCTCTGCTCCGTCATCACACATCACCTGCACCACTATGAGTCATGCACCTGTCTTCCAGCGCTCAGCACAGAGGCGAATCAACTGAGCTGAAAGAAGAGAGGACTCTGATAGATATAAAATATCCATCTGTCTGTCTTTAGCCTGCAGGCATGGACCGCTGTGGATATCCTGCCCATGTACCTTAACGATGGACCTGTAAGGCAAAGCATCTTCTCAACATTTCTCATTCAATTAGGCATATGGGAGAGGCCTCCCCTTTACTAGAGCTGAGGTGTGAAGCATGATGAGTACACATGTTGGTCCCTGTACGTCATCTGCTGACTGCACTGGCTTCAGGTAGTGTGATAAAGTAATACAGCCTAAGAGCAAAAAAAAAATAAAAAAGGAAAAAGGAGGGGAGAGAGAGCCCACACAGTTTCAGCAAGACAGACAGCTCAGCTCAGCTTAAAGTGCTAAGGGCTCTCCTTAATCGCAAAGTTAGCATTCTGCCTGTCCAATTAGGTAACCTTTGAATAAGTCTATAAATTAAAATTGCTGGAATATTGTCTAATAGTCCTGAAATCATCAAGGGGACAAGTGATTTTCCAACATAACACTATTTCAAGTAGTTCCAAAGTCATTATAGTCCGAAGGACTAATGTAACAGGAAAAATTTAACTGCGGTGAATGATGGTATTAGTAATATATTTATTTGAGACAGAGACTAGAGCAAAGTGGCCTAAGCTGCGAGGGGTAAGAGGGAGAAACTGATAGCTCTGAAGAAACAAGGTCGTCAGCATTCCCTTCTGCCTTACGAGTCATTTCATTATCTCGTTGCTCACTCCTTCTCTTTAAAAGTGGGAAAAGCAGGGAGAGGCTATTGACCCCTCTCTGTGTTTGAGTCAGGCTGTGGGACAAATGAAGTTTTCGCTCAGACCCCCTCCGTAATCATATCATAATTATCCCCCACCTTCTTGGCCCTGTGGGCTAGCACCAAACACCACTGTCTTATATGATGGACTGCCACTAGGAGGAAATTACATTCGATTAGCACTAAACAGTAGAAAGGGACAACTGAATCAATCAGTGGCTCCAGAACATACATTTTATCTTCGTGTGATCCCGGTACATTACAATATCATCAAAACATTAATTTGCCATTGATAAAATATAAACTGGATATATTACACAGATTGATATGTTTTAAGAGTTTATTCCTGGTTTGATGATCACAACTCACAGCTTTATGGCTAATTTCCAAGTTGGATTAGAAGCTTTTGTGATAGAGATTTTCTTTTCATACAACTCACAATTAATATGTTCAGATCCAGTCCTCTAAACAGCCAGCTTCTTTAGAAAATTAACTCAGGGCTTATGCTCAATGACTGACTGCTACAGCATTGCTAAATCACATGTTCACATTAAAAATATCCTTATGATGGGTTTATGTACATATTTTTAATATGACCTATAATTAAAGCATGAACAAAAATAGGTACTGATAATATGCCTTTATGTCTGTAGTAAATCTGTTTATATAACAATATATATAAAAAGTTAATTTTACAATTGAAAAAGGTAAAGTAAATTAAATTCTCTCTATTGTCCTAATTCACTGAAATGCATTTATGAATGTATTTACCAAACTTGAACTAAAAATGAGTTTGAATTTGTTTGCTGCCTTCTGTCATACTTTATTTAAGAGAAAACCCACACAGACCATTCTGCACAGCTCTGCATCTTAGCAGCAATTTGGATTCATTCTTTGTAACCCTGGGTAACTGCAGTGGTTTCTTTTTTTCCAGTCTCAGTCATTTGCTGGAATGGGCCAAACATTCTGAAGGGGTCTATTTCCATGGGATGGGCAGATTGAGAGTAAGAGGTGAAAAGAACATAAGAAAATGAATGGGCTAAAGAAGACACCCCCCTCACAGGTCTTTATTCCAGTCCCTTGTCTCATTAACCAGGCTTTGACTCAATAAAGAGTGGATAAAGAGTGGATAAAGAGGCACACACACACCCATGGTTATGCACCCCTCCCCTTTTCCATAGCATACCTTTTACTAACATTGCTCTATCTGTCCTGCTTGTCCCTACATTGAGGGGCTTTTTGATTTAATCTTTAAAAATCTGCATCCCCAACTCTCCTTTCTTTGTGTGTTTTCAAACCTAACTTTTTGAAAGTTAAGTGCATGTGACTCTCCCATTCACAATTTGCCTCTACCCTCTCTGTCCTCTGCTTTCCCTCCCTGTCAGTGCTGTGTAATAGGAGTTATTTTCATCCCTTTCTCTCAGTGACTGTGGCTGCCGAATGGCTGAATATTTACATTTTTCACTCACTACTGACCTTTCCTTGTTGCCGCTCTGGGAGCTTTAGTCTCCTTGCTGCTCTGATGTTGACAGACTACTGGCTGCAAATCTCATATGGACACAGCAAATGGTACACAGGGACTTAGAATCAGAGCAGGTTCAGAGCTTGGAGGAATGCAGAAAAAAAAGGTAGCAACAGAAAAAAAGACTGTAGCTGAGCTGACTGGGACTTGCTGGAGAAGATGGTGCAAGGGGTCTCCAGCTGCAGGAATCTGTAAATCTAGTTTTACAACTACCACTTTTTTGTCCCTGGCTCACGGTCTGACACACAGCGCCTGAGAGGAGATGTAAGTCGTGACTTTCTAGAAAGCAACACACCAAGAGAGAATGTCTGTTTTGGAGGCTTTATTTGGCAGCAGAAGTTACGTTAGTCTTAAGTTATGGGCTGTGTTATTCACACATATGCAGCATCTCCGAGCCCAGGGAGATGCATTGGAGGATTCACAGAGAAGTGAGAAAAGTGAAAGCAAAGGATTTGTTAAGCAGTATATAACTAATGGGAGGTGGAGAAGTGCACTCCTGAAAGTTTGATTAGTGTGTGTGTGTGTGTGTGTGTGTGTGTGTGTGTGTGTGTGTGTGTGTGTGTGTGTGTGTGTGTGTGTGTGTGTGTGTGTGTGTGTGTGCATGTACTTATCTAATAATGACCCAGTGTGACCCCAGCAGTTGTTGCAAAGGGTGTGAGCATGTTTTTTCTCTCTCGAATGTCTGAATGTGACTGTGCAGTTTATGTTAAGCAAAACTTTTGCTTGGCTCACTATAAAACGGATTCTGCCATATCGCTCCAGAATTAACTAAAAGGCCAGATTACACAGTTTTCAAATTGTAAAACATAGTTTACAGGCTCCTATTTGAGCTAGGAGCTACTTTTCTCCCCAGTTTCACTTAGGTTGATGTCTGCAGCGCTTTGTTAACATACTAACACCCCTTAAATTTTAATCAGATTTGATCAAGTTGTACACTATAACCTCTGTGTAATTTGATGTATTTAATTAGACCACCCATTAGACCACAAATGATAAACACAGCAGTTCTATAAAGGACCCACTGGTCTGTTACAGAATTACAGTCAACAAACAACAACACGAAGATCAAGGAACACTGAAGACATTTACAAAATTTGAAATTGTTCAAGGGGTATAAGTATTATGCTACAACAATGGATATTAAAATTTGTGAAACAAAGAGAGAACTCTTGTAAGTATGTAAGTAAATCAAGTGGATGCATGTATCCAAAAACAAAAAACATTATAATCTTTGTATAGTGACAATTGAAAACCTAGGTAGAAGTCCGCACAGATCACCAAACGTAGGTCTATGGGCATTATGTTGTTACTCTGATGATTGTTTTAGGATAATGTGGATTTATTGCTTTGATAAAGTTGTAATGGTATGTAGTTATTGTATATCTATTTAAATGTTGACCTAATACCAAAGTTAAAACATTTTAACATAACAACAATTTAACATGAAATTAAAACAAATGATATTCAAACCAATTATATTCAAGACAAAACCCATTTTTACAGCTAGACGCCTATTATGAAGCACATAAAAAAATGTTTTGTCTCTGATTCAAACAAACATTACGTTTTGATTATGAGCCCTGAGTTTAGTCTGAATCGTGGTTTTTTTAAAAGCACTGAGAAATAATTTTTCTGTGAAAACTTGTGTTTCTGTGCCAGTGCTGTTATTTCCACAACAAAAATCAGATCCCTTTTTAATGCAGTGGTGCCTGAAGGCGAGAAAATCACACGCATTCAGCACTGTTGTGTTGCTTTTTTAAAATCTTTTCCCTTGTGTAGTACGATTTCTCTGGGTACTCGGAATCTTTTATGAATTGCTGAAGCACAGATATTGAAATTCCTTCAGTTAAAATTCCAACTAAGGCGCATAATTGAAAAATAAAATAAAATACAATTGCATTGGTCTCTACCAGGTTTTCACACACAGTGACAGCATACTTTCCCATTCTTAACCTGGTGGTGGCTGACGATGCTGTGTTCAGAATTAGATTTCCACAAAATACTACATCTTGCATCCAATCTTAACAATTACATTAGAATTTTTGATTATAGAACATTCTTATACAGCTCTGGTGGGTTTCCTTTGGGGACTGGTGGAAAAGTGCAAACAGAACTTTTATTTTTTTGTTTTCTTTCAGTAATAACCTTTGTCTGGTCACACTACAAATAAATTTCTTCCATCAGAAATCTGGATCCCCGGCAGTTAAACCAGAATTCAGGGACGTGCAGAGGTTGGGGGATGCGGTCGGGGGGCGGAGGGGGCTTTGAGCACCTGCCCCTTTCCCCTTTGATGCCCTAAGTGCCCTTTGTCAGTATTATTTTATTTGTATTTGTGTGCGTGTGTGTGTGTATGCCAAAAATAATAATAAGTTAGATCTACCATGCACATGGAACGTAGATCCGCATAATGTGACCTCACTCTGCCCTGCGGTGCCCAGCCATGCCCTGCTGCTAATAGTTGCTCCAGAGGCCACTAGATGACCCATACCCCAGAAAGTAAACAACTGGTCCGGTGAGTAGCTTCTGCAGCAGTATTAGTTTGTGCACAGTGTTTTGTTGCAGGATGAGTAGACTGGCCAGGTAAAGTAAGCAATAAGCATCCTCTGTGTCATCCAAATTTACACAAACCTCTCACAAGTTATAGCTGCTAGCCAGTGGCTCACAAAGTGTGTGTACGCTATAGGGAGCTGCGCTGCAGAAGCTATCGCGGTAAGCTACTTTATGCATAGCCCCAGAAAGTAACAAAGCGGAAGTTGGCTTCCGAATAGGAAAATGCTTAAAGGGCGATTCCACTTATTTTTTCGCTACCCTCAACACTTTTAATCTGCTCTAGATAAAAAAACAAAAACAACTACAAAACACAGACACTTTAAACGTAGACTAGATTATTCTAAACTAGTTTTAGAATATTTCAAACAAGGTTTGGGATTCTTGAATCGTTTCATAATTTGTGTATCTTAACTAAAGGCACTTGTTTTAATATCTGCATCACATTAGAACTGCCCTAGCTTCAAAACTACAAAACACACACACTTCAAACCTGGACTAGACAATTCTAGAACAATCTAGTCCAGGTTTGAAATGTCTATATTTTTTAGTGTTTTATCTAGAGCAGATTAGAAGAATTGAAGGTAGAAAAAAATTATTTTATTTGCAGATTTGGAAGCAAACTTCAACTTCGTCAGAAAGTAGGTAGTTGCATCCCTGCCACTAGCTAGTTAACCATACACACAGCGTGCTATAGGAAAAAGCATGTCTGTTATTATACATATATATTTTTTTATTGTTGGTGTTACTGTGCATTTATCTTGCCATGAGAAAAGTGCATTAGAGAGATATGATGTGTTATCTTCATTTTTCTTATTTTACTTCACTAAAATTATGGAATTTTCATATTCATAATTTCAGGCTATTGCAGTATAAAAACAACAATAATAGAAGAATTTGAGTTTTGATTTTCTAAACCTCTCATTTATTTACACATAATTTCAACAGGCCTATGTATGTTAATATCCATACAAACTGTTAGAACCTTGCTGTCATGGGCAAAATCAAAGTCAAATTAAATAAATGGACAAAAATATTTGAATAAGTGATGTGGATATCAGTTAATACATTCATCAACCTCATTTCCATCATTTCCATCAACCACATTTCCTGTATATTCTTTTCTTTTGCCTTCATCAGTTATTTTTTCTTTTTGCTATCACTGCAAAGCTACAGCGCAATCACAAAAAAAGTAAGGTGTAAAACAAAAAAATTATAAATGAGTGCACGGAACGTGCCAAATATATTGCTAAAATGTAGCAAGTACATTTATAGCCTTTCAAATATAAAGGTCAGCAATATATTCCATCAAGGCAATAATTTTCTATTGCGATTTTGTTCATTTTGATATGGGAATGATGGCCTTTTAATTCAATGTGCAGCTCTTTGTGTTGATCGATCTGTCAGATAAAGTCCTGGTAAAATACACTGAAGTTTGTGGTTGTAATATGACAAAATGAGACAAACTTCAAGCGGTATGAACACTTTCCAAGCCACTATAAAGACATCTAGAGTCCCATTGGCTCCATAAACCCCCTATTCTTGGTGAATGTGCTTGCACTCTCTTGAAACTGTGTGTGTCAATGGCCTTAACACGCACCCTCTGACTATAATGGCTTCCATGCAAAAGGAGAACGATGAGACGTATTGGAGAGGTGATCAAAGGCCTGCTATTTACAACCACTCTCAGGCTGCAGACTTGACGACCAACGGTAAGCACACTGTACTGTACAGGGAAGCTCTTCCATTAGGCTTTTACTGCCCATCACTGTAGCTGTTAGGCAGGGAAGATGGCAAAGCTTTTAGCAGACTGAGATACCGTCCTGTTAGACAGCTTGTATGGGCAATGCCATCAGAAAAGAGAACGACTGGGAAAGATAAGGGAAATGGAGGCCAGGGAGGGAAAAGGGAAGTAAGAGAGAGGGAGGCGGGGAAGAAATAAGTTGATGTCTGCCCACAGGCTATCAAAGGTAAATGCTTTGGCTTAAAAGAAACTGATATCCGGCCACTCATTCAGGTTTTTTTGGATGGGGAGGGAGAGTCTCAGAGTTAAATAAAGCAGGGTAAACCATACAGGAGAAGAAGAGGAGTCCTTACCTGGAGCAGCCAGTAGCACCTACGGTGAAAGGTGGGGATGATAGAGGAGTGGACATAGCAGCCATACAGACACTGGAGGGAGGGCAGAAAAGAGAGGAAAGAGGACAGACAAAGTACATTACTTTACAGGTGGAAGAAAGCAATGGTCGTGTATCTCAGCTGACTGTGACATCTGGGATTTTTGAACCCACAACCTTTTACCTCTTTATCATAACTCCCACTAGAACCATTGTTCTTGAAAACAAAGACAATGACCTAGAGATATACAATGGGTGATATTCATCAGTGAACTCCTCAGTAATGTCATAGTACCTGCTTCTAGTTATTTTCGTTTTTCCACCTCTAACTAAATTTTCCCCATTGATATGCTTTGTGTAATAGTAACTTTTTATGGAAAACTTTATTCACAAAATAGTAATTAGAAAGAACGGAGATCTTTTAGGTAAAAATTCATGGAACCGCCAAAACCCTAGAAAAACGTTATTCCTTTTTTTTTTGCTCTAGCTGCATGAGGATACAATTATGTTCACAAGCCGAAGGTGTTGGCAGGTACTGTCAGCTTCTACCCAAAAGTCGGATTGTGTCATTTTTTTTTTCAGGTTGTCTCCGTCAAAGCTAAAGAAATCATTATTGTCCTTTGTAAACTTTGCAACAGCAGCAGAATGCTTTCAACCACGAACAAAAGCAGCGTCTAATTTATGTGATTAAATAACACAGCAGCAAAGCAACAAAGTTGTGGGGAGGCATTCAAATGACAAGATCTAAAGAAGCTTGTCCCAGCCTGTGTCTCGCAAAGTTCTAGGATCTGCAACATTTGCAGCCATGCAGAATAACTTGTTGTTGATCCCACAGGAACGTTATTTACTGTGAAAAAAAAAAGGAAAGTTAGGTTAAAGTTGTGCTCACTCATCAGCATGCATACCCTGTTAGTATTCTCCCTTTAAATGATGCATTTAAACCAAACTTTCTGTCAAGACAGGAATGAATTTACAAGGTAAAACATTTCAATGTTTTCACAAGTTGTTATTCATTGTGGATTTTTTTCTTGCACAGGGTCAAAAAGACATTAAATGTATATAGAAACCCCTTGGATATTTTGTAGTTAACAAAAAGCTTCTTACATATTTGTACTCTGGATTTCTGTCAAATCAGACGACCTCCACCAAATAAAATGAAGGAGGTTGTTTATACTGGTTTGTTTCATAGAAAAAAATCATTCTTTTAAAAACAGACCCCACATTATCAATATGGTCACGGTCGGGAACATTTCAGAAACCTAATATTGCTCGAGCCTCGATTGTTTCTGGAGATCTTGATCGTTTTCCTTTCAGGCAGATGGTTGAAATTTTCACATAATAAGAAATTCCAACAAGTCAATGTTATAATCGCAGAAAACAAAATTGTTTTTTATATATTAAAGCATTACAAATTCTCTTTTCAAAGCCATAATTTTAATTGTATGTTTTTAGAGTAGGCTTAGAAATCTGTGGAAGTAAAATTAACAGGTTAAAGGAATGCACAAAATTTTGAAAGCAGGAGTAGTCTACTCTCTAACCAGATTCCAATCTGATTCCGTGACACTACCAGTGTACTGAGTTCTTGTTTTTAAATAACTATCAAAAAAAAAAAAATTACAATTCAAAGACTGAAATTAATGACATTCATGCCAATGATAAGTGTATGTATACTTCTGATTAAAAGAGTATAAAAGAAGACCTCAAATTCTCGTTTTGCAACAGTGATTATTTAAAGCAACAACAGTAACAAAACCTGATTACATTGACCTAATGTTGCTTGAATCTGATTCTTCTTGGAAAGAACTCTTAACAAATTCACCCTGCCGAGACACCCAGAGCATAACTAAAGCACACTGTTATTAATATCCTTATCGTAAACAGATAATGCTGCGTCTCGGGGCTCATTACTGTGGAAAGAGCAAGGCAGGGCTGATAACGCCCCCTGGTATCTGGGAAATAGGTCATGAGACATTCTTCAGGAGCCAGAAAGAGAGGTGAGTGCAGTAAACCATGACACACTGTGAGACAGCAGCGCTCTCTACTTCTCAGTCCTTCACTAGATTCCCATTCCTGACCTCAGATGACCTAATAAAAAGGGGCCTTTTCAAACTAAAAACAATATAAAATAATTCAAATCTACTCAGCACTCCCCATGTCAATCATACGCACTGAAATCATATGGTGCCATTTTTTTTTTTTTTAAGGGAAGGCCAATTAGTCTTAAAGAAACTGTTTAGAGAAGCAGTCCAAAGCAATTAAGCAAGATTTAAGTAGATTTACCGGCTTTAGAAAAGATACTGATGGAAAATTGACATTGGAGACATTCTGATGTGGATTCCATAACATTTATTTCTGGTCTGACTTTCCCCTGTGTGTACAGCTTCAGTCTGACACCAAATCAAGCAAATCAAGTTAGTGTTTAAGCTGCACTGGGATTTCCCCTATATGTTTGAGATAGAACAAAACTCTGATAATCCTGAAGCCATGACTGATGCTAATGTGGATGCTGAGTCTAAAGCAAACAGTGGAATGAGTATAGTGCAACTAATATTGTAACACAGAGTTAAGCTAAAAAAAAAAAAAATATGCTAGTGGCAAATTGGGGGCAAATTGGGATAAAGAAATGTTTTTATCCAAATAAAATTGACGCCTTAATGAGAAAACAACATAATGGAAATGCAGAATCAACATTTCAATGGCAAATTAGCAAACTCATTACCATACCAAAAGGTGTGTTAGAAAAAAAGCCTACAAGCCTCAATTATACCAGTTCTGCCTATACAATCTTTGCACATGCTTTTTACCTGCATATGCAAGGTGAGTTCGGTTTATTTTAAAGCAAAGTCTCTCCATAATGAAAACACAAGAGGTTTTCCTCCTTGAGCAGCAGAACAAGCAGGCAGGTTGAGACGATTGAGTTTCACCTAAATCCTCCCTGGTTTAAATTTTTGATAAGAAATCACTGCCGGCTCTGTATCGGTGCACATACACACATGCACAAAATGTACCCTTTGTGTTTCACACCCAGCCTTGCAATTTGAGATACTAAACTAAGCTTAAATATTCAGCAGCTGAACTGAACATGTTCAATAAGTTAAGTTAGGTTTCCTGGGGCGTTGGGAATGAGTAGGCAGTGGCAAGGGGACAGGCACGGTGGGAGGGATAAGGGAGAGTGTTTTAATATTGGGTCGGTGGGCTGGATTGCTCGCAGGACTGAATGATAAATAGATGCCTTGTAGTGTTCTTTGCGCTTGTCTTGTTTAATTAAAACCTAGTTAAAATGAGAAGGGCTTGCTGAGGTGGAAACACATTGATTTGCCAACATCAAGCCCTCTGATAAATGTAGAGCTACAAAGGTAAGGCACACAGATGGAAAGATGAATAACTGCACTAAGAAAGTGACTACAGATCTCAGAGATATGCAGGTATAAACAAGTACTTTTACGTGTGCATCTACCTCATTCACAAGGAAGAGAAAACAATTCACAGACACCATCAGCCCCTTCTGTTTTTCCAGGTGTTCCATTGTTCCACTCACACTTATTTGTTTACTGATTTCAATACCACCCAAAGTGTGTTTGTGAGAGTTTGAGAAGCTAAGCTCCTGCAGACTGCCTCATTTTCTTATGTTTTTGCTGAACCCTCATCCATTAAAGCTGTCTGGTATAGAATGTATGTCTCCTCCCACTCCAATAACTCTGCCATCCATTACTCTACGCTAGCGCTGGACAGAAGCTTCCTCCCACAACCACAGTGGAATGAACATCCTGTTACAAACACAACAGCAACACACATTTGTACTTTGCAGCTCTGTGACTATTTATGTCATAAACTGGGCTTTGTGAGCTTTCAAGGGATTACTGATGCAAGGCTGTGCACTGATCTATGAGGCCTTAAACAGTTTCCCTACTGTTATGTTCTGCAACAGTTTTGGGAGGGTGCTTAAAGGCAGACATGCCAACATTTTCTCTTTAACACTTAGAATTATATGGCAACACAAACCATCACACAACGCAAAATTTGCATCTGTTTTTCACAGCAAACATAAATTTGCTAAATTTATTGGGTAGATTACGGTCCTTTAAAGTGATTACATTTCATTTTGGTTCTCGACCTATTCACATTCTTTATTTTTTTAAATTGATAACGTGATAATTAATAATCTCAGAATCTCGGTACCTTCAAATTAAAGTTCACTCATAAAGGAGTCAAATTTTCCATTTTCACAGAATTCACTCTTTTTAATCAATTTAAAACGTTAAATAAGAATCTTTACTAACCTTAAAAGAAAAACCTAGAGAGGATGGATAAATGGATGGATAGGTGGGTCTGATTGGGGTGGGGGGTGGTGGTTATAAGGATGGGTGGATGGTCGAATCATTTCCAAATTGCCTAAGACACCCACAGACTGGA
The DNA here is from genome assembly GCA_032876305.1 of Orestias chungarensis. Classification (NCBI taxonomy): domain Eukaryota; kingdom Metazoa; phylum Chordata; class Actinopteri; order Cyprinodontiformes; family Cyprinodontidae; genus Orestias; species Orestias chungarensis. The sequence goes on along the minus strand of JAVLVB010000779.1, from coordinate 6,409,711 downwards.
ATTGGGTATGTAGAAAAAATTGCTTCAAGAGACATGGTATGCAAGTAAGTTACAAAATGAAAGCATCAAGTAAAAAATAGGACTTTCACAGTTTACTTTAGGTCTTAAGTTTGGGCCTACGGCTTTGCAACCCTGCAGAGTTTTTACATGAATAAAACACTCAAGGAAAATGAAAGATTTCTGGGTCTTTCTGCCATATCTCGTCACATTTCACTACCAGACTATTCTTGAAGCCCTCTAAGTAAAGGATAACTGCAATTAGCAGGCTTTGTTTTCCTAAATCTGGCACCTAAACAGTTATTAACAGATCAGGCATAATATTGTAGTACCCTAAAGCAGTAGGCCTCCTGAGAGTGACCTGCAGCTGGACAGTATGATGCAGCTTTTACATGCTTGACACGACTGAAAGTTTTCTTGGCCGTAGCTGACTGGGGTGAACGGGGGAGTGAATAAATTAGCCCTGGGGCTGCTCTTCTTCCTTTCTATTTGCCCCGATTACTCAATGACACAAAGCGGCATGGCAGAAAAACAAGCAGCTTAAAGCGTAACACAACTGTTGAGGCTGTCAGTGCCAGCACACATTAGGCATTAAATATAATGCCAGCCTGGGAACATTCACTCTCTAACCAGTTCACTATTTCTCAGGTCTTAAGTACAGAAGCAAATCAGCACAACAGATAAAGGTACAGTAATTCCAATATAAACACGCATTGTTAGTTGTTGAAGCATTATGTCTATTTACTAGATAAAAATGAAACAACCCAAAGAAGGGCATGTAAGAATGGAAAGAAAATACCTTTCATTTTTCTAAATCTGAAAATTGTGCTATCCATTTATATTCAGTCCCATTTAGTTTATCACTCCAACATAACTACATTACACATCTATACTTTATTCTCAGCAGATATCAGGCTGTTCTGCTTTGAACATCTCACGGAGGACTGTTTAATCCGTCAACTGGCTAACAGTTAGAGTATGGTAAAACTGCAAGCCTAACAAGATTAAGCCAAATACCTTAAATGAAAGGAGAGTATTATTTAGAGTAGAAACCAGTAGGAAAATGGTAACTCTGGATTAGCTGTAGAGACAAACAGCTTAGTTATGCACTCCACAAATGTAACCTTTATGGAAAGCAGTTGAGAAAAACCCTATAGTTTAAAGAAATACTTAAGATGTTGTTTGTAGTTTGACTACAGGTTTTTAAGGAAACACCTAGCATGAACTTCAGATTAGGTACTCTGCACAAGCAAGGAAAACAAACAAAAAATCAACATAAATACAGTATTTAATCTGTGAAGGATTGTGGTGTTGGCATCATGCTGTGCAAATACTTTTGTTCAGGAGGGAAAGGAAGGCTGGTTATCTTTGAAAAAAACCCAAAAAAAACATGAAAAATATTTTGTCTATAAACATTCTCAATCCATCTGATTACATTTGATGTATTTTACAAATAAGAATTAGGAAAAAAAAAATTCTCTCCAGATGGGTTGGTAGCAACATAACTGCTACAAATGCATACTACAAATCTTAGTTTTTTGTTATTATTTTTTATTTTTATTAGTTTTGTTATTTGGAAGAATATTGTGACGAGCACTTAGTATTTTCCTTTTACTTTATAATTACATTCTACATTGTCTAAGGAAAAATTACATAGAATACAATAAAACCTTTATAAGTCATGTGACAAACAAGGAAAGGTTCAAGACCTATGAATCTTTTTGCAAGGAACTGTACAGTATATACGACCACAACCCCGTACATACAAGGCTCATCAACCCTAAGCACTTATCAGTAATTCAAAGCTCATATCACTAGCTGCTGTTTCTGCTGCTTTCTGCATGCTGTGCATCTGGGTGACAAAGTGATGGTAGAAGAACCATTATTTGCTGTCTATGGGCTGTGACAGATGACAGCACATCGCAAAGCAAGCAATTAAACAATAATTATAGACACACACACATTCTCTTATAAAGATTGCAGTTTCCCAGCATGTAATTTATAACAGCTTCAGTACACTGGTATGAAAACATTAAAACAAATACATGTTTGATACAAAATGCCACTCAAATGCTCTAACACACATGCAAATACACAGACATGGTGTAACTACTCTGAATGTATTGTGAGTGTGCTGTCATGTGTGCAAATGAGACACAGAAAAATGATTTAGAGCAGTTAACAGAATGATTCACAAGAAGTATGACCATAATGTATCTATTTGCTGTCAGTGCAGACAGCATGAAAAAGGAGTTAGAGCATCACGTGTCCACGTAGAGCAAATTCATTATGTCTCGCCACTTAGGCAAGTGGTCAAGGAAATGAAATAGTGATGATAACCAGTGAAAGGGTAATATTGCCCCGACTGAACGTTTCTATTACTCTTTCCTCTCGGACAGTCATCTTGAGCAGCTCTGGATCAAAGTTCATGTGGGGAAAACTGTTTGACAAAAAGGCTTCAGACATAGAGCCGGAGCTCCTTCTAGCAACCTGTAAGACCTGTGGAGGCCACCACTGCCCAGAACTTGGCAACCCCAGTGTTGTGACAATATTATGCTTAACTCTATCTATTACAGCTGGCATTTTTCAAAGATGGCCAGAGATGGGCTTGTAAAATGTCTTTACCATCGATACAGAGAGGAAGGAAAACTCTCATATTCGACCAATAAAATGTATGAAAACTGTCATAATAAGATGGAACCACCTTATATATATATATATTGTCAAAATGTTGCCTTAGTGGTGTGATGAAGACATTTCTGTGTCAAAGCATGCAGAACATCTGTCTTTTGGGTTGATTATCTATTCCATTAGGAAACCGTCTTTGATATTATAAGTATACGAATAACTTGTTTTACTTTTTACTATCTAAAATGAATTACTTTTTCAGGCCAGTTCTTCCCAAGACAGTTTTTCATTTTAACACATACTGACTTTTGTCTTTAGTCAGCATTCGTTTCAAAACATTACCAGTAAGGATATAAATAATCTTAGCTAGGAATACAAAAAAAAAAAAAAAGGCAAAATTCACTGGATTAAATGACTTGATTTGAGCCATTATGTATTTGTTGAGATGGACAACCACCTGGTATAGTCACTTCTGACTCACTGCTTCATTAGAGGTAATATATCATTTTGTGTGTGTGCGTGTGTGTGTATTTTTGCATATGTCTGTTCACATGGATGCCTGGGGCAGGTGATACAGCCTGGGGGCACAGCAGCATAAATAGAGCTCACACTGCAGCCAATCAGATGGCACTATCAAACTCTATCCGGGAAGGCAACGCAAAATCTATACACAATAGAGATTCATGAACCATTGAAAATTCAAACCAGCCTGGCCATCGACAGCATCCATGATGACTATTGATCAGCCCACAATTTCTGGTTCTAAACAGATGTGATTGGATGAATTACTGCAGAAAAGTGCCACTTCCAGTTTGGAGGATGAGCTCATTTTCGACTGATTCCATAATGCTCTGTATCTCACCTGCTGTCTTTACAGTCAATACACTGCTGAACTCTCTCCAATCGTTCAAATTATCCATGGTCTCTGATAGGGTGGCACTATGTTCAGAATGCCAAGAACGTGCAGGATATCGCTTTCATTTTGTTTTAAAAAGAAATGTGTAGTTCTGGAATGGCTCAGTGGATCTCAACCACGCTACAGAGTATTTTTTTTTAGTTTTTTTTAAAACTTCCTTTACATGCTTTTAAATAAGCTACAACTTGTGGAATTGTAACAGTATAATTTTAAAATGCATCTCCAGACTTCAGAAACAGTTGATGAGACATTATACATAATAAATCAAAGGAGGCTTAGATTTATCTCTCCAGTCTTCTGCATCGGCCCAGCTGCAGCCTCTAAATCAGTCAAAACTGAGCAAGCTACAAAATGAATTGGCAGGCTCCTCCCGAGCTCAAAGGAAAAAAATTGGAGAACAAACCTAAATTCTTCAACAAAGCAAAACAAATGGCGCTCGGGAAGAAAATGCATGCGTTATGGAAATTATTTCCCCTAAAAATAGAAAGCTCATTGTAAAATAAAGAGAACCGTTTGATAAACAGGCTCGGAGGAGGAGAATCAATTAGCCACACTGGACATGTAAACACAGCTATACATCAAGTTCAAAGGGAAAACAATAACAGGACCGAGGCGGATAGACAGAAACCCCTGACCACTTGTAGCACTAAAAACCATAATTCTGTTTTGCTTCATTTATGAGGATCAAAAAAAACCAAACAAAAAAAACGTCCTAATTAACATCAAAAGATAGGGGAAGCATATTAGGCCAAGCGAAACAATAAAGATACAAGATGTTTATAAAACTGCAGGGAAAACAAATGTATGAAAGACAGGGAAAAGGAATAGAGAGATATAAATGATCGACAAGGATAGGGAATTTACAGGCATGCCTCTTTACATGCAAGAGGACGGTCGCACACAGGCCTATGAATGTCTGTCTCCCTGATTGAAGACACAGTGTCTGTTGATGCTAATGCTAGCAAGCTGGGCTCACCGCCAAAGGCATTAAGTGGAATCGAATTCCACCAAACTAGCTTTAATCAGCAGCTTTTAAGGTTAGAATTACTTTCCCTCTCCACCAGCCTGCTGGCCAAGGTTAAAGCAGACACAGACCGGGGCTCGGCAGGCTCAGTTTATGGGCCTATGGTATGTACCCATTTGCCAACATCGTATTGACAGCAATGCCAGAAAAACAAAATAATGAATAACAACAAAAATAGAACATAGTACAGGAAACAAACTGCCACATCTAGAAAACACACATGACAAAAAACAGCCCTTGTGCATCTTTCATTATATCAGGAGTATCATGAACAGCAGATTCACATGGATATGCATGGATTTGTAGCTGTAAAGTCTTGGCTGCAGAATTTATGGAAATGGAAAGTATTACCAGTGATTAATCCAAAATCACTGCAAGTCATTTTCTGATTGAAGGTAAACTGTAAACTGTAGATTGTCTTACAGGAGACTGTCTACATTCAAGAAAACTACTTTAAATCACCTGTTGTTAAGGTGGATATGTACCTAAGTCCTTAAGGCATGCACAAACAAAAAAAAACAGGTGGGAAGAAACTATGGACAGTAAGCACTATGGCAGATGGGTCTCTAAAACTGCAAAATCCTGTTTCCGTTTGTGTGTTTTAAGTGTAGGTATGTGTTTGTATGGAAGTGTGTGGTGTTTATCAACGTGTCCAAAGTGTACTACCCATTTGCCCAATGGCCTCTACAGATAAGCACCAGCCTAACAGCGACCTTGACTAAACAGGCAAGGTTATATGGATGGATGATCTTAACACATGCCAAGAATCCTAATTCTTGGCATTTGTTAAGATGTGGGAAGGTGTTGATTACTGTTGATTATTGTATTTTCTTAAATGGATAAAAATGATGTGTTTAAAAAATATCTACAAAGTAGTGAGGTCAGGGTCTTTAAGTAAGTCAAAAAAAGGAAAAAAAAATCTCGAGAAAATAACTAAATAACAGAGTTTGAACCGCTTTCGCTGAAGAGCAAATATGTCAGGCCGATTTCTTTTTTACACTTCACAAAGATTCCAGTAAGGTCTGCCTTGACCTCGGCATACAACACCAGTCAAGGCATTGATGCCTGTCAACAAAAGAAAGCTTGGGGAACCAGCTCTTCTGTCAGCTTCTCAAAAGTCAATCTGTGTTCTTCTATAGTAGCCACACTGTGTGCAGACTCCTCCACATGCCATGGTAAGAAAATGTTTCTTTTTTACTTTTTCCTCTCTTGTGTTCTATTTATTATCTTTCTTCTCTCCGTATTGACTTTCTTTCACATGTAAGAGCATGGACTTACTGTGGAGATGAATTATAAACAAAATCAGCAGCCATGCTCCCATGGTCTGCAACATCATTGATAAACCTTGTTCTTTGTGTTTCAAAAATCGGGTCCATCCTAGGAAAGCAAATGATTTGAATAAAATCTACCAACTCGACAAAAACAGGTGTCTTTAAAGGAGATAAACCTCTTAGGGAATATGAAGAAATTGTGATTTTTGGTGAAGTGCAACTAAAATACAATGCAACCTTTACAACCTTAACTTTATTTGAATTAGAACCATTAGAACTGAACATATCTGATCCATTAATCAGTCACCAAATGTTGTGGTTTAAAGAAACTTTATATTTAAATAGCCCTCCTCTTTATGCCGTTGACGTTTTGACATCATAAGAGCTAAATGACACCAAACAATTGTCGAAAACTAACAACAGATCAACAATAGGGTGCCATATATAGTTTGTAACAGAGTTACAAACAGTCTGGAAAGACTAGTAGATAGCCACTAATTTGTGATCAGTGACCTGCCAAACAGCTGGTGATTGGCACTTAACTGTTGGCACATTTGGGAAGGTGAGAAGCACCAGAGTGCCATATCTGATCATTCAATATGGTATTTATATATATATATATATATATATATATATATATATATATATATATATATATATAAATAATTTATATATGTGGATAAAATATAATTTGTTATATGTTCCAATGTATGAACTCAAATTATATTTTAAAGAAAAATCATCAAAATTGTGTAAAATTTCACGCCCAAAAAGGACAATAGTTCAAACAAAATCTTAAAGCCCCCAGATTAATAGCACTCCTAACTGGAGTACATATATACAAACATTTCATTGGTACTGTATGCAAAAGGTGAAACTGGAAAGGGATCCAAATTGCTATCTTAAGATAACACTTCCTTATCGCCTAACCTTTAAGCTGACCTACAGATCACCAGTCAGGAAGACACATACAAAAAATATGTTGCAGCAAAGAGTAATGATCATCTCTTAGCATTAGAAGCTAGGTCAAATGCTACAGGCTCTTCATTATATTAAAAAGTTGAGTAATGTGCACAGCATATAGGTTGTAGAGACAACGGGTCAAAGGTCACACTTTAGCTGTCATTTTTCAGTTGGTGCTTAAAAGAGCTGAGTACGGTGAGAATTTTCTGTACCTGATCTCTTAGTGAAACGCAAATGCATGTGCTGGAGGTTCGCCAAAGAAGTGTTCAACGCATAATCTGTATCCATGTACCTCCAAGAACAACAGAGAAGAGGACTGCAGGTACAGACGTGTTCATGGTAAAACAAAAACTCACAAAAGCAGACATGTTTCCTATCTTAACTGCTTATTAAACCCCAATGGTAATGTCTGAGTCTGTCAGACCACTGATTAACCTTCGCTTCGGTTCCGTAAGGTAAGGATGGACGTGTGGGGAGAGTGCATCCTTTGTTTTAATGAGAGCAAACATCCAAACTCATACTTTCTCCTCTAAAAACACACACACGCCATGGAGTCCTGCTGAAGATGACGTCAGAAAAACGGCTTCCCTGATGCATATTTGTAAAGCTGCACCGCTCTGTTAGGGCTGATTAGCAGACGCTCATGCCCATTCCCCCCGCGCTGATCTATAGGCACTCAAAATTTCTAATATCTCCAGTGTAAGCAAGGAGGAGCTGAGAGGGACCGTAAATCACGACAGGTCCTACTGAGTGCAGGAGTGAAAAAAGAAGGAGACGGATATAGAGAAAAACTGAGAGTGAGTTATAGAGAAAAATATTCAGCCTGTATGGAAACATGAAGGAGGGAGAGGAATAGGGTGAGGGGAAGAGGCGGCAGAGCACATATAGGTGGAGAGAAGCACACATCAAGGAGACATGAAAGGGTAAGGGGGGAGATAAGAAAAAAAAGAAGAGGAGATATGATTACCAAGGAAACAGCAAGAAAAAAATCCACCCGGCCAAAAAGAGACGGAGTGTGTGTAGTAGACAAACAGGAGAAAGAGTATAGGAGGAAGAAAGGGAGTAGGAGGACTGAGAGACACAGAGACACAGGGAGACGGAGAAAGGAGAGAATAGAATGAATGCTAACAGGGAGCCCAAACCCAATGCTGAGGCTTTATCCTTCACAGGCGGAGGAGCAACAATCGCAAACACATTTTCTCTCGCCCTGGCCCTAAGAGAGATAAAAAAGCAATTTGTATTCTATTCCTATTCAGCGTCGCTTGGCCTGTTTCTCTGCCTGCATATTTGTAAACACAGCTTTGTCAGAGCAGCTTAATCTTCCCAACACAAACACAGACTACTGGAAGGAGGGGCGAGAAGGGGTGAGTGGGATAGAGTGGTGATGAAAGGGGGGATAGGTATTTGAGGATGAGGAAAAAAGAAAGAAAGAGGAAGGGTGAAAAGGGTAAAAGAGTTAAGGAACGAAGGCAAGCGGAGGATCGGGAGGCAAGTGAGGGGTAAAAAGAGAAAACAGGGGTAAGACTTGTTACTGTTTGTGGTGCCTTTTGATGTCCTCATGTCAACTGTGAAAGACCCAAACTCGCACTCACTCATTATTCTATGCATTGGACTAAAGTTCAACTGGCTGGATCACTGACGGAGCCAAAAGAACAAAACAACAACCATAAAGCTCAACTTTATAGTATAGTTTGGATGTGACAGATGGAAGAGGTGGGCACTTTTACTGCTCTAACTGTCACCATGCTTAAATTAAGTGCCTAGGCTGCACATTCACCCGGACATCTAGCTTTCCAGACCTGGACTTCCAAGCTTTCAGGGGAACCAAAGTGCACATTCTATACAGACTAAATAACAGTCATGTGGAAGGACAGTCACATCCCTGCAACTGACTGACTATACACCCAAGCAAAGACAGAGAGAGAGAGACACAGGCACAGATAGGGAGAGGGAGAAAGAGAGGCAAATTGGAAGTGGTGATCGTCTGGGTGCACATTCGTTCACAGAGGCGTGAAATTAGGCAGAGCGACACCTGCCAATATGCATCGCTTTAAAGCCTGCTAGGTTCACTCCACTCTTCGGCCTCTCGAATCACTCGGTGTACTCTCTCATTCCTTCTGCTCTGTCCTATTTTCAGATCTCTTCATTATGGCCCAAAGCGCCCAATTAAAGACTGATAGCCACCCCATTCACTTCAAATACTGCATCATGGGCAAGATGGCCCTACACTTCGGAGCGTGACAACAACCCTCATCAGCTTCTGTGCAATTTTGTTTCTTTCATACTCTATAGACCCAGCCTTCGTTTGACAGAGGAAGCTGGTTTATTAGAAAAAGCAGTGGATAAGTGTGAAGTAAAATAGGCATCAAGATTTTTGAAAATTAAAATCGTAAAAGTTGCCATATACTTTCATTTAACCTCCTTAACTCTGGTACACCAAAATAAATTTGATCCAGTTTCTTTCAAAAATCACCCAATTACTATATAGCAATTACTAAACAACAAATTTTCAATATTCTTTAAATTGAGTTAATCTGTGAAGGACTTAAAGATTTTTTTAGGTAGACATTAATGTTAAAGCAGCACCTTGAAGACCAAAGCTGATATAGGCTAGGATAAAGTTTAAAGACAACATTTTGTAAAAAACAAACAAAAAAACACACCATTTAAAGCTTTAGACATCTTTATCCTTTTGAGTTTATTGCAAACAAAGACCGCAGATAATTAATATTCTATACAACGTTCGCAAATAAAAGATCATTGTCCCTATTTAAACAAAAAGGCTTTGGTAAAAATTGGACATCTACAAAGCCTATTTAAGCATTCCCATTCACCTTGTAAGGAATGCAAGCAACAGATGAACAAAAGTGTTTGGCCTGGATTAACACTCCATATCACCCCAGCCAAAGCGAAATAAAAAAAACAAAAAACAAAACAAAACAAAAAAAATAGGTGGCACTATCATACTGTGAGAAATCTGTTTTTCAACATGTTTTGAGAGGTGGGTAAAAACTAATTCCAATATATATGGAGCTAAATGCAGGACAATCATCAAACAGAGCCTGTTAAAGGCTGCAAAAGACTTGACTGCTACTGCACTTACTGACATAACAACACGCATAGCACATCCATGTTAAATTGGCCGAGTCAAAGCAAAGAGCAAAATCAAATCCACAATCTGAGGCGAGACTGGGAAACTGATGCTTACAAATGCTTTCAGTTTAATTTAGAAAACCCCAAAGACATGCAGCAGTAAAAGGAGCCAAGAGTGTCTCCACAAAAATGCTGAATACAAATTTACACTACACATCAGATTTAGATTTTTTGTAAAATTTTGAAAGGCACCTATTACATTTCTTCAAAGTTATTAACTACATTGTTTTGGTCTATCACAGTAACTTACAAAAAAAATTCAATGCAGCAAGTGGTTATAACGAAACCAAATCCAAACAAGTTATGTACGCTGAGGCCACTTCAAATCACCTATGCATACCTGCCTTCAGTTCACACAAGAGTCAGTATTGTAAATCCTCATTTTTGAAGTCATGTATCTTTAGGTTCGGGCCTGTAAGGTCAGACATGTGGTAACAGTTCCACTCCAAACTATCAGCTAACCACACTGTCAAGATCAGGTCTACACAGTATTGAGCTAACAATATTAACTTGGTTGCTTGTCTGCTGTGGCAGCACTTTCAACAAGTTGGTATCCAACACAACTTTTATCTTTTGTGCAATATTTATCTGTCTGCATATCACTGTAGATGAGTAATGCAGGCAAAAATCCCTAACTTTCCCAGTGCTTGTGGCTGTATGTGTGTGCGTGTGTGTGTGTCGAGAGCCCTGCAGACAGAGACACAGCCAAGAGACAGATTTGGAGAGACAGGGATTGCCACAAACAGACAGAAATGAGCAAAGAAAGAATGGGAGAACACGCAGCAGGCAGATGGGAGAGCCTGTGAGCCCCAGGCAGGCCTGCGTTGAAGACTGAGGGGAACGCAACTGAAGAAGACCGTATTATGTGCAGATTGTGAACAGGGGGAGGAGGCTGGTTAAGGGGGTGAGTCGGGCACACAAGAGAAAAGGAGAAAGAATGAAGGAGAAGGAAAAAAAAAATCAGCCAGTGAGCCAAAATAAGGGAAGGGAAAGCAAATGAAAAGTGACACTTTAATTCAGAGGGTTTCTTCTGGCTGAGTTATTATGAGATGTTTGTAAGCTGACTTGCTCATGCATCTCCTGGCCTTGTGCCTGACTCACGCTCACTGAGGAGACCTGTGGCGCTAACCTGTGTTTATACAAGCTGCACAGCAGGGGACAGCACTCTGCCACCATCATCAGCTTTGATCCTCCTACTTTCACAATGGCTTCCCCCTCTGCCTTCCTTCTTCACCCTCTCCTCCACCATCAATCATATGTAAAGCATTTCTATGCCAATGCCCCTTTTGATATGGCCAGAGTCATCCATGCTCACTTCACTCTTAATTAATTGCTATTTCTCTAATCTGTAAGGCAAAGGTTAGCTTTGGCTTCTCAGAAACTCTTCTGAACACAGCACAGTACCAGCACTTTATATAAAGATAACTACGGAGAAGAAAGAGAAGCAAAATACATCACACAGAATGAACCTGTGTGTATGCGAGCAAATGCATTGAGAAATAAAGAAGAGTAATAAGAAGACATGAGAAAGACATAAAACACATATAGAGAAAATTGGCTATAGGTCCGAAATTAGGTGGTATTCCAGCTGGGAAAATGTAGGTGTCTGTAAGCGAGAACCTGACCGGGGTAGGAGATTTCAACAACAAGAGGGAAAAAAAGATCTATAAGGACTTTTCTCAGTTCACAAGGCAGCTACAAAGCAGACAGATAAAGGAAACAGGCAGATAAAGGAGACAGACAAACAGACAAGGAGCTGGAGTTGCACACAGCCAAGATGTGGCAGACAGGTACAACCTGGCAGCCAAAACAGACAAAATGGGGAGTGGCAAAAAGGGAGCTCTGAATGAATCAAATTTAATCAACCAAAAACACACACACAAACACTTACACATTCAATACAATACAGGTAGAACAAGAAAAAATAGAAATAGGGTAGATCTATTTAGGATTATAGGGAACGAGCATCATGAGAAACGCGGCAGAAGAGCAGGATTTGAAAAAGAACCTAAAGCAAAGTCACTACAGAGAGAGGAAGAGGCTGAGACAGACGGAGAAGGTGGTGGAGGGGGGTGGTAGTCAGCTGGAGTGCCGACAGGTCTCCGGAGGTTGTAATGTATAGCAGCGTTTCAATCTCTCAACAGCAACTCCAGCCCTCCTTTTTCATATCCTTCAACAGACTGAGGACGGAGAGATATGTCTGTCCTTCGGAGCCAAATCGACATTCAAAATGATATAATGTGCACATTTTTTGACATTATATCCCAAATCTGGCTGGTTATTTGTAACTGGATAAGAGTGTTGTCCCCATTCTCTTTTGATATCTCAAGGTTATCAATGGTAAGGAATGTATATGAAATTACCATGTCAAACACATTTCTATGTTTGTCTTGTAATGTTTCCACTATACATGAGATCCCCCTCAGACACTTGAGTCCAGTGCTTGATTTATCTGCTGCATGCGCCATTAATCCAGCGACCATGCATGCCTCTGTTAAATAATTTATCTTTTTGGTACTGTAACTAAATCCTTCAAAAGAGTGACATCCCGCCTCCTTCCTCGATGCCTTAACTTCCACTTTGGGCTTATGGAAACTACTGGTTATCAAAACTCAAGCTGCTAAAGACATGATAATCTAGTTAGCATTTTTACATCTTTCATGGTCAGCAGAGCTGTTGGTTAAATTTTACTCAAGAGGTGGTATGTCATTAATGGTTGAGTATGAGTATGTTCAGCCACCAGAGGAAGTTTTAAATTTAGATATGCTGCAAGGAGGCCAGGCCAACTGCAAAATACAAGCAATATCAAAATGTAGTTGACAGGGTAGTTTTTTTAGGTGTAATTGCTGTGGCCAGAGCTAGTCAGGGATCCAAGCAGCAGTGACCTCTGGAGGTGGTCAGCTATGTCTCTAGACCTCAACAAACAGCTGCCTGGAGCAGAAGGGAAACAATAACCCTTAATTTATGACCACCCTCCCTCTCTCCTTCATCCTATCTCTTTGACTTGTTTTTGCATACTGCATTTAAAGTAATAAGTACAGTATCTCCTTGGATGCCACAGTGCTATAAATCAGGAGAAAATAGACCTGTCATCTTAGTAAACAATGCATGCGGTGAGTTATCATTAAAAAGTAAAACGTTCTTGAGGACGCCTAGCCATGCATGAGGATGAGTTTTAGACCAATCTACCAATCTCCTTGGCCTACCCTAAGTTACAGTTTAGGTACACACAGATATGGTACAGCGCCCCTAACACTTTACGAGCACTCGTTGTTAACAATTTGTATTGACAAATACAGCTAAAACTCTTAAAAAATAAATAAATACATAAAACGCACTTCCAATAGGTAACGGTAAACTGAGTGTTTGCATTAACAATATGATCCGACATAAAAGGCAGGATCTCCTAGGTACTCTTCAAACAGGGACAAGACAAGATGAAAAAGAAAACCTCAAGTGTGTGTGTTGATCTTTAAAAGTGAAGAAATGCCAACAAGGTCAGTGCATGTAACTTTAACTTTCCCACTCTTAAAGCCAGGAAAAATTCAAATACTTTAACAGCAACTAGAACTCTCATACACAATCATGAAGGAAGGCCCTACATCCACATTTACACCACATCTATGTAAAATCTAATAGGTTAATATGTCCAAATTTCATTCAGGTTCCCCTTAGGGTCACTGAGTCTGAAAACCAACTAGCTGATACAAACCTGGTAGTTGAGCTGTTACAAAACTAACCAGAACAATAGACTTTGATTGGAAAAGAGTATTTGTAAACAAAGACTCCATTTGGGTCTACAGTTGGAAACATTTAAATAAAATATATGCCGAAAGTTATAAATAATGTTCTCTCCTGCTATACAGTAGGTCCGCTTTTCATCCAAAGGCCTAGAAAACATGACACATAACAGGGATGTGTTTTATGTAAAGCCTGGCCAATCTAAATAAGAATATTTTTTACTTATGTAAGGAAGCTTGAAACTAATTGTTATTTAGTTTCTCAAAAGTCCGTCCATGTAATCTTAGTCAATAGGACAAAGATGCAAAACATGTGGCTAAACTGACACATGAATGTCTCGTTAATCACGAATAAACCTATACCCGTTGTTGTCAGACTTTGAACAGGAAAATCATCCGTGCGGTCGTGTGATAAAAACCTCATATTAGAAAAGACTAAAAACTACCGATGATTTGGAGAGACTGCGCAAAGAGGAATGCACAGTGATTATGTTCCTACAAGTAAAATGTGTGCTGTCTAAACCTAAAAAGCATATGCTCTGGGTTTTTAATTAGTTTTATGATATTCTACACAGTCAGATAAAGGATTGGAATGTTTTATCATGAAGTATTTTTTGCCTGTTTTTGTTTGGTAAAGTAAAACCTACTTCTAATATATTTGCATGGGATACTCGCACGTCAATCCATTTTTTTTGTACTTCAATAGAGACTGCAGAGGACAGGAAGACATTCTGCCCTTGTCTTGAAATGTAATGTGCAGTTATGCAGGGTAACTGTTTCTAAAAATGCTGAAAATGTTGATTTCCCCAGAGCTTGAAGAGCAGATAAAGGCTTCAAAAATAACATTCTGATTATGATATTTACACTATATTATGACTTCTTATGACAAATGGCGCACAATCATGGACTCATTCAATCATAACATGTTGGTCGAATGACATTAGTAAGATTTAGGTCAGTGCACAGAAAATGAGCTCCGGATTCGATTGCAGAGACGACATTGTTCAATGTCACAACAGTGCCATGAAAATTTAGGATCATTTGTTATGTTGAGCTATCAATGTTTATGACAGCCAATCCATCCCCAAGTAAGCTGTATGTCAACCTTTGTGGCAGCTTTATGACACATGGATCACATGAAATGTCATGGAATGTCATCTATGTGTTTGCAAACGCCACAGCACACGTGATGGATACAAGGATCAGAGAGAAAATCACAGTCTTTAACACATGTCTGCAGCGCAAAAGTGATGCTCGTGATGTTAATCAGGCATCAGTGTTTCTCCGACCCTGTGTAAGGTGGCAGCTGGATGGCCTCTGGCGGCTATTTGCATTCAATGTTGTATTTTCCACTCGCTTCACAGAAACCCATGAGGTGAAACCGAGTTGAGGTTACTGGCAGCTCTTTGCCCTCTCCTGCCTGAATGTGATTGGTTTAAAGTCCCCTTCATCTGTTTGCAGACATCTCTTGGCTTTTCCAAAGGGAGTGAAGATAGAGATTACATGAGTTCATAAAAACAGGGACGGAAAAATGTGCAGAAAAACTGACAAACTGGTCTTAGATGGTCAAGGAATATAAAACATTACCAGTACTTTTGAAAAAGCATGCATAACACAGGAACTTTTTTTATTCAGCAAAAATATAACGCAAACATTTATGTTATTTATTTGGATTGGACAAAAATTATAAAGGGAAAGCAATTATGCATGGTTTTTGAAAATTTATAAATAAAACCTGAAAATGTGGTATATATTTGTATGAAGCTCTCTTCATACCTATGATACTAACAGGAATCCATAGTCCTGGACAGATTGTTTAAGAAAGTGGTATTTGGTAAAAATCAAACTCATTACCTTGATAACAACATTAGCAGCAACTTACTTTGGTAATGCTTCATAATGTACCCAGCAATCCTAAATGAAAACTTGGAAGAGGCTGCAAATCACTTGTAACTGGTTTATGGATCAAAAAAGCAAAATGGAATGGTTTTCTTTAAATCATATTAATGGTAGAATAACCCATTAAAATAAATATGAGAACCTAACAGGGAGTTAGTGCACATATTAAAAAACAATGTCCACAGATACTAACCAAGCAAGGCAGTTGGCAAAAACTGCCCTGCTAGCATCTAATAACAATGACAAGCTATTTTCTCACAGGGGTTGAATGTAAATGCATGCCGCACTTTTCAGATTGTAATAAAATAATAATTACAATAAAATTCAAGTTTACTTTAATCACAAATAATCTCAATAAAAGATATGTTTCTGGTAGCGGAGGACAACAGTGACGAAAGTCGCCTATTCTTATTCCTAGAAGTTTCTCTAAAGAGGGCACAGAAGCTACAGTCCATTAGTTCCATAAAAACACGCTATATCCCTGAGAGATGCTTGATGAGAGTGAAGATGGCCACATCTGTGTATAGTGTGCCTACAAACAGGCCTCGAGCACCAGTTGTCCTATACACTAATAGGCTTCGGTGAGGCCAACGAAGTGCTGCGACTGCACTTTTAAAGTGCGTAGAATTACTCTGTTACAAAAACTGCATAAAGCGGGACATCTGAAAAAGAGGGGAAAAAATTTGACAGCTTGTCTTCTGGAAGGGAGAGCTCACACGCACTTGAGTATTCAGACACAGAAACATGTCTTTGACACATGCAGACTTAATTAAATTTCCATTTCCATCAGATGTACATTCTTCATCTGACTCTGCCATGTGATAATTTCATTCTTCCTGCCAGATAAGAGCCACTTGAGCTACAGAATCCATGTCACCCTCTGTCTGCAGCTGCCATCCTTCAGACCCTCTTGGTGAGGGAGGGGTCCAGGATGTCTTTGGAAGCCTGACATCCAACAATAGCTCCTCCCACTGTCAAGCCTCCCTTCCCTTTAGCCCTTTTGTTGAGAAGCCTCACAGCTCCTGCCCTGTCTCATTATGTGGGCGAGATGTTTGTGGGCCTCTCTTTTCCATCCTGTAGCTCTGTCAGCTAGCATAATGCTTCCCAGTTGGTGCCCAGCAGCCACCCCCCGGCCCAACCGCACACTCCTCTTCACGTACACCCACACTGTTCAGTTATGTTTGTTTGTCTGTCAGCGAGCCTGTCAGAAGGGTCTTTTAATCCAAAAAAATCCTTTCCTCCACCACTGGATTCTTGTCACATTGCTCAAAAAAGGGAGAAGGCACAAAGAGTGGCTATTAAAGTCTAGAGGGTGTCCACACTAATGCATGATTCAAATGTCACTCAATTTAAAACTGACGAATGTAAATACAATACCTGGATCTGTCTATGTGTTTTCAATTTGTTCCCAATGCGGTAGGTAAAATTTAATTTAGTAGGGATATTTACACAACCGGATGACAATGGGGCATTGGGGAGTGCTGGTGAGAGTTGCCTTCCAGCGTGCAGATTAATAAAAGCTTGTGCAAAGATCCAAAGGGTGACAAACACAAGAACTAACAGAACAAAACAACAGCGAAACAATCAGCTTCTTGAAAAGGCTTAAATTACATTTAATATATTTACTGGCAAACATAAACATAAATTGACACTGGGAGGCTGGGGGGAGTGAATACAATATCTGTGATAGCTATTACTGGCATAGGCAATGACAGCGTGCACTAGATTGGAGTGGTATATTGAATTTCATGTTCTTTGAAATGGAGTCTGAAATGTGAGATTTGTCTTTTGCCTCTGAATAGTTTCAACCAAACCAACCCCCGCCCCCTCACACACGCCTTATTCGCTCTCATTTGGAGACCGGCACATTCAGTTAACTAATGCAGGGTATAAGGTAATGCAACACTATTACCCCATTCCCTCAATCGACTGTCGAAGGAGTGGGACATCAGATGTGATTTGGAGAGGCTTTCTTCTTGTTTCTGCTTCACATCTGAAATGTACCTGCTGGGAAGATTTCCCTCTATAAATTTTTCCTATCTGCAGCTGAAACACTATTCATCTCATTACGGTTGATTGGGATCCTCATTACATTAGAGGGTGCACGCACCAGCATGTGTGCATTTGTGTTTTCATGCATGTAAATAAAGACAAGAGATAATGAGCAGAGAGAAAGGGAATGAGAGAGAGGGAGTGAGGAGTGTGTTAATGAGTGTGAGATGTGCCGAGGTCGCTGTGTTTGTTCTGTAATAGTGCGTTGCCGCAGAGCACTGCCACCTGAGGTGGGTGATTAGAAGTAATTATATAATTACACAAAATGTGATAATAAACAGCACAGAGGGAATCGTCTCCATCTACTTTGCTACATCTCATATGTATATATTCAAACAGTCATTTTCTTATGTGCAAACAAATACATTAAACCAAATAAACTGAAATTTTAAAATAAAAAAGAAACACAATAAATAAAGAGAAATAAATACTTTCATACACTGTCAGAACACACATGTTGCAACCTTTCTTTGTCGCTGTTTGACAGTAAATACAACAACAACAAAAATCTCCTTTTTAGCCAAGTTAGAATTGCCCAAATTTTTTTGTTTGCTTACTGAATTTGAGTTTTTTAAAGCTTTTCCTTAATACAATGTTCATTTTTTTTTTTACATTGCAACCCAGATGATAATATCCTGGCTTTGCATGCTTCTTTAAAACAAGAAAACATATCATAGATCCTTGATATTTCAATTCCAGCTGGTCAGCCAATCATAAGATGAAATATTAAAATATGAAGTACCTGAAAATGATGCAGCAGAACACAATGCATTTTACTACACTGAGCCACAATAAAACGTTTCTGCAACGGGAGCAAGTCAAAAGCTTGCTACATACCTCAAAGGCATTAAAAACTTGATATTGCCAGATATTTCCGTGATGATCAAGATAACAGGTGTTCCGATTAACACAAGCATTAATGGTCAGGTAGGTTACATTTGTGGGAAACTAGCACAATCAGGCAAAATTTAAGGTGCAAGCTGTGCAAAGAGGCCCTACAAACAATCCAGCATCTTACAAGTAACTGACAAAGTGTACAGAAACAGAGCTGGAGAACCCTGTTGCAAAGTTAGAATCACGACCCAAGGTGGTGAAAGGACTAAGATCCTTTGTGACATGCAGATATAAACAGATAATCCTAATCTCTAACCAACTGGACATTGTGATCCTTGATAAGCAGCTCCGATGTGGCCATTACAAATGATGGAAACAGAGAGAAAAAGGAAATGTATATAGGGTGCGGATTGATTTAGGGTTAGAGTTAGGGTTAGACATGTACTATAGTAATGGTTAGGAGTAGGGTCACGGTCAGGCTATAGAAATACATTACAAAGTCAAGGGGAAGTCCCCACAAGGATAGAGAAACTTAAAATGGGTGTGTTTGTTTGAGTGTGTAAGATATTTACCTGACCTAAACAGAAAGATTCAGTTTGATATAATAGCCGAAAATAGTTTAGTTTTTTTATTTTATTTTTATAAAGTGTAGTAAATATCTAATTATTTCAACCATACATGCAAACCCATGCACATTTCTGCACCAACAGAGAGGGACGGACAAACCCATTCACACCCAGATAATTCCGACCTGATACAAAAGTAATGGAACACTCACACTTGTCCTCCACTCACACCTGTGAGTAAAAACCGATTTGCTCTGTGACACACAGTAACGGCCAATAAAACAAGTGCTGACTCGCTCCCAAAGGCAGCCGAGGGGAGCGGAGGGACAAATGAACACAAACTGGGAGTAAAAAGCTGCTCTCAGGAGGATTTTGCCTTTTCTGTAGTCCTCATGCTCCTTCCTGCTTGAGTGAGAAACACTATCTGAAAGGCCCTGCAATTGTCCGTCTCATCTCTGGACTGGCTGAAGAAGAAACAAGTGTGAGGGGGAATAAAAGAGGGGTTGGTGGGCTGATGCATCCCTCTGCTCTATTTGAGAACAAGTGAAATGGCTATTTTATTGTTAACTCCAGTTAGAGTAAAAGCACACGGTGGCTTAGTGTCCATGAATCCAAGTGTGAATTTTCATGACCTTCAGCTCGAATTTCTAGTTTTACATTCAGATTGTATGTTTTGGTCCAAAAGGAGAATGAAAATGCTCACAACACTAATGATAGAAGTTAGTTGAAGCACTTTTACAAATAGTAAAGGAGTCAGTGGGACTCATAGAAGTAGAACACATAACAGTATGTGAAGAAAAGGTGGAGAGAAAACAGTATGGCATGGAAGCAGAATAATTACTACTAATAAAGCTTAATGGAATTCAGGTCTCACATCAGGTGAAAGATGATATGATTACCGCAGGGCGGTAGAGAAAAATTGGGAACTGATCCGTTAATCCCGCAATCCCTTTGTCTGTAATTCAGTGAAAATATGTCTATCTATATGTGTCTGTCTGTACAAGATGAAGAAGTATGCAGTGTTAAATCTCGCACAGCAAGCACATGAGTTTAAAATATTTAACATTCATAGTTTTGGAGCAGAGAGCTCCAAAACTCCACAGTGTTGCTGCAAATTGCATTAGATTTCATATTGGATTTTACTTTATCATTGGTGAATGTTCAGGTGCAAGTCTCACGGTGTGCTCTTTGAGAGTCAACTCATAGTGACCTGTGGGGTCCCTGATTCACAGCATTGGCCTATAACTCATTGGTTTCTTATGCTTTGTCTCATAGTGTGTTCATGCTAGCTCAAATACTGGAAATATGTTTGCTCACATGCACACTGGGTGAACTTTTCAACTTACTCGTCTTCCCCAGGCCTCCTGCTGAAAACCGCTGACCTCAGTAGAGTATCTCAGCCTGCCAGCATGAACAGCCAAGTCTGATATTTTAAAAGATGATTCACACTGGGACATGATGGAGGCTTGTATAAACATTTTTGTCTGCGTGAGAATTAAAAAGATTGATTTTTATGATTTGAAATTTTCAAGAAATAGGTTGAAAAAATAATTGGCTTTCATATTACCAAAGACGCATCCTTTCATACGTTACATTTGTGTGTCAGTCTTCCAGAATTTTTTTTAATAGTAATGTAATACTTTTTTAATAATGCTTTTAAAGCATGCTGTTTTTAAGGTGTTAGGGTTATACAAACACTTCCTTATCTGACCTATTTGCGAACATATGCCAATTTTATTTAAACTGCAAGGACTTGACATCAAAGCACAGTACACAAATATTCTATTGGGGACATTCCATAAAGTCAGTGTTATCGGGCTTTCTCTATTGTGGAACATGTTTTGATGTGTGTTTGGGATCTGTGTCCATAAGGCCACCTAGTTAAGTTCAATTATAACTGAAACTGGCCAAGGGGCCAGCTTTTGTGTTGTCGTTCGGCCAACACAAATGTCTGCTGAAAGATTCCACGGTCAGGCAAGATAAAGATCAACCCACTGGGCCAGAAAGACTGTAGGTATGATTAGAGTGTCCAAGGTAAGGTTTTCAGACCTGATAAGCTGTAAACATCATAAAGCATTCAGTGATGTCATGGGAGTGTCTTTTAAACTGCCAGTGATAAAAATTAGTTACAATTTTAAAGGAGGATTAACTGTAAATTAATTCATTACATTTCTGTTAATTCATATATAAATACATATTCAACTGCATTTTCAATTCAAGTCTTTGATGTCCATTGTCCAGCAACTTATGCAAGCATCCAACTGTTGGAAAAAAAAGCATCATGTACCAAAACACTTAAAATAATCTTCCGAATTTACCTTCTAATTATACTAATTCTACACATTCTTAAAATCCTAAATCTTCAATCTTCAAATTCCATCATGTTTCCAGCTGTCTTGTCGTTGCAGCCGAAAAATAGTTCCAACATGGTGAGCAAAGAAAGTAGTGGACGTCATTAGCACAGGTGTAGTTCCCTTTCTCAGCCTTCCTCTATCTACCCACAGCACCTGTTCACTCTAAAGATGAGATCAGGAAGGTGGGGCAGTGGAGGGCAAAAGAAGGGTGCAACATAGGCACACACGATGCAGGAGGAGAAGCAGATGAGGGTGGAGAGAAGAGATGGGAAGGAAGAGGGCTGTGTATGGTAGATATCAGCCCAACCCTAAAACCAGGCTCAAGGCTCTTGTTAACGTGGCAGGATTTCTTGCTACACTGCTCCACGAGCTCAGCTCATTGTAATGGCTCTTGGGTGTGAACATGGACGTGGCAGCTGGAAGTCAAAAGGATTAGCCACTTAAAGAGGAAAATATGTTTACTTTCAGAGTAGCAGGCTTTCAGCACATTTATCAAAAATAAGCTTCCAAGGCAACAGGGAAATTATATTCCCTCCAGGAAAAATCTGCTTTCTATATTTAAAAGAAAAGGTACCCACGCTGTAAACAAATAGGAATAAACATTGTTAAAGCACAGGTAAAGTCACAACCTCCCCAAAGGGAAAAGCTATGTGCAGTAAATCACATTTTGAGCACACCTAACAACCAAAAACTAAAACAAATTTTTTTCTTAGCACATATGGTTGGCTTATAACACTTGCAGAAACAAGACAATTTTTAATCACCACTAGAAGATGAAAAACCCATATGAATCATTATGTTACATAATAGCATATTGACCTTGTGTTGTAGGAGATAAAATACACTTCATTCCAGAAAGCAATATGAGAAAACTGTTTTCTTCATTTTACTCTGCACAAAGGATTTTGTTGCCCTGTTGCCCTATATTATATACCAGGCAATGACATAATTTCGCACAACCACAGCAATGCTTACTTAAAGTTGTTGAAATGTAACGCAATCACTCAGACATGAATATGAATTGTCAGAAATATGACTTTTTAGAGACATTTCATACACTAACACATACTTTGATAGAAGGGCATCTGAATTACATCAAGGCATAAAATAGGAGTATCCTGAGATCCTTTAAACATACAATTTTCATGAGCGAATTATCTTGTTCTTTTTGCCTTAATACCTGCTGAAACATTTCAAAGTATTTCTCAAAGTGATGAATCTGATTCTGCTAGTTAATGTCTTGAAATAAATCCCCCAATTAATTCAGCAGTAGCTATTCCTTTAAATAGGGATTATAAACTTTAAATGGATTGTTGGATTCTCTCGTAAGAATATTAACGTTTGCACCAACATGATTTATACATTTCCAGCCAGAAAATCTGTTTCTGGGAAAATATTCAGTAACAATACGAAGGGCTAAGAAATGGAATCAAAAGACAAGCCAGATCACCCATTTGTGTAATTGATTGTGATGTTTTTTCAGCACACTTTTTGTTTTTTGTTTTTTATTCGCCAGTGTGAATAAGGGCTAACCACCAAAACAACAGATAACACATGACATATTCACTAACGCCAGCACTTGAGGAAAGTTTAGGACTGCATATTGATTAGGTTAAAATATAATTGTAAGAGAGCTTACACTGCAGGCTGATTTTGGACAAAAGGATGAACTATAGTACTACATCTGGTTGTTTCCTATCTGGGGTTTGTTCCTCATCCTTTTCTCTTTCAAAGATCACCGTCTGACTTTTGTTTTGATGAAAAAAATGAACCTTTGCTTTAGAAGGATACAACTTTTGCATGAATAAAATCTAACATGCCATTAATAATGACTACATTAACTGTGGCCTGTTTGTCCAACAACAACTAAAGTCCTAATATAGGGTGGTGATTGTTGCTTCTGTGGGCCTTTATATAGTGGCAGGAAGTTTGAAAAAAGGTTTTTATTACTGGCCAATCTCAGAGCTTGTTGTGTTTTTACAGAGCATCATCTCTACTTTTAGTGTGGGGGTGGGATAACATACTGGATGTTTATTAGACCTCGAGTCAATGCCCAGGCAGGAGTGCAGCTATAAAACTTCCCGCCACTGCTGGCCGGTGGAGGCTGTCAACAGGGTTGTGAGCCCGCTCAGGCCAGATGCCACTGAGCTGCTAGGAACACTCCTGCCCCCTAACGCCCATTACCGGCAAGTTGTCCTGGAAAGGTCGAGGAGTCACACACACACACACACACACACACACACACACACACACACACACACACACACACACACACACACACACACACACACACACACACACACACACACACACACACACACACA
>JAVLVB010000779.1:6292914-6376815 GCA_032876305.1 Orestias chungarensis | reverse complement strand
TATATATATATATATATATATATATATATATAATATGTATATATATAATATGTATAGAGAACCCTCCCCCCTACACACATTACTTTATTCTTGGCATGTGAAATGAGTGCTATTTCTAATATCTGCTCGACTGCTTTCTGAATAATGGGCAAATATTACTCAAGGTCACATCTCATTTGTCAGGCTGCAAGTTAAAGGAATGGCTCAGTGCACTGAGGCTAACATTCAGCTTTTATTCCGCTGATAAAATCCACATTGACTTTACGATTACAAGCAGTTAAAATTGGCGTGTGCGGCAGAGTGACAGAGGTGGACAATGCACTATGCCTGAGGAAGACCTATGTTTGGTTCAAATTGGCAAAAATCTATCGGCTTATTACCTTGTGATGTTTTAACAAAATGCCAATGGTGGCAAGAAGGAGTGGCTCAGGGAATAAATCATGTTGCCTCTGATCCCATGACAGCTTTATCACAGAGATGTTCGTGCAGTGGCTGAAGTGATCAAAAGGCAATGTTGAGGACTTTATCCAGACTTGACTTGCACAGCACTACAAATACCTGGCATCTCTTTAGGCAAGCGTTTTTTGATCCTGGAAGACAGGCTCATGACAAGGTGTAGCAAAACAGTTACTCCTAAGTCTGAGACAGCGAATGACAAGACACGTTTCGCCAAGTGTGTTTATATTGAATATAAGAGAAATGTAGCAGAAACAGAGGACAGCACCCTGCATGCCTTACAGCTATATTATTAATCATAAGGGTCTGCTGTTTACTGTCATACAACTGTAAACTATTACTGTGCATTGCCCATGTGTGCTTGCAGCCCCACAACCCCTGGTTTTAGGTTATTAAATCCTATAGCCCCCAGCATGCATCTTCAGCTACGCTGCTTCCAACTCTGGCCTGAGACTTTTATCTTCCTCCCCAGCACAGGCATGGCACCTCCATGATGCTTTCAATTTTCTGCTCTGTGCTTCTGTGTTTTATGAGCCTGTGCAAAGGTTCTAGACTGACTGCCTGGGCTGACCTGGACTCCCCGCATGTCGATGCGTGCGCACTGACTAGGGTGACATCAAGGCCACTGGCCAACCAAGCAGGGGGCCCTGCGGCATCATCAGCCAACCACAGTACAACCAGACACCCCATCTACAGATAAACATGAAGGCATCAGGCTCCACACAGATTGGCAGTGCTTGCAGTGCTGCTTTCTTTTCTCACTTCTCTCATTCACAAAGAATATTTGTTACAAAGCCAAGGTGACAGTTGCTTTTGTCCGAATTATTGTGTCTTTTCATAAGGCTCATTCTTTGCTCTGAACAAAAAATAAATCCCTTGATTTTTACTGGCACAGCAAAGTAGTCCATACAGGTATTTGTTTTTGTTCCAGTTCCTGTAAAAAATGGGTTATGTGACGCTGACAGAAATAAAATAGAAATCTCACGGTTACCTAAGCAGATGGATGCATGAGTAAATCTTCTAAGTAGTCAGAGGACATAAACAAAGACAAAATGGCCGTGTCTAATTTTATTTTAAACAGCCGCTGACAAAGATAAGATAAAAACACATCTTCTGTCTGCTTCTCATCTGTAAATTTTGCACAAATTGATCAAAGCATTAGTTTAAGGTAGCTGTATGTTAGATCAGAAACTTACTGAATAGTGGTACGTGACATTTTGGTGCAAAATTACTACACAGCAGAAACCACAGAAATATTTTAAACAAAAAATACTTTTTTGTGTATAGATGATAAAAAAAAACAATAGCTGGACAGGAATAAATATGCTTTGGATTTTCTCTAATCCAAACAAGATGCACCATTTATATAAAAGGTAAAAAATTTAAACGAATGTTTATACAAAGGACTCT
The DNA here is from genome assembly GCA_032876305.1 of Orestias chungarensis. Classification (NCBI taxonomy): domain Eukaryota; kingdom Metazoa; phylum Chordata; class Actinopteri; order Cyprinodontiformes; family Cyprinodontidae; genus Orestias; species Orestias chungarensis. The sequence goes on along the minus strand of JAVLVB010000779.1, from coordinate 6,374,949 downwards.
TAGCAACATAAAAAGAAACATGTCATAGCCATCAGCAAGCCTCTGAAACACTGTAGTCACATTCACCACTGATACATGCATCAGTAGGCAACTAGGGGTTAAGTGCCTTGCCCAAGGGCACATTGCCATGTGATAGGGGGCAGTCGTTTTGCAATCTACCTGATTGCAAGACGACTACTCTACCCACTTTGCTGCTGACACCCCTACCCCTACACCCCTTATTCTATCGACTTGTGTGCCCCCAGTACTAAATTAAACTACATCTAAATAACATTCAAATTTGTGTTAACAGGTCGTTTTTTTGTTTATTTATGTTGTTTGTTATATAGTTAAATTGCACTAAAACAGAACGGTTAAAAAATACTAAAAACAGCATGCCTATTGCATTTAAACTTCTGACGGCCACTATAAATTTTAAACTGGGTTGACGAATACAAAACATATTACCTAATTTTTGTGTCGGTCAGTCAAAGTATTTGTGTCTTCTGGCTTGAACTTAAGTAGTTGTCTTCTGGCACTCCATGGACCAAAATTAAATCATTACATGTACTGAAACGCTTTAGACACAGTGTTTTGTCAGGTGTAAATAGATGGCTGATAGGGAGGTAATTCAAGAAAAAAGAAATAAAGTCTTTACGTGTAAGTGATGATCTAAAGTTAAAGCCTTAAACTGGATAAAAAATAAATAAATTAGGCTGAAGAGCCGCTGTGCTCCAAGGTCTCCCTTTCTGATGTATGACTTCTATTAGCCCCTATGTCATACATTTGTACATGTTAAAAGTGGTCAGAGGGGGGCAGGGTTTAGGACTTTGTCAAATCCTCCTCGAACCTAGGGATTCACACACTATAAAATATAAATCCTATGTCGCCTAAGAGACCAGGATGGAAGATCTTAGCTCTCCTCAAGAGGCTTGAATGGTGAGTAGAGGGTTTTTTCTGTATGGAGGAACATGGTGTGATGCATTACATTTCACTACCCAGAACCCATAGCCCACCGCTTAGCTGATCTTTGAAAGATATTGCTTATAAAAGAGATGACTCTAGGCAACCGCCAAGTTCTGTAGTTTTATTACACCCCGGGGCTACAGTGGCCTGTCTTTGGAGAGATAAGGTTGTACCCTTTTCATTTTGTATCCTCCGGCCGATATTTTAAGCTGGCTTGTTAAGGGCAGGCGAGCTGAGCGGTAGAACAGAGTTTGATGCATAGTTTTACAACAGGAGCTGGGCCCATAACGCTCAAAGGGCGATCATTACTGACCTTAATAGCTCAGTCTGCATCTGGGCTTGATTGATCGTGCCTAGCAGGTTGTGAAATGCACCATCTGGAAGGAAGGAAGGTGAGATGGGCAAAGCAAAAGACAGGGGGTGGGGTGGGAGGCCGTGGAGGCAGGCAACATTAGCCGAGCACGGATAAAGGCAAAAAAGCTATTCTGGATCATCTTCTACTGGTATTGATAGCCAGAGTGGGATGTAGTGGAAACTTAACTGCACTAAGAGGCCAACCCAGCACCATAAACACCATCCCTGACATAAACAACAACACTTAGCTAGACTAGGTGTATACAATGGCCACTGCTAGATAACTCTAGTTCACATGGTTAGTGAGTCTCAATAAAATCAACACTGACTAGATGGGACAGTTTCCTGGTAGAGTAAGCGCAATATGAGTTATATCAATAAGTGTGATTTTGTATGCGTGTGAGTCCACTTAACAATGCTTCAGGAATAGGAGGAGGTTACAGAATGTGTCCTGCCACAGTGCTTTTACGATGAAACCTGCATAATGTATGATGCTGGAGTGGTGCAGATTACAATATGGCACTTATTCTGCAGCACAGCTGAAGCCAAAATATCATTAGGTCACCACATTCTATAAACCAAGTACCAAAAACATGACTGCGATCACCACAAAATCAAAATGAACTTCTTCCCACTCAGAGTTCCTTTTAAAATAGTCTTACTCTAACCATTTCTGCTCAATAATATTACAGTATTACAAATATTTAACTTTGCAGAACCATGCAGAGAAGCTCTTTTGTGTCAGCTGACAGTCCCAAGAGCCCATAAACCTTGAATTTTCAGATGATCTTCAGCATAACGCATCATATAAATCTAGTCCCCAACAGACTCCCTTTTGCACTTCATTAGACCAATTATTTGGTTTGCTGAGTCATTTGACCCAGCCCAGCCATGTGAGTTATGATGAATGCAAAGAGGATCTACAGCACTGTAAATTCTTTATCATCAGCGCATATTGCAGCATTTCAGGTACATTCCATAATATGTTAAACATCACAACGTTCCTATATAAAATAGTTAAAGAGCAAATGTAGGTATGCAGTAATCAGCAGCATAACATTTCTTTGGAACCAATTTTACATCAGGGAGAAGAAAACATCTGGTATCAGCTAGATTATGGAAAGAACAAGAAAGAGAGCATAGGAGGAATTGTGTATAGTCCACTTCCACTGACCTTCCACTAACCTGAACCACCGCCACCATGCTTTATTTAAAGGAGGATTTGTATAGGGTGATATGCTGTAATACTTTTTTTTTTTTACTGCTGCCATGTTTTGAAAGCAAATCGAAAGTCAAATCAAAGTCAGTTTTTGTCTAATTTGAATTCAGAATCTCCAGCTTTTGTCAATCATATATAGCATGTGGCAAATTGCACACAGATTCTCAAACTTGACTTCTGGATCGCTGCAGCCTCTGCAGAGTTGTCTGAGCCTCCTTGCTGTATTTGCAATTAATGCTCTCCTTATACAGACAGCCATTACATATTAGGTTTGTAGCTCTGCCATACCTATTTTAGTTTTGTATTTTAAATTCAACAGTGGTTTGCTTATTGGTTATTTATAGAGGTGGTATTTATTCTCTCCCCTTCTATGATTTTCTGTTTCCTAATTACTTGTTTAAAATCCTGGACGTTTGATACAGACTAGTAGGATTTTTGAAGATCTTGGGTACACACAGTTGTGTGTGTGTGCTTCTGTAGAACAAAGGGGACAGAGATGACACAGGGCCAAGTGTAATAGAGACTTCTGTCGCTGACTCAACACCTTTCTCATTTTATTACCAAATCATCCATGACAAACAGCTCTGGTGTTGGGCAAAGGTGAAGCAGGCAGGATAAGAGCTGTAATGAGAGCAGCAGAGTTCACCCTCATATGGTAAACATTGCTTGGTAATGTAACATGTTTATGTCACTTCAGATGCTACTTTTACATGATGCAGCCACCAATGTGTTATTTTTAGATACACCACGGTGACAATGATGGCCTTTACTCCCTATAAACTTAGAATGTTGAGACACAAAGGGGTGGTGATGGCGAAATCTTGTCACCTGAGTGAGTATCACAAGAAAATGCCTCGTGGCAACATAATCAATAAACTAGAAAAAAAGCCATTTTTTCCCCTCAAATATTTGAAGCCAAGTTATCCACGGTAATGTTTTTTTAAAGCATGCTACATGCCAGATGCATCTGATCTAATGTTAAACATAAATTACATGTACAATTATTTGATCAATCCAAAAGGAAAATTAAATGAAATATTTCAATATTTGTATATCCAATGAAAACAAATCGCATTTACTAAGAAAAGTATTAAAATTAAATCTGAAAATTGTCTGTAACAAAATTTTCACAGTCGGTACTATTGGTATCCCAACCCTTTAAAATGCTTTAAAGTAAATGTAACTGAAGTTCGTTTTAAAATGTGCACTTTAACTTAAAAATGTAAGTAGTTCTAACTAGTAATAATCTACTACATATTGCAAACAGTTTTTTAGCCCTAAAGCCAGAATATAAACTTTTTGACCTCACAAACAAACTTGCCATTGGTAAAAGCAGGATCAAGCTGCTACATAAGAAATTGAGGAAAGCAAAAAAAAAAAACCTACATTTTCTTAGAAAATTATGATTTGTGTTCGAATTCAGCTTGTTTTTACCTCAGTATCTGATCAGCCTTGGGGTTGTTGGTTTAGGTAAAAAAAATGTCATTGTTGCAAGTCGGGCTTGGGAATTCACCTCAAACTTTGAAAATGTTTTTTTCTTACTATTCTTGTTTTCTGTTTTCAGTGGCAACATTTAAATAGCTTTATTTTTTTGTTAATTTCTATGTTTGATATAATTAGAAAGCTAAGAATTTACACTTTGGGAATCCAAACATAACTCAAAATGGCACTATTTAGACTTCTTCCTGGATTTGTTGTGGTCTGTCGGGTCAAACAAAGAATGAATATGTAGAAAAACAATGCTTACTTTAAGGAATGGTAAAGTGTGTTCTAGTCAATGATATGTACAGTACATGTTGTCATCTTTAACTACCCACAAGGGTTGGCCAGTCTATGATCCTAAACATGTTGACTAAATCAACCCAGAAATAGTTTAATAGACATAGAATTAATCTACTGTGATCTGTGCCCCAAAACCTAAATCTTACAGGATCCCAGCAGATGTCAGATATCCCTCTTCATTTGTCCTCTAATCTTACAATTTGTTGAAAAAAACAAACAAACAAAAAAAAACTAAGTTCTTTCCAACTGCCAAAAGGCTGTACAAAATATTGATAATAAAGTGACCATAACATGGATTTTATTGAAAGGAATGACTTCCTAACAGTTATTTTTTGTTTTGCCTGGTGATGCAAGCTGTAGACCTTATTCCTTGAAGCAAAAAGGTTCTCTATTGAAATCCTTGCCCGAGGAAGTGTTTTCCCTGAGCTCTCTGGGTACTCTTCCTCCCAAAGCAAAAAATATGACTTTCTAAGGTGTAAACGCATTAAACGTACTCAAATTACAGTTTATATTGTAAAATGTTGCTGATGAAAAAAACAAAACAAAAAACCCCCCACTTATTTAAATAAATTCAACACATCTATATCTTGTAAATGTGGCCAGATTTGCATTTTAATGAATATTGTTGACAATGTTGCAAGTTAGTTGTAGACCGAAAGCTGTGCTACTGTTACTGAGCAAATACCGAGAACTATGGTTAGAAGGCAGGACTGCCATTCCTGATGTCAAAGTCTTATGGTCTCTGTGTGAGGGAGCAGATTATCCTGATTGACGGCTATAAGATGCTAAGGATGGAGCTCAAAGCGCAGCGAGCCTGCGCGTTGGAGTGGAATGGAGTTCATTCATGAGTTACGAGTCTGTTTCAGTGATGTAGTAAAAGACGAATAAATCCTCCCAACAGCTTGTGAAAAAAAATAAAACCTTAGGCTTGTGATGGAGACTCATACAAGACAACAGACTGAGACACTGACGGCTGACACACAGTTTCGGGAAAAAAATCTAAGCACAAATCAACACTAGGAACTGTTGCATGCCATTTCAACTTTCGCTTTTTTTCCTTTACGAAATTTTTACATATTTTACTCTGAGCCAAGACATCAGTGAAAAAATATAAGAGCTGCACTGCCTGCTGTCACACTGTCACACCTCTGTCAAGTAAATGTTTCAAGGTGATTTTCTCTACTGACGAGGTAAAGGGAGCCAGTGTAAAGTCCTGAATAGACAAGGAGTAGACTAATATAAATACCAACACTGCAAAGACCTGTTCGTTGGCTCTCAAGGACCTAGACCTGCAAGAAAAAGTAAGTGTCCCTAATTCTGTCCCTGAGTCCCTCTGCTGAAAGAGGCCAGGTTAAGGTTAAGAGGACCTCGAAGCAACCAACCACCAATGAGCTGATTTGCAAAGTTTTATCACACAGAAACATAGACAAGGGATGTATTATAACCTGATATACCCTACTTTAAAAACCACATGAATATAAAGGTTTTACAGACATTAAAAATCCAAGGCAATGAATCAGACACCAAATGAAAAGCCAGTGTTAGAGAGAATATTAGGAAATAATCCAATTTAATTCATTTTCAACTGTCATAAAATAATGTTCCTCTATCAGGCTAAGTGCTATAGAGGCTCCCACTGGAGACTAACTTTTAGAGATTAACATGTCATCACAGAAGGAGCAACACAGACATTTTGACAGTTACACTTGTGAGCCCAGACTAAATCTAACACCTGCCTCATATCTCCTGTCCAAAAGCACCCCTGTTCTGACACAGTATAAGGCTTAGAGCAATTCCTGGAGCTATGTTTACACCTGTCCCAGACTCAGGGAAGCACACTGCCATGAGTCGCTGAGACAGTCGGGCATCAGGTAGATCATGTTAGGATCAAGATGCAAAAAACAAACAAACAAGAAACTAAGAAATTTTCAAATGAACTGGGATAGAGAAATGGAAAAACTTGAGCTCTTTTAGCAGCAATGTGTCGAGGTAACATTGATGCATGGTGTGACCTTACTTGTAATGCCAGCCTTAATCTACGCAAGTGGAATAAATGAAGTGGGTCCGCTACGGACGTGTCACCCAGACTTATAAAGACAAATCCACCAGTGCTCTGAGCTGTGTACACGTATTCATAAAAGTCAGAGAGACGTCTCAACAGAGCAGAGTGCCCAATATTCTCCCATGCTCTTTGTGAGCTCAAGCTGTTAGGGCTGCATTAAACTATCTAACACGCTGTGATGGTATCAGAGATGTGACGGTGAAAAGACGACTTAGTAAGAACATTACATCGCATATGAACAATTGTTTTTTAGGTTTAAAACTCTATACTAAAACATAGTTTTCATCATTTTAAAACATAATAATATAAAGTGTTTTGACCATGTAGAAATCCGTTTCACTAGAAATCATAAAGCACAGTCAGACTGGATAGAGTCGTCTTTTTTAACTTTTAACAGGTTTTCTAGGACTGTTCTTGTTTAGCTCCATCATCTTATAAACAACTTTGACCTGCTTCTTTGTCCATAACAAATGCTGCCGCTACCGAGTTCTACCTTGAGGATAGTGTTTTCAGGATGACGTTTTCACGGTACCGTATTTTCCGGACTATAAGTCGCAGTGTTTTTGATAGTTTGGCCGGGGGTTTGACCTATACTCTGGAGCAACTTATGTGTGAAATTATTAACGCATTATTATATCATATCACGTTATTTTCACACTAAACCGCAAGAGGGCGCTCTAGGCCTGTGTTGATAATTTAGACAATTTAGAAAAACAACCGAGAAGGGCTTAACAAAACTGGCACCAAAAAGAAAATCATATTCTGTAGAATACAACCTGCAAGTAGTAAAATATGCAGCCGAAAACGGTAATCGTCCAGCAGACAGAAAGTTTGGAATTAGCGAGAAACTTGTAAGGGGACTGGCGAAAAGCGGAGGTTACTCTTACTGAAATGAAGAAAACAAAAAAAGCCAATCGCGGGCTAAAACGGTATGCTAAAACGTTAGCATACCGTACAATTATTCAGTCTGTTGCCTCTATTTTATTTTTATTTTAAATTACCTTTCAAGATGACATGTCTGTTCTTGGTGTTGGGTTTTATCAAAGAAATTACCCCCAAAAATGCGACTTATACTCCAGTGCGACTTATATATGGGCTGCACAGTGGCGCAGTGAGTAGCACTGTTGCCATGCAGCAATGTTCAATTCCACCTTGGGTCTTGGGTCTTTCTGCAAGGAGTTTGCATGTTCTTCCTGTGCATGCGTGGGTTCTTACCACGTACTCCAAGTAGCTTCCTCCCACAGTACAAAAACATGACTGTTAGGCTGATTGGGCACTCATAATTGTGTGAGTGTGTATGGGTGGTTGTGCGTCCTGTATGTCTCTGTGTTGCCCTGCGATGCACTGGCGACCTGTCCAGGGTGTACCCCTGCCTCTCACCCGTTGTGAGCTGGAGATAGGTGCCAGCAGACCCACCCGACCCCAATAGGGACAAGGGTGTATAGAAAATGTATGGATGTAAAATGGGACTTAAATATGTCTTTTCCTTCTTTATTATGCATTGTATGGCCTGTGCGACTTGTACTCCGGAGCGACTCATAATCCAGAAAATACGGTACACGTGCACGTACTCCACAAACAAATTAATATAAAGTCTATGTAAACAACCTTATTTCATGAGTTTGCTGTGTACCCTATGAGACTTGTGTTGAAGTGCAAGCAGGACTTTGACTCTTACTACTATTAGCACAACCAATGTCATCTTAACCGAGTCTCCCAGCTAAGCAGAGCATCTATATAGTTTCTTCACCCTCTAATTAATGATATCCTTGCCTTGCCTGAAAATTGGCCTTTAAGACACCTTTTCTCTTTTTTTCCTCACATTCCTCAGTCGTCTTCATTAAGTTGTTTGTTTAACAACGTTCTCTTCCAAACCACTAAGCTTACCTAGAACTACTTCATTTATGCTGAAAGTACAAGACACAAAGGTGAAGTGTATTTACCAGTCAGGGAACCTGTGAAGCCAATTAGTTACATTTCATTGTTTTAGGGGTATCACAGTAAATTTAACTAATTGCCATTGCTCAATCCCCAGTTCAAATTATTTACTTATAAAAAAAAACAAAAAAAACAATTCATGCTAATCCTTCTAATTGACAATAATGCAACATTTGTTTTGGATCCACTGTATCAATCCTAAGTAAATAAATTAAAGTCAGTGTTTGTAACTTGCATTTTGGAAAACATAAAGGATTGTGAGTATTTTCAAAAGGCATTAAGAATGTAAAACGTGTCAATAAGAATGATGGTCACTAAAAGTGCATAAATATTTATAAAAAAAACTTGGAAAAAAGACAGTACTTCAGCCTTGCACTCATTCAAGATGAACCAATTGCAAAATCCAAAATGCTGACGCTAACACATCTTGTCATAACTGCTCATTATGGTTTAACGATTGATATCCTGACAAACACTCTTCCCAGCTAAATAGCCAACTGGCTTTCCTGTTAGCAGTCGGTTCATACTTGGCTGCCTTTGGGGCATTTAGTTTGAGTAAAGTGCCGTAATTGATCACTGTAAGTTAAGTCAGTTTGCTGCAAAGCCGTGGGAGCACGCTAGATTGACAGAAGGCCTTCCATGATGGATGCAGGACTGATATCGGACATATGGATGCTGAGACCTGACACATGCAGTGTTTGCTGGGGTAGAGGTGTGTCCAACATGCCAAAAAGCCTCTGTGCACTGCTGCCTTTCCCATCTACTTCTGCCCCCTGTCCAGTTCTCACTCTTACATGGCTGTGATTAATGCCCCCAAGTCAGGATGATGATAATAATGGTCATAATTAATCAAGGGTTCTTCCTACAACTCTAGGAGCCAACAGTGACCTGAAAAAGACACCTAAACCTCCTTTCCCATCTTTTCCTCCTTTTATTCTTCCTCCTTTTCTTCTCCCTTTCTCCCCTTTCGTCTCACTGACAGGCCTGAACCCCGGGCCCGGCAGAAAGAGCCATGCATTATCCTGCCATCACCACCTCTATTTATATCACACCGTCCATCACTATCACTTTACTCCCCTCCACCAGCCTTTACTCCGCCCGCCTTCCCAAAGTGGAGTTTTCTTGAAACTGCCCCATATTTTCTGGAGGAATAATGCTGCCTATGCAAATGCCCAGGAGTCAAACAAGCATTGTTGGTGACAGTGAGAAACTAACATCCTCATTTTTTTGACACCCACAGAAACAACATGCAAAACAAAATGCCACAATCTCTTGCACACTTCTGGGAGTCTCTTTTCCTTGTTTTATATATATATATATATGTATATATATATATATATATATATATATATATATATATATATATAAATAAAAGTAAGGATATTTGGCTGTCGGGTGAAATTTGTGGAAAATGTAAAAAGTTCCGCTACCGAGTTCTACAGTGATATCATATCACGAAAGTAGGAGATTTAAGTAGAAGGATGCACTGGTGATTTCCTCAGCTCAAACAATTTGTTAAAACAAACGTTAACAACAATGGTGTGTACACCACAACAAAAAATGTCAATGTCTCGATAACTCGTCATGTGCACTTGAGCATCAATTACAGCTTGACAACGACGTCTCATGTTGTTCACAAGTCGACTTATTGTCCTGCTGAGGCAGGACATCCCACTCTTCTTGAAGGGCAGCCCTCAGGTCATTGAGGTTTTGGGGTGCAGAAGGTTTGTCGTCCATTAAGATTAAATTAGGCCTGTGCTGTTCATGTAGGGGCACAATCACTGGATTAATGATGTTATTCAGGTAGTATGGGCTCATCACTGTACCATTCAGAAAGTGTAGGGCAGTTCTATACAGACTGGACTCACCTGCCCACACTGTGACACCACCACCACCAAACGCTCGTCTGGTGACAACAGTGGCTGATGCATAGCGCTCTCCTTGACGTCTCCAACATACATGGCCGCCATCATTTCTGCTCAACGTTAATGGACTTTCATCAGAGAAAGTCAGTCTCTCGGTATCTCTGTTGCAACCTGCTGATGACACTCTGTGACACTGAGCTCAGTGGCCACGTCTGTCTGAGAACGTCCTGTTTGAAGCATTGCAATGGCCAGGTACTGTTGATCCATTGTTAGGTGTCGTCTTGGTCTCATGATGTCACAATGTGAACAGCCTGATGAGGACGACTGTTTAAACACCAGCTGTAATTGAACCAGGACATTTATTGGTCGATTCGAGGATCAAACACCTGTTGTGACTTTTGCCGTTAAGCTCCTTGTTAGAGAACCCCAACATGTGCAAAAAGTACTGAAACATTTAAGAGTTGGAGAGGTGCATTCAACAGCTTAGAGAAGGTCACATTAAGTTCCCCTGTTAAGGTTTGAATGCATTTTGGGCTCATCCTCAAATTCAACCCAAAAGCCAAATATACCTAACTTTTTGTGAGTAGTATATATATGAAAATGTGAACTTGTATATAAACAAGTGTTTCACTCTTAAAGAGTTTCAGCATATATGCAATGAGAGAATGATATCTGTAATACCTTAGCGGCTGCCATGTAACAGTAGCCCGAAGCAATGTAAAAGTTTTTTTTTATTTTTTCTTACTCTCTTTATTTCCCCTGGTGAGGAACTACAAAGCCACTTTGCTCATCTGAGTTTGACGTGATAGGCATGTGTTTAAAACACCTTGCTTGTTCCTGCGCTACTCAAATTCACTTAGCATATTAACTTTAATTTTATTCTCACTATCATGTTATGTAAGTTTTACTGTAAGTTTTATTTGTATATTTTTGTATTTAATGTGTATTGCACCTATGAGGGACTGAGCACATAAGCATTTCACTCACCTTTCACACCTGTGTTAATGTGACGTGACAATAAAGTGATTTGATTTGATTTGACATGTTGGCCAAAAGTAACAGTGAGTGGGTTATGGTGTTGCCACACAAAGCATTACCCTACATTTAGGAAGCTAAGGTATAGTGGGACAGCTCAGATTCTCAAATGCACATCAAAGTTATAACGAAGCAAGTGATGAAATTAATTTTTGATACCGCAGAAGTAAAAGCAGTTTAATTAGTTTCATTTAAATCACTTATTTTGGAAATTGTTACACATTACAGGTATACAGTTTGATGTCTCTTCAGGTTCATTTTAATTTCATAAATCAATTCAAACAAGTACATAAATGTAGAGTAAAATGCGGTTTTCAGAGCTTTTTCAGGTAACATGCTAAAATATTCTCATGCATATGTATTAACTGCAATGTGATGATCATCTATATCAAAATCCGAATCCATTAAATTGGAGCTCATCTGAAAAACAACTGAATGCACTCTGCCTTTTATTCAGAGGTAAGTAAGCTAAAAACACACGGTGAACTTTTTTTTTCTTTCTTATGACTAAAAAAAATAAAGTTAAGGCCACAACTGTGTATACCCCTGGCAGATGTTGGTTTGTAATATTTTTCTTTTGTATTTATTTTATTTAAACAGATCTCTTAAAACATGACAGAAAATAATGAAAAGGTATTTTGCGCATAAAATAAAATGCAGTTTTTATTTACATTTGAATAAGAAAATATGAGATGCCAGAAGTTATTTATACACTTCTCAATAATCAATGGTAAAAGATGTATTGGCAGTACAAAAATCAATACCTTGCTATAACTGCTGACCAGATTCTCTATCAGATTCCTGTCAGGACTCTGGCTGAGCTGCTCTGAAACATTACTGTTACTTGCAGTCGAAAGAAGCTTATTTGTAAAAACCAAAATGTACTATTTTTCTTTAAAAAAAATAGTTTTTTGGCACTGGTGGCCTTGAATCCTTTGTAGCTAGACAGGAAAACAGCATTTAGAGAGAAGGAAACGACATGGAGCAAATAGAGCAGGGTAAGAAATTGAACCTGAAACAACGTCGAGGACAGCGGTTTCTGCATATGGTGCACCTGCTGTACCACTAAGGCATATAGTGCCGTAAATTATTGCTTTAAACCAGAACATGCCATGGTTATGACTCATTTTTGTCTTAACTTGAGACTATATTGTATTGTGATTGTAACTAGTTAGAAAATAGTGTATGTTTATTGGTTGAGTACTTTATTTTTGACTCGTAACATTTTACAGCTTTCTGGTGTCTCTGAGTTTAAACTTCAGTCTTTTGGTGAGTCTTAGCGAAATTCTTATCTTTCTTTTGCACCTCTGCATTAAGCCCTTCTAGTGACAGTGGACCGTGATTACTGTATGAGAGAAATATCTTTAAAACTGCCAGAGATACACCAAGTGCTGGCCTGCATTTGATGGGAGCAGAAGACCTACACTTGGTTGTTGGTAAATCACATTCATTCTATTGCATTATAAATGTGAGCACATTGAACACAAGGATAGGAAAAAAAAAGGGGGGGGGGGGCCTGTAGAGATGTGTTCCACGATCTGTTTTTACCATTACCGTCATAGATGACGTTCAGTATATATGTGCTAAAAATCCACCTTAGTTTGACTCAATCTGAGTCAGAGGAACACAGATGCAGATTTACCACGCATCTTCTTTGTGTTTGTGTCAGGAAGCTATGTGATCTTATTTCATTGTAAGGTAATACTATTTAACTCCTACATTACACCATGGGCAAAACAAAAACAGCACCGGTTTACACTGCTTCAATGTACTTGAAACTATGATAACACAAAATGGTTTTTTTAGAAAAACAAATGCAAAGGTAAAAGAAATTAGACTCTGTTCAGTTTATATTTTAAGCCATAATGAAACTCAGCTGAAAATGTGAAACAAACAATAGCAATTCATTTGTTTTGAAATCATTTCAATAGCTAAGCTATAAATTTTTAATTGAATTTGTTCTTAAAGACGTCTAAGCTTTTCTCTTTTTAAGAAAATCTGTTGTGTTTTTTCTGCTGTGTTTAACATCGTTTGCCCACTACATGACCAATTTATGACACTAGTCTTAGGTATATAGGTGTTCTCACATGACCCATCTTTATAAACAGTTCTAAACAAATTTTATTTAATTTTAGTGGGATCATCGTGAAAAACCACAATGTAGCTCCTCTGTGTTCGGCAGTCTCTCAGAGGGCTGCATTACTTGAATTATAGCTTTACGGGGGCCCAATTTTCTAGGAAGAATGGCATTGGCCCATTCAAGTGTTTATGAATTTTACTGATGTACATCCAATGTTGCTTTAAAGTCCTTGCAACTAGTATTAGAATAATGTGCTGACATTTTTTGAAGATTACTGTCTCCCATCATTTGCATTGTGTTTTGGATATGGATATCACCAGCTAATGCATACCTTGACACTCTATAAACCGTCAAAAGCTTTACTCAGGTGTTCACTTAAACTGATGATAAGATAATAAAGCACATTTTATTAACTGGATGATCTGGTTGCTGCTTATTATCTATATTGCAAATAAATAAATGTGGTAAACATTTGCTTAAAAAAAATCAACTCACCTACTAATCTCCCCCTTCCCCCTTGTATGATTACTTTGACTTGCTTTGGCAGGTGAACAATAGGAAATATAAACATGCTTTCACCTTTTCCAGTTTGTAAGCACAATTACAAACAGCATGTTCTATAATGCATAAATGGAAATAATATTGTTATCTCTGTTTGTATCATATTGACAACTGCATGTCAAGGAAGCATGTCCAACGCCTGTTGGACATGCTTCCAATTATTCAATTGAAACATATTTGAAAAAAATGTATTTTAGTTCTTAAGAAGAAAGTTTACTGGTGCCAAACTGTTGTCCTTAATGACTAGTAAAACTTTAAGTGTCTGCTTCAATCCAGCTGAATCAAAAAATATGCATGAAAATGGTTGGATATCCTTTAGTGAAACTTTAAGGGTTTTACTATATCTGGGTCTTTAAAGACAAAAATTTAAGCTATTGGATTTTAGCTCATAGATCCTAGCACCTGTTTCGATTAAGTGTACTTAACAACACTTTTCATGACAAATGCATCAAATTTATACCTTAAAATATAATTTATGTTCTAATTGATGAAATTCACTGTATGCATATTGCGTCTACACAGACCTATGTAACTTAATTCAATTAATTATATTTCAACAAAGAATCAAGACGTTTTTCTGGGACTGATAAAACTATTATTATAGATCACATTTTTTATTTGTCCCAAAGCACTTTTTTTTTCCCCCACACACAAATGGAGTAATAAGTGGAGGAGGGAAGTCAAAGCTGGAAAGATGGTTTCTCATTAGAGGAAATCTAAGCTGTATGAAGATGTAGCTTAAAAAGGATTTTAGAATGAGTTTAGAAATAACAATTTTTGTAAACCTTGATCCCATATGTAACCCATGAATATGATGGTCTTGTATTTACATGCAATCATTTAAAGAAAAAAAGGACACATATTGTGTCTCTTTTCTATCCACACAAAAACGGTTTTGTTGCCTTGACTATTAATGACTGTCAAAGCTGCCTTTGTCATAAGGTTTCAACTCTAAAGGTTTTTGATGGCATTACACTTTGAAATTATCTGGGTCAGAGTTCGGGAGGTCAGATAGCCTGTAGAGAAAATGCATGATGTATGGTCAAATATATAAGTTGAAAAAGAGGCTCAGTTAGGTCGGCCATGACTGCCAGCAGAGCAGACATCCCTAGTCATCTGGGTGAAGAAGTGAAGAGCCTGGAGGCATCGAATCTGCCACTGGTCCACCAGGTATGTTCCACAAAGAATCTAAAGCACAGGCTTCTTATCGCTACCACTATAGTTAATTTCCACTGAACATAAAGATCATGCTGATAACCTTGCTGAACCTTATCTCTCTGCAGGAGGCTAAAGTCAGCGAGGGAATATTGACAGAAATGTTTTCAGATTATATTCTCATGACTAAATCAATACACATATGAACCGTCTCCTCAGACTTTAGCGAGAAAAGGAGTCATTGTGAAGGTCAAACAGTTAGCCCATTAAAGAGGCAGCTAGGTGTACAATTTGGCAGCAAATCTCCACCTCCTCCTGCATGGCATGGAGGTAACAACCTTGAGGAGTTGATTAGCGATAGAGACCGCTCCCACGACACAGGAGAGCTCTACCTCATAAAATCCGGGCTAGGCAGCAGAACAAGAGAGCCTGGGAGAAGAGAACAAGAGGGAATTTAAGGTAGAAGAGCTGCCTGCCTCATCTTTTATAGGACAAATTAAAACCACAGCGGAACAAATCATAAAACAGGAAATAATGAATTCAATTATACTTTTTAGTGTTTAGCGGCTGCTGGTGAGATGTGCTGAGTGGGCAACATGAGGCAGCGGGCACAGGCTGATGACTGTGTTGGTGGCGCTGAGCTTTGCTCAGAGCTGCGTCTGTGCTGACTGCATGTCTTCATGCCCTTAGGAGCAGTTTAGGCCTCGACAGGGCCTTCATTAGCAAATGAATGGCTCTTAATTGGCCTGCAAATACACAGGATGCTTGTTGATTAGAAAGATTTTTTTTCGACTTGTTTACGGCTCTTTAGAACAACCTTTTAGAAGCAAAAATATGATTTTATTGATTTCCTTTTTTCTATTTAACTGGACTAAACTCACAATCTATTTTGAGTTTGGTCGGCTAAAGTGTTTTGAACTACAGGAGATTAAACGCAATCCAAATTCTTGGATGACACAGAAAATATGGAGTTGTGAAACCTCAAACTTAGGATGTCAAGGACTCACCTTAATATTTGAACAGCCTCGTTTATAGCTGGTCCTTAAATGCACTCAAAGTAAAACAGGATTATTCTGATGTTAGGCGAATCAGTTTCCTCATATGTAATCAACAGATGAGGAACACAGATAGATGTAGCAGAACAGTTAAAATCTTTAGAAACCACTGAAGGCCAGTAAGCATGATTGCTTCATTCACTTTGAGAGGCAAGCTTTTTTTTTTAGCTTAGAGTAGTTCAAAATGGATGGCAACATTTGCTGTTCCCTGCTAAAACTGATTGCTCTGTTAAATAATTCTTCAATCAACACTAGTTTCTATTTCATAGAGGAGTAATCTTTTTTCCAATGACCAAATGCAGTCTGTAAACAGCAACGTGTAACTAAAGAAGCACAAAGGGCAACTTTCAGCTCAGGCTGTGCTGACCTTCATTTCATAAGAATGACGGGCAACTCATGACTTTGCTATGTCAGATTCAAACACAAGGCTATGACATCTAATAAAGGATTCTGAGAAAGAATTCTGGGACATATTCGCTTTCTTCCGCCTGTCTATGCTGCTCTCAACTTCCCCTTCCGTCTCTCACAGTCTATTTTTTACTCTTTTTCAATACATTCTCGTTTGTCCCATGACAGTAGTAACACCTCAGCAGGAGGGAGAATCACAGACAACAGTCCTGGTGTCCTAGATTCGGCAACACTGGCATGAGCACGGCTCATATTGGCCTACCATATAGGACTGAAAAGAAATCTGTAGAAAAAAGCGCAGATTAAGAACGCTATACAAAAGAGCACATAGGACATGTACTCTCTGTTCACATGCACACACAGATGATGATAAAGGAGAAACATGTTTTTTTAGGATTATTCCATGTTTGTTTTATCAGTAATGCCATCAGCACACTATTTTATCTATGTGCACCAGTGTGTTTGTGTGGGATAACTGATAGCGCAGAATTATAGAAAGAAAACACACAGTAAAAAAAACAAACATAGATTTATTACTCTATATTGGAACTGAAAGTAAAGTCATAATGAAAGGAAAAATAACTCCAAAGGGAAAAAGATTCATGGAAAAAGAAAGAACAAATAACCATCTCAGAAAAGTCAGTGTCCTTTCCATGCTCACCCACAGTCAAGCTGGCAATTAAAACCCTGATTAAAACTGACTAAGTGTCTCCAAACGAAGAAAGAGCTGTTGTAGGTCTTGACTGTGGAAGCCTGTCAGTTACACTGCCAAAAGAAAGCAGTGATGAAAGCGCAAAAAGGGGGTGGCATTCCCACAAGGCCTGCCAATGTATACTATCGGACTTTCCACGTTCTATACAAAAATCATATATAAGGAATAATTTCAGTTTTTGATAGACTTTTTTTTCATGTGACAATAGCAGTGTCAGTCCCATAAAAAAAAAAAAGAGATGAAGCAAGTTTGTGCAAAATTTTACATTTAAAACAATGTAAAATGGATACAATTTTCAACACTTACACACAATGTTAAAAAGATTAGATGAGGAATAATATTGATTAAAGGTACCAAAACAATTATTTACATTAAAAAAGACTGGGTCTATAACAAAACCTGTTTTATTAAGAGAGACGCTCACCCTTTATGTAGAAATTGTATCATATAATGGACTTAGAGGATATGACAAATCACACAGAGCAATGATACAATGTCCTTTGGTTTCCTCCTCTTTCGTGTTGTCATTGTAAGTCACAGAAGCCCCAGAGTGATGGGCTCAACAGCAAAGCCCTCAATCCCTGATAAACCAGCCACGGTGTACATCAGCTGCTAAAATATGATGGTATTCGTAAGGTCGTAAATCTTGTTTTAGTGCGATGGGAAAAGAAAAGAACCACTGGTCCTCCCTGTGTAGTTGTAGGTGCATTCCTGCAGCCCATTCCACCTCCATTTAAGCTAAATGTCAACTTCTCAGCCCCTTTTCCCTCCTTTTCTGTTTCCTGTGGTTGTCATTTGTTTTAACACTGTGTGAGGGGAAGTAGGAAAATAAGTTAACAGGAAAAAAACTAAAAAGAATTTGTTGGCATTGGCTTTGGGGGAGTGAATTGTCTAAAGTTCTATAGCTTACAAAGTGGAGGAAATCCAGCGGAGAAGTAAAATGGATTCCCAATCTGTCCAAATTTCCAACCCTGAAGCAAATGATACGAGTAATATGGGCTGCTGTTTGTTACAACAAAGTTCTGCTGCTCAACCAAAAAAATAATGTCAGATCCCAGAAGAACCATAATACTCTAATACTTCCTATTTCTTTCATATTATGCTGATATCAATCACTGTTAAAATCCCTTGTGAAAGTATTTGAGTTTAATTAAATGTAATCAATTTTAATATTTATTTACCTTTGCTGTGCCAAGTGAAAGTATTGCAAGATGCTCTGGAATAACTCTCAGTCAACTAAAGACAGATTGCTGTGGATTAGTAAATAACTCCTGTGCAATTTCATGAGTACTATTGTCACTGTCAGGTTACTGCAATAAATCATTGACAAGACTGCAGCACTGGTTAGCCTCCCTCCAATATAGTGCTTCTAAAGGGAAAAAGAAATATAACATAAGCTGAAAATGCTAAGTTTACAACAGGATATCAAGGCATATGTTAAATTAATTTAAGCTTCTTGCAGTTTTGGCTAGAGTCCCTGTTGAATAGTTGGTGTTTGGTGAGAAACAACAGATTACAAAACTTGCATGGCTTCAAAAACATTCTATTTTTGCAAATGGTACAAAACCCCGCAAGTCAATGGAAGAAGGAGAAGCAGTCAATCCCTGGATGAAAAAATCAAGATAATTGAATTTCCTCCAAACAGCTGAGGCAAAAAACAATGAAAGGCAGTTTGGGAAAAAACAATGACACAATAACACAATACCAAAATAAAGCATAAGTATGAACAACAAAGAAAAGGGACTGCAAATCAAAAAAATGTAAAGAAAACCAAAACAAAGCAACAAAAAAACAAAAAAAAACAAAAAACACAAGGAATAATACACTAGTTCAATGATAAGCATAATACTAAGTTACATGTTTCTAGCCATGTTGAAGCCTGAAGCCTCATCCATATAACACTGTAAGGTAAAACTGACACTTTTGCTCCATCAGCCTATTCATAGGTGCCACAGCTTTTCTTAACATTGCCTTGTACAGTACAGCCCTATTGAAAAAATAAATGTAAGATTATGTTGAACTTTCTAAGTCCGTGTCATATCCCATATTTTTGTTCTACATACATAAGCATATGTGCAGTCACTGTCATTTATACATTTTTATTCCTCACAAAATACATTAGAAAGCAATATGACAATAGGCCAGACTAGGTCACCAACTAAAATAACTACCCTGATTACAGGATTTCATTGTCCTCCATAAGCAGCACAACCTAAGATGTACTGTAAATAAGAAGACATTATGAATCATTACATTTTCAGGAAATAAATATAAAAATATTGAAATCATTAAACATACATAACTACCTGAATGCCATGTTATTGGATTACAAATACATTAAGACATAGAAATTATATATTATATATATATTATTATATTATTATATATATATATATATAATTATATATTTTTTTAATAATCAAGAAGAGCACTCGCAGTCACAGGAACTACTAATCCTGGATGATTCCATGTCTTTTCCACAGTTTGAACATCTCTTATAGTTATGTGTATTATTGGCTTAAACGATTG
Organism: Orestias chungarensis; assembly: GCA_032876305.1. Taxonomy (NCBI): domain Eukaryota; kingdom Metazoa; phylum Chordata; class Actinopteri; order Cyprinodontiformes; family Cyprinodontidae; genus Orestias; species Orestias chungarensis. The sequence goes on along the minus strand of JAVLVB010000779.1, from coordinate 6,355,249 downwards.
AAAGGAAATGCCACAAAACATTTCTGTGGGCTGCCTCCATTAGACAAAGTGCTATGGAATTTCAGTAATTTGACAAACACAACCCTGGGAATAATTTATTCTAAGGATTCCAAGAAATGCTAATCTATATTGGAAGCAACAATGCTAGTCAGAAAGAGGCAGAATTTGTAATGTCTACCTGAAAGTTGACAAACTTTTTGTTGTAATAAACAATTATTCCTTACTATGGTTAACTGCTGCCAGATTTAGCTCACCATCAAGGGATTATAAATCCTTTGATAGAGGGCCATTTTGTGTACAAGCTTACCTATCTTTCTACATATTCTTTATTTGATATAGTATAAAACATTCACTTTAAGTATTCAAATGAGGGACTTTGCTATCCCTACAATTTATCTGTGTGGCCAAAGTGGTTTACATACACATATTGTGACATCACAATTGTAGATTCATGCATTTTTGTCAACTTTCTGTTGTGTTTAGTGCCATCTCACTCACTCTGTCTTACACACTCTTTATTTCAATAAGAGTTCTATATGTTTCATAATTTTGGACTGGCAAATAGAAAAAGCTGTAAAAAGTAGTAAAACAAATTGATATGCCCTTTAAAGATAAATTTATTATTAGTAGTTATTCAAAAGTCTATTGTCACAAGGTTCAAATTATACACTTCTGCTTCCTGAGACGATCCTGAAGATTCAATTAGCAAATTAAGAGGATTTGTGAGAGATCACCAAATGGCATTTTCAAATTGTGTGATACTTTTCTGTTATACCTCAAATGTTGGTGGGGGTGTAAGAAAATGAAAATAAAAGGACAAACTGTACAGCCTCCAGTAGTGAAAAAGATACACAATAAATTCTGCGCTCTGGTCTTCGCTGTAAGAGCCACTTTGCTGACTGTGTCCCCTGTGTGCCAGAGCAGGAGGACAGTCCTTTGTGTTGCAGAAGTCTTGGGCCATTGAATTCCCCGTGTCAGCACATCTTTTCTGGGGACAGATCCCCAGAGGTGCTGAATCTCCCTGGGCACCCCCACTGTGAATGACGTCCCACCTTCTGTTCACATCTAGAAGGATAAAAATGGGCCACAATCTGACCCATTTCAATGACTCCCTCCACTGTGTGAACCCAACTGTCCTTAAAAGCCTAAAGTGATGATAGGAGAGGTCATCTATAACCACTAGAAGAGCAGTAGTTGAGCAGGCACACTATTATCAACACAAGATGGTCTAGGAAAGAGTCTTAGTAAGTCGCTCATGAACAGAGAATGACTTTTGTGATCACTCCACATCACTGCACTCTCACTCTACTTACAAAGGGTACTTTTGTCGTATGTACTTTTTTAAGTTGTAGATATATTTTTTTCTTACTTAAATTCGATCACATTGTTAAACTACTATACTACTACACTACACTACTGTTCACTCATCAGTCACAAGTGAAATATGACATTGCTAAGAAAGGGGTTTTAAGGAGGTGTAACTCCTAGTTAAATTGAAAGTATGGAGAACACTATCTCAAAACAAACAGCTTTAACCTTCAAACAAATGGAAACACAATGGAAACCCTTTACCTCACTAATATAAGACAAACAAAAAAGTACCAGATTCTACCTAACAGCGTCCTTACCTTTATAACAGCAGGATAATGCACCATTTAACAAAACTTAAATCTTCTCAGTTTTATTTATTTAATGACAAAGAATTTTTATAACTCCAATGTCCTTAGGGATTCACCAGATTGATGCATCAACGTCAAGAAGAATTAAGGCAGCTCTGTTATTGTTACCAAGGTGTCACTAATAAGTGAGGAGTGAGGGTTTGTAAACACACTGACCTGTAGCAGCAGGCCTTGTAAAATTAACTCACGAAGCTGCCTCAACACTATGGTAAATGTTTTCTAAATCTACCAAAACACTGAGCATTATCATGCATGTGCTACCAGTCACTCAGCCAATACCCAGCCTCCCAGTCATTTGACACAATTTTCTTTCGAGTTAGAGAACACACAAATTTGCAGAACAATAGCAGCATGAGGTACTGCAATTGGTTTACAAGCTGGCCTCAGGCGAAACATAGTGAGGGAGAAGGTTACAATACAGGTCTGTTCCACTGAAACTTTTACAGCCCGTCTGGATGGAAATGTTTTCATAAGCGTATCAAATTCATCAGGGGACAATTTTATGGGGGTCATAAAACAAAGTGCAAAAAATATACTGCCAAAGGCCAGAGAAGGTTTAACTTCCAATGTCCCTGGTGTGACCTGGGACTCGGCTTGAGTATCTCTCTGCAGAGTATTTTATTTCTCTCTAGAGTGATTTCCTAATCAATATGGGCACAGTTGTAATACTTGGTATACTTACTTATTAGGTTGGATGTTAGTTCAAGGCGACATCCTAAGTATTATTGAGTAATTGTATGCACAGTCACAGACGTCAACATCAATCTATCTGTAACACCAGAACCCACTAGTACCTAACTGAATAATGTAGGTAGCTGTCATACCATTTGTTTGTGATACAACTGAAATATGTGCTTGAAAAAAAACATATAAAAACACCTTTTCCTATTAACGCCATTAAGCTCACCTCTTTGTTTGAAATGAAGTGATTAAAGTTTGATAAAAGTACCACAACTTTTTGTAAGATGTACCTTTGATGGAAAGGCCAGATGCTATAAGATGACCGTTGAGATAATATCTTAGGTAAGGGAGTACCTGCAGGGGTCAAATGAAGAAGCAAAAGTCTGGGAGAAGAGAGTGAGAGAGAAATTGAGCTACAAATGAATGCAAAACCTGTAGAACACCTTGACAGGCAGATATCTTGTTATGCACGAGATTTACCTCGGGGGACGTCTGGCTAATTTCCTATGAAAACAGCAGACTAGTGAGGTAGGAGGGAGAGGGAATAGGTATAACAGCGAACAGTGAAGAGGTAAACTATTTTTAGTTCTGAGACAAAACTAGCCAGTTTGTTTTCTCTACCTGCAAGAGACAAATGAATATGGATAAACAATGGTGAAGCTGGTTAATCTGGTCTTTCTGTCTCAACAGTTCTTGATCTAAGCGACAAAACAAAAAAAACACTTGCATTAATAAAAATATCACTTCAATTCACTTATCATTTAAGTTTTCCTCCCCTATATCCAGCCTCAGTTTACAGTCCAAATGGCATAGAGTCTTCTTTTAGTCTAGTCGCCATAAAGGAAAATATGGTCCTTTGGCCTCCAGAGACACTTGATAAACATGTGCTGCAAATTTGCCAAAAGGCAGCGAATGCAGAATGACTGTTCCAATGATCTGCATGATATCACGACACAAAGAAAATAACAGTGATTTGTATTGCATTGATTAGTGAAGAGCGCAGAAATAACAACGCAATTCTCTGTTTTAACTAAAAACACACTCATGTTCCGGAAAAAGGCTTGCCTAATACAGGTGGCCCATGGAAAATCATCCCAGAAAAAAAACATTCCAGCTGGAATAAAAGGGTGGCTCACCAGCGAAGGTGCTGATCAACAATGGTGGTATCTGGTTGAAAATAGTAGAAAGAAGGAAGGAAGAAAGAAGTAGAAATGGAAGACGAGAAAACAGGTAAACGAGTGAAAACAGAGGTTGCTCCCAGAAAGGTCAGGTTGATTGTCTCTGCCCAAATATGCTGGCCTTTTCAAAATTAACTTGGCAAAGGCGCTATTTTCCACAAAGGCGGTATCATGAATCAAAGAAGCATTGAACCATTCCTGAAGCAAAGCAATTTTAGACTTCCTGCTGATGGTCTACCCTCCCATATAGCACTGACAGCTCTAGTAATTATGTAATTAACATCATGACAAGCCTGATTTTAGAAAAAGTACATAATAATTGCATTCATTAGTTCATTAGATTGGCTAAACATTTGATACACTGTCACCAACCATGGCATGGGGCCAAAGGCTACTTGCTTATTTAGCACACAATTGTTCTTGATGGATCCTGCTTTAAACCGCTTATCGTACAGGTTTTTTGTGAATTCACCAATCATTACCTTTACTCTTTTAAACAATAAAAAAGCCACTGGCTTCACCTAATAAAAACCTCAGCTAAGATAAACCAATTGGCTGCACTTCTTTTGTCCCTTGCTTCATGGTTTGTTTTCTGATGTGAATAATGTCTAAAGGCGGACTTAAGAATAATGCTTATGTCACAAATGGAGAAAACAATGCAAATACATCTCAAAACTATTTCCTGTCCCACTTTGCTAACCTGTAATTAAATGCTTTTCATGTGATTAGTGAATCACACCATTTTTCATGTGATTAGTGAATCACACTATTATGATGTTATGCTTTGATTAGGCAGACAGACAACTGGGTCTTAGTAACACTATATTCGTTCTTCTCCCTGTGTTGATTTGTTCAATTAAGCTGTTCTGGCAGAGGGGGCCAAATGCTTAACTAGGCACATTTAGAGCTGCCACTAACTAGAGGTTGCAATGGGCTCCACTTCAACAGCTCATTCATCAGCCCCAGCGCTACCACTAGGCCACCTGTTCTGACATCATGCAGGGTTGGAGTCATTTGCATTCGTTTTCTTTCATCCTCCTCCCTCTCTTTCACTCTCTCACCTTCTCTCTTCCTCTTTCAGTACATGTTTTAAAGTTTTTTATTGGCAAATCTGGAACATAATTGAATGTAGGGCTTTGATTTACTTTGAAATCAATTAGGTAAGAGGCTTTCCATTTATAATGCACCTTTGCTTTGTTGCTACCTCTAAAATCCCTTAAACTTTGGGACAGGCTTCAACGTTGTCAATTCACAGGGAAATTAAGTAGCCTAAAGTTGGACTGACATGGAAGCACACCATCCTGAGCCCTTGAAGGTCTTCCCTTGTTGTTAGGGGTGGAGGTGGGGGACTTTTCTACCCTTTCCTGGGGTGTCTCTCTCTGTGCTCTTTGTCACCACCAGGTGTTGCTGTTAAATAAGGAGAGAGGTGTCGGAGGAGGCAGCCATGCACAAAGCTTGGCATTTCAGCCATCTCATTGTAGAGACATAAGACTGTTGTGTGGGGCGATGTGCATATTCCTAAATGTATAGTAATTTGTTATTTGAACATTAAACTGGGAATGTGTGCAGGCCTGTATTAGGCTTTATTGAATATTAAATCTATGTTTACCCATATTTTTACTTGTATTTTTGAATGTGATTGTAGTATATTCTGTATTAAAATATATTTAATATTAAAGTTTAACATTGTTGTCCTTTAGAAAAAACTTGAAAAAACATACAACAATCATATATTATATAATTTCTCCCTGCATTAAACAGTGAGAGGTAAACATAAATAACTTTTACAAATTGCAGGAAACAAAGTGACTTTGCTAAAACTGTTGCAACTACACGCTTCAATATATTTAACATTGTGTTTGTCAAACAAGCAAAACATAAGTTACACATTACTGTAAAGTTAAAAGAAGAAAACACTGTGTTTTCAAAATCTGAAAAGTGTTGTGTGAAATGTATGTAGCATTTTTCTTTTTCTCCTCTTACACATTTGTCTGCAGTTGGTTGGTAGTATGCCATTTGACTGAGGTGTGTTGGTGGCGTTAATACTGGTGGGGTTGGGGTTAGGGTGTAGTGGCCCAGGACTAAACCTGGACATAACACATACTATTCGATCTGGCTGTATGTTTAAGGTCACTGTGTTTTACAGCGCCTACCAGGTTTTAGGCAGTTATGTGAAAATGTAGGACAATTCCTTATGCCTGTTTCCTAATGGTACAGCTTTCCACCACATATAGCAGTATTGTGCATATAGGTCAAACAATTCAAGTTTCACTTTAGAGCAACTTCTTCCACATAGTCACATGTTGTCACATATTGTAAACAAGACTTCTAGTGTCTTTCTTCCCTTGACAACTTTCTTCTCTTAAGCACCAAAGGTGTCTTGTATTCTGTTATTTTTAATGGTCTATTTACCAAACCTTTAAGTTAAAGTGGTTAGCCAATGTAATTTTCCAGTTGTGCCATTATCATACTTGCCCTTTCCAGATTTTTAAATTAAAGGTGCTGTGTAAGATGTTCAAATCATGGGATAGCATTGTATAAACTAATCCAACAGTAAATTCCAAAACTCTATCCATAAACAGTCTAGTGTGTATATTGGTCTTTGTGTATTGTTGCTCAAAGGTGGTTAGGGCACATAGGACTAGGCAATTCATAACTAGCATAAAGGAAAATAGTTGTATTGGATTCGATCAAGGTATATCAAAGAAAACGTATTTAACACATTAACTTTAACATACACTTATATTGAGTAAAATAATTATTCTGCATTTTGTAGTAAAATAAACTGGAGACATATAGCTCTAATGGTACTTTCCAGCTCATAAACTGCAACTACCTAAATTTATTTAGTAGAACTGACATTTACCTCGGCTCAGCTAACTACGTTTAGGTGGTGGGATAGGTGGGATTGGAATTGTTGACTTGCTTCGTCAAGAAACCCTTTTTATAAGAAACTCTTTTCTTGTTACTATGGCTTAATATTTTTTAATTTCTGTCCTAATGAATGATGAAATCGTTTAAAATGATTTCGTTTCATTTAGTTTAATATAGAAAAACACAGCTCAAGGAGTGCCACACTCAGTCTCCAACTAAAGCAAACTCATCAATAGCTGCTGGTTTTCTAGTATCCATGACTCCGCAGCCAAATATACCCAAGCCATAACAAAGTGTCTCACACACAAAACAGATGAGTTTACAACAAAGCTCCCCGCCATGTGGAAAAATTACAATTTTTCATTTGACCAACAAAGGTAGGGATTATGCCAAAACCATTTCATTTTAGTTCATCACAAAAGACGTTCTTGATACATTTTGAGCTCTCTCAGGACAAAAAATTAAACCTAATATTAAAAAATGATAGATACGACAAAGTCATTTAGCATCACAGCCAACTTTGTGGGCACATGCTGCTCACTGTTATATGTTTTCCTCAAATTGACTCCCTCATTTTCAATGGCTCTTGACTCAGTAGTCATCTGGCTAACTTGAGGAAGTGGTAGACAGCTAAAACCCCTGAATATGATAATCCATGGGCTGCTCTGACCTTGGTAGAGCGTGTTTGCGATATGTCAGACCCCCTAATTCATCAGGGACAGGCCATTAGCTTACTATCCAGGCACACAAACACACAATGGAACAGGAAGGAAAGTTCTTGGGGAAACAGCGGAGCCCCTCGTTCCTGAGACATCATTAGTTACTGCCTTTCAAAACTGCTGAATTGGGACACTTACCTGACTTGCCCTATTTTTTGCACCATATGAGCTAAGATGTTGATGAATGAATGTATGGAACTGTCACTTGCATAAACTGGGGACAACAGGGTTAAGGATATATTGTTGCTAAACTTAAAAACAGGTATACATACAGAAGGCAGAAAAATACATTTCCTTCCTTCATTTCCTTCAATTAAGGTAAAGAATATTAAAATAGATCACAATCTGAAAAAGTTTAATCCCTCTGCGTAGGATTAGTGACTAAAGGACAGGGTATGTAAATTTAGTATTTTCATACAATTTCAAAGATGGTAAGGGGCTGCCTCATGAGGTCAGTGGTTGTGAACAGCCTCATATATCTAGATGCCAAGTGAGATCGAAAGGTAATCACTCCTGTGCATCTGTGTGCAGAGAAACAGCCTCTATCTTGTAAGCAGCAATGACTGACAGCCTCAATAAGACACTTGCACTGCACCCTCTGCCCTCCGCCTACATGCCCCTGTGACAAGTGGTCAAACCCATTGTCTAGTGCCCCCTAGGCAGGGCATGGGTGACATCCCCCCTCTGATAATCCTGCCCATCACATCCATCATGCCATCCTGGTCAGCCCATGAGAGGGTACAACTGAGGGAATCTAATCAGGCAGTCTAATTGCAGAGCAGGGGTAGCCAATACCAGACCTGAGAGGCTGGCTCTGCCTGGGCAGGCTCAGAGGACGTCAATAACACTCAGCAGGTGTCGATTCATCAAACCTGCTTAATGTCATTAGCAATGAGAGGCTTGCTTTCTCCCACCTCACCACATTCCCACATACCACCATCACCCTCCCGACCCTCAATCTTATTCTTTCATGCATCAAAGTTTCTCTGACTCACCTCTTCTTGTTGCTACATCTATTCGTCACCTGGTCATATTAGTTTATCCTTGCCTCCTATCATAATTGATATGTATACACTGAGTAATAATCTTAAACCCTGCTTAGAAGAAGATACATTTGCCTGTCTATGTTGGGATAATTATGATGCACATGCCCTTTATGTCTTCAAAAAGTCCTGACTTTCTAAGTTCTAAAGTTTTGGCTTTAATGTGCACCCCTTCTCTTCTGTTCCAACAACATGTGTGTTATATTCCAGATGTTTATTAAAGAATGCCAGAGCTTTCAAGGAGCAGGTGATGTAGTCAATTACTGCACAATTACCTGGGTAATTATGCAAAGCAGGAAAGAAAAGAGGGACGTCAAAGAGATGAAGAGAACATTGGCACCGGTATATTGGCCAGGTTAGCTGTGGTTTGGGGCCCAGAATGCAAAGAGATTGAAACCTTGAAGTGACAATGCCAGAAGCAATGCACCTATAAAGGACGATGCATGGCTTTCTGTGCCCACAGCATACATTTCTGCCAAATTACCATCCAAAAACAGAAATCTGAACAGTCAGTTTCTGACTCAGTACACTGATATCCTGATGTTTATGTCTATGAATCAATTCTCAGTGAATTTATAAGTCAGCTTTATATCTGTCTCAGACGATAGAAGAAAATAAATTTCCATGATTGTGAATAAGGGAGTATAAATAATAAGCACATTCCAAAATCCCATAGCTTGTAAACCCACTTTTATTAACGTGTAAGCTTTGTGTGCATCGATTTATTCCCAACTTTCTTGAGAGGCTAACTAAGCATTTAAGTCACTGTTTTAGCATTTCAACTGAAATTATTAGGATCATGCTCCTTTTATATGACACGTTTCACTTTTCAACGAGTATTGCATGTGGAGGAACTATTAAGCAACCTTTTTAAACAAGTTTTTAGATATGGACTGGTATACAAGTATTAGCATATACCAAAATTAAAAGGTTACTTTTACCAAACTACATAAACTTTCTGTTTATGGTGCATCATGAACTTACTTGTTGCACACTGCTGATCAGACAACTGAAGAAAAGGCTACATAGCTTTTCTCCAACTTACAAGCTTTTTGAAAATATTTCCCGTTTTGAAAAGTAGAGTCCGATTATAAAAAATAATGGACCACTAACCATCATTGTTCTTAAGGTCAAATTGTTTTAAAACAGCAGTTAACAAGAGTACACATCTCTAGGCAGGCTGGCTAACTTAATACATAGACCAAATCAAACATACCTACAAATCTATGTTGTTTACACTAAAATAATTACTATTATAATAAGTATATTATTTTATTTTGACAGCAGGGAACGGTTTTTAGCTCCTCTTTTAAAAAAGGGTTTTATCTATGTTGATCTATATCTATCTCATTAATATTGAATCTGAGATATTTTCCTACTTTCATTATTCATTTTGATGGTCTGAGACTGGGATTAATATATTGAAACCTGCAATCCTTGCTTATGAACAGTCATTGTGGCAAAATGACAGGCTCTGTTTGGAAATTGCTTTAAAACCGTTTCCTGACTAATAGGTAGCAAAAACTGTCTCTTCAAAAGTATTGCTGAAGTCCTTCCCCTTGACCTTTGGTTAGTACACATCTTTTTGCTCCAGAACAACCAGTTTCCAATGGTTTAATCTCAATGTTCGCAGTGGACTCTTCTTCAGAAACGCATGTTCCTCTGACAACAAATAAAGGTTAAATAGAAAATCAGCGGGGAGTTGCACATAGTGCGTGTCGTCTTTAGAGCAGATTCTAATTGAATAAGTATAGAGGCTTGCCCTGCTATTTTGCTTTAAAGATCCTTGTTAGTGCACATAAAAAGCAGTCAGAGTTGGTAGCATGCACATTCTCTTTCTCTCTAAGAATAATCACTGCTGCTAACAACCAGTGCTGGTCTGCAATCATCCGTGTGGACTATTTCACACATTGACAGTGAAGCTCTTGTCAAGTGGGCCTGGCAAGCATATCTTGGGGTAAATTGAAGCATACAGTGGCTACTCTAAAACAAAATGAGTCAGATGGGAGAAGAGGGTCTAACATATTTCCTGCCATGAGTATTTTGGGCACTTGGAATCAAGATATTTTCACTGGCAGGGTAAATACTAAATTGCTCTGTGTCAGCTCATCCCTTACAGAGGATTGTTGGTGGGTATACGACTGGCCCACACATGGTTTCTCCAAATAGCCCCAAGCAGTAAAGCCATCTTAACTCTCTCCAGGTATCTTAATGTGATGCCATAGCTAAAATGTTGCTTGCTTTTAGTTATGACTACTAACTAATGACTAGTGACAATTCTGAGAACAATTGGTCTTGATGTTGGTTGTTACTTTCAAAATTCCTGGAACACCTGCAAACAGTGAGCACTGCATATAGTAAACATTTACTTTAAAGATCAAAGCTAAATAAAAAATAGCGAGTTTGCAGTTTTTCTTACTTTCTTTTTTGGTTCAGTAGACTTTCGAAAGTATGTGTTACGTGACAGGAGTAGGTGGTCACATGACCCTCATGTGTTAGTGAAAATGGGGATGGGGGAATAACTTTACAGCTCTATATCTTAAATCTGCGGGATTAGGCTCCATTAAACATGGAGCACTGCCAAAGCTTTATCTCTGGATTTTCACTCTGAGACATAGGAGAGAGTGCAAGAGGGAGGGGGACTGGGAGTGAGAAATAGCAATGAAATGTCCTTCACCTTTATCGACCAAATTATATAAAAAAGGAGGGATATGGAAAAATTGCTTGCCTGGTCAACAGTACAATGGTGCATAGCACTCGTGAATAAAATGCCAAAATGTTTTAAAATCCTGGCAGATACTCTTAATTTTGGCCACTACCTCTGTAGGCATGGCTAGCACACACACGTTTAAATTTCAGTTGACATAGTGGCCATTTTAAAAGTAATGACCACTACTGTTTATTTGTACCGATACCTTTATTAAATATATGTAATAAACTGTATCTTAGTAAACTAGCAGTTCAAAAAGCAGCAAAGTCCTCTTAGACTTTGTGGACATAATGTGTATCTGCGTTCACTCAGATAAATGGCATACAGCCTTCCCATAACTAGAGCCAGAATAAGGTAAGATTGCTGGGAGTCAGGGTGGTCCTGTGATGAACGCTCTCTGTGTCCCCCTCTTCATCCTCTTCCTCTCTTCCTCACTACTCTCTCTGCTCTGGGTAGTTATCGATCGGTTCTGCTCCTCTCTCAACTGGAGCTATGATTCATGTTGTTCCGACCGGTCTTCACTCACCCCACACAGACACAGCTCAGTCATGCTCTTTCGTATCTATGTGTCCATCTGTCTCTGCCTGCTCTCCCACTCTCTGGCCTCAGGCAAGTCAACCTGCTGTCCGTATATAAGGCCACTGTGGCCTTGCTTGCTCATGAAAGTTAAGGGTTTTTTATTTTTGTTTTTAAATAACCCTCAGAATGTTTTTAAATTAGAAGTTTATATCTTGAAGTGTAAAAGTAATATTTTATAGCCACAAACCTGCAGATTTCAAAAGTATGAAACATGTACATAAATCTGTATGAGCCATTCAAATGTTTTTCAAACTAAATAATTAATGTTAACATGATACTTTTAAAAATGTTACTTTTTGGTGACTAAAACAGTTTTTCAACTACAGGTAGGTACTATTACATTTGGAAGGTGGGAAACAATATATTTCTCTTAATTTGATTATGGGGTGTTTTATGAATATGTGGCCACTTGAAAGTAGTTTCCTGCAAAGATTAGGTAGGAAACAACTAAACAGGACACATTTCTTCTCACCCCAATAAACAGTCTCTCTGTAAGAAACAAGATTTTGCTATGTTTTCGAGTCTTCAGTTTTAGGAAAGGAACAACATAAACCCAACAGGAGAGGCCACTTTCAGATAATTCGAAAGCTACAAGAGATAGCTAAAGCTATGAATAAACAGTAAGACCACAGTGGCTACCACAGCTTCTTTTGTGAGAAAGAAGTATCTTAGGTGAGAAATTACTTTCTATTATAGAACTTTTTACTGGTTAGGTTTCTGATGAGGATGAAGGTCCAGCTGAATCTGTGGTCACCTTCTCTAACTGCCACTCCTGCATGTTTAGTAGTGATAATCAGCTTAAGATGAAAATCATGTTCTCTGAGTACCTTAACCAAATAATTGAAAGCTTGTAGTGCCATAAGATATTTTTCCCAGACTTCTTCCTCCTCACTGTGTAAGTTTATTTCTAAACTTTTCCTTCATGAATTAAAATATAAGTTGAATAGTTTGCCATCTCCACTGTTGACTTAAGTGGACATTGTAATATGCATTGATATGCATCGATTAACTTTTCAGTGACTTTAAGTTGCAGTATAAGTGTTTGCTTTGTGTCTCTTACACGTTTTCTCTTAATTTCAAAACTATTATAAAAAATAATACATAAACTCTGCATGACCTAAGTTTTCTATAACCCGTAAAAAAGCAACACATTCAGCTGATTTTTGTTTTTCGTTATCCGTATCTTGCTGCTTATGCTTATGCAAAGTTAAAAAACAGCGATTACATTTTTAATTTCCATGATGTGCTATTTTTAAAATATAAAGTTTTTATCTGCCAAAGTGTTCCAATATATTGTGATGTTTGGCATGGATCCATCTTCTATATAAATATTAAAAAGTAAAAACAAAACAGGGAAAAAGATAAAGAGCTAGAGAGAAGCAGAGATATGTATACGCCTTGTAGGAGCAGAAGCACATAAAAGCCTAGCTTCAGCCAAGGCCCCTGCTACAATGTGTGGAAATTAATTGAGTGAAAAAAATCTGCTGTTTAAGGTTGAAGTGGGTTATGGGAGGCAGTGTAACAATTGTTTTCTGTTTGCCAGGGGCTATATATCGTTCATTTCGGTCTTCTCTCTTCTCTCCGCTCAGCACTCTCCTCTCTCTCTCTCTCTCTCTCCTAACTCCTCCCCCCTCCTTCCCCTACCATTCAGCCACCTTCTAAGCCTCACATGCTCTCTTCTTTCCTTTTCATCAGTCGTCTATTTTGTCCCTGTTACACTCTTCTTTTTTTCATCTTCCCCCTTTATCATCTATGACATTGATAATGGTTCTGCTGTCATTCAAAGCATTTTTCAGTAATAACAAATTAATTTTTGCTGAATCTGCTAATATGTATATTAAGTGCGAAAATGCATTCTAAGATGTGGCATGGCTTCGTATAATATTAGATTTTATCATATTCAATATGAACGTGTATCAGAAAAGAAGAGAAAGAAGCTCACCTGTTGGCTGCACACATTTCTACATTGATAAGTCAATATGTTGCAACATCGACAGTAACAGGGGACCAGTGTCAACAGGCAGAGCAAAGCTATTTTAGCAAACCCCTTGGGATTAGACAAATGACTTGTTCTCTCACCACATTTAAAATGCAACAGGAAGTCTCCTGTTGCATTTTATTTTGACAGTAAAAAAGGTTAAAATATTTATTGATTAGGTGACATACAAATTATTTTCTGTTGCCTTAAAAACTGAGTTAAAGAAGACTGAGAATCCTATAGTATGACAAATACAAATTATAAAAGACTAGTAAAGTGTTATCTGTTTTAGAATTTTCCCTGTAGCCAGAAGTAGAGGAGTTTAAAACCTGTTTCCTGTGTTAAACTCATCTTCACAACACTTATGTAAATATCAAACATTGCAATATCACTCTAAGGAAAGCAGAGTTGCTCAGTCTATACAAACACTTCCCCATTCTCTTTGAACTTTGCAGTTCAACTCATTATACCTACTTTGAAGAGTGGATGTTTGAGCGCTGGGTACATTTTGATTTTGTTGTTTTTAAATGCAACACGGCAGCAAATTACGTCTCAACCACTGTTTTTCTGGTTAATATTGCATGGACTGAAAAGCAGTAGCCAGCAGAAAATAAACAGCTTATAATAAAGAAATATACATATAGCCGATGTGAGAGATGCTTCTGTGTAGCAAATTGATCTCACTGCAAACGTCAACAGAGAAATACATACACTTTTTTTTCCCTTTTTGCTGATGAAGCAGAAAAACTGTTTTGGAATAGCAAGATTGCACGGACGTTTAGAATAAAAGGGCAATATTATCCTTGACTGAACACTAAAAATCCATGCCTTCTTTGCTCCCCAATAGCGTCTATGTTTCTCCACAAATCAAACATGTTTAAAGAACCAACTATGAAAAGAAGAGTAAAACAAGTTCTGTCAAGGCTGCCAAGTAAATGCAGTTCATGATATATACAAACCCCTCAAAATTTATTAGCTACCTTGGTAAAGTTCTGGGGAAAAAAACAAAAAAAGATTTACATACTACATCTTCAGTAGTAACTAGATCCTATATTTGTTCTTTTGTTAAGATTAACAAGATTGTTAGCTGTACAGGATTACCCATGATAAAAATATAAAGTACATTTGCCTGGCCCCTCTTCAAAATTGACATGACACCAGTATGCAATTTATGTAAGTCAAGAACTACAAAAGCTTTTTGCCAAACTTTCCTTTATTCCCAGTAATAGCACTAATTAAACAAAAAAGTTTAAAGCTGGAGCTGTATCAAAGCCTAACACTTAAAAGACTACATGCCTCTATGGTTAAGTATTGTCAAAGATCTTTGATACCGTGGGGTTTTTGCTCCCCCAAACCCCTAAGAATCTTGATGTAGTGGATAACAAAATAAAGTAGACAACACTGGCTACCAATGAGTTGATGCCTACACCAGAGTCGGCTTTCAGGGCAAAACGGTGAATGCTGTTTAACTTGCTGTGGCTATGTCTTTTGGAGTATAAATATCTGAAGAACACTCTGGCCGTAGTCTGTGTAATAGCAAAGGGCAAAAGATTTTATGAAAGATTCTATTAATATCAAACTCAGGCACCATTTAAGTCAGGTGTCTATATTTATTTCTTGAGAGCAAATAAAACCCAAATTTGCACTCAGGAGCATACCACTGAGTTATGGAAACTGTGCTTACAAACAACAGAGTTTTATTTTTTTCACTGTGTCTCCAAACCTATTGCCCTGAGTTTGCATATTGGGCCTTGGTTCTCCTCTGATATTTCCTAAGGGGGCTTCATATATTTTATTTTGTTTATTCGGTGCACAAAGCATATTAATGATAATTAAATGAATCAGTTTTTTGAAGTCATCTTATGCCCTCCTGTGAACCATTATTCTTTGAAACTTCAATATTTCTATACACCCAGAAGGCATCATCTGAGACGCTGCGATAGAATGCTTCAATCAAGCCAAGATTATAAACGAGAGGCATAGTGCTCAAGTTCTGGAACATATTAAAATATCTTACTGTCTATCTTCTAGAGGACATCTTGTCCGTCCCTTTCAAAATACACATGGACCCCTGGAGAGATGCCTCACTAAGGCAACACTAGATGAGGAAACAAGTGGTAAATTAAATTAATTCAGTTTCTTTTCCTGACAGGCTCTATATGCTTTATACGTGGGCTCTACAGCAACAATTCTAAAATTAACCACTCAAAGTTGGCTACCAGCTTGAAAGGGTGATGGTCAGGTCAATATGAGAAGCAGACCAAGGGTTTAACTGCTGCTGAGTTATTTGGCAATTGTAAGATGTAAGAGACAAAAACTAATTACTGTGGGCTTAAAGAAAAAGCAAAAGTAAAGTGGACGCTCCTGAGGATGAAAGTAAGCTGCTCATGTGGTAAGGCTTTAGTTCAGTTGCTAATAACTACACAACAATCCTCATTAAGACCAGCCATGGCAATATCACTGTTTTTATCAAATTTCCAGGGAAAAAGACTAGAATATACAGAAAGATCTTTATAGTATAAATACCTAAAAAAATCTATAAGATGCATCTAGTAATTTTCACAATTACACTGGTTAGATGTTTTATTACTGGTACTTGGTTGGACCACATTTTTACCTTTAGACCCATTTAAAGTCTTGGTAGCTTAGATTTTAACAAGGTGCCTGAAATGTTTCTTGGATTTTGAAATGACTGCTTTACAGAGTTGCTGCAGATTTGTTGCTTGCTATAAAACCATCCTTCCACTATATCCCACTATATGCCAAAGGTGATTTGTTTGGATTGTGACACCTAAACGTAGTTTAGCTATTGCTAGTCAAAGGTGTGGAAAAACATATTCCACACACCATTGAAACACCACCAGCCCAAACCATTAACAAAGAGCAAAATAAGTTAGGTTTTCATGTTGTTTAAACTGAATTGAGTCAGTTTTCATCTGATCTTTCAAATTAAATCAACATGTTTGCCCACACAACTCACCCTAACAGGATATTTTCTTCAACTCTCCTTCGTTGTGGGTGAAACTATAAGTAGAAAATCTGTTTCATTCTGTTGTCACAAACAACCATAACATTTTCAAAATAACTTTAATCCATTTTCTTCATCACTGGTTATTCATTTGAAATGCAGCAAAGTAGTTGCCATGTAACTGAGTTATCCACTATTGTGTGAATTGAACTGATATACCAACAAAGTAGTAAATAATTTATGGCATGGGTCAATTTTTATCATTTTGTTAAATAAAACAGCAAATTAAGCTTTTGTTTAGCATCAACATCATTTACATCAACATCATTTACAAATGGAAAAGAAATAGATATCAAATGTTTAATTGTGGAATTTTTTTTTCAGCTATTTGTCCTAATGTTATATATCATGAATAAAACACTGTTCATCAGCCTTTAAATGTGATTGGTAGCCTGATAATATCATCTAACATATAATAATTAAAAAATAAAATATTGGGAATAGGTTTCTCAAATGAGAGCAGCTCCTTTTATTTTTTAATTAGCAAATGTTTATTATTATTATTATTATTATTATTATTATTATTATTATTATTATTATTATTACTATTATTATTATCATCATTATCATTATTATTGTTATTATTATTATTGGTGCAATAGTAGATTACATTGACTGTTTATGTAATGCAAAACCAAACAATTTCTAAGAAATATTATGAAATTACTGTCCCAACTGGAAGGACATTTTTCACCTTTGGTGAAGTATCTTATCATATCTAAAGTTATTTATGTTATTTTTTATTCAGGCAAGATTGTGTTTACCTCCTATTAACTGAGGAGACCAGTGACTTTACTTTCATGTTCAGCAGCAACCCCTGTGTTTTGAGAGGTAAAGGTTAGGAGTTATAACTATAGAAACTGTCTTTAAAATACCACCTCCAGATTGGCTAAAACTCCTCCACGATCGGATTATTGAAAGGTGAGGAGGTAGTGATGCACTACAACAAAAAAAATAAATAGAAAATGCTCTTGGAGAGGTGATGAAATGATGGAACAGGAATCAATTTGGCATCTTTGCAGCCATTCAGCTGTCTGCACTCTTGCAGACAGCATGTAAGTCTGAATAAAAATGTAGAATCTGAAGTTTTGTTGCTTTGATCATTGCCTGTATTAGTGATTTGATGTTAATTTCACAGCTCACTTGGATCAGGGGCAAAAGGTTTCACTGCACTTGAAGAAATTGGGTATGCTTAGTAGCATAAGTTTTACATATACTCTCAATCTGGTTTTATCAGCCAATGCATTTCTATAACAGAGCTACTAACTGAATGCACATACATGCACACAGGGCAACTCTATTTCACACATATACGTCAAGTTTAATTATAAGTTGCCGACACCACTCACCCGTGCGGGTTTGAAATTGCAAAATGTTATATTTTCCCACCAAAACTTTAAACTAGCAGACAAAATGGTGTGAAATTATCCATCATGTTATTCATTTGAATTTATATCAACATATTTCCCTAAATAGGGCAAATCTTTAAGTGTTTGATTTGCTGCAAAACAAAAGGCCGGACTGCTTATACACAAAGGAACAAAGAGTTAAAGGTCATGTGATATTGAAAGCCAATGTGGTGGAGCATCCAATAGCATCCACTCCATTATAACATTAGCAACTAATGTTTTGACATTTGTCTTCATTATTATCAATGAACATAGCCGATTGAGCCACCAGCATGCTCCATTAGCTTCCTTCATTGCACAGTTGCACAGTTGAACTCACACATTAGGGTGGATCCAACATAACATGACAAGTTACAGGGCCTAAGGATGCACCATCTGATTATTGACGTGGTGGAAGGTAAGGAAGGGGTTGGGTAAAAGGAAAGCAGGATGAAGCAGAGGCAGGAATGGGAGTTAGGGAATTAGCAAAGCACTGTACTGGCATTAAGATCTGAGAAGCGTGTAGCCACAGAGCAACACAGCGCACCTTAAGAAGAGAAGCTAATTTCAATCGGTATAATTAGCCTGTGGTAATGAAATAAGTCAGAGGCACTGCCACCTTCACTTAAGAGAAAATCGATCCGTGTTTGAGGAAGTTTATTAAAGCTTAGGCATAATGGGGAGAAAGGATAGAAGGGGTGCAGAATTGGAGGAGATGGTGGTTAAGTTTACATAAAAAGATAATAAGCAAGCTGCTCTAGATGCCTAACAAGTGGCACAATATTAATCTGAAAGATTACATGCACAGTTCTTCGTAATTTCTGGTATTTTACACTTAAAACCAAGATAGCGCTATGGTAAAATCGGAAAATATCGTGAGTCATAATGCTTTTGTTTTATATCTAGATTCCTATGAGCCAAACCTTTGGTAATCAGTTAAAAGTGGTTTGAAAATTACTTTTTCATGCACCGAATTTCAGTTTTAGATGTTTTCTTTTAGTTATTTATATGCACATTAAGGTACTTATTAAAACCCTTAAATCCTACAGAAATGCAAAAGGTCTTCTAAAGATGAACTAGTATTTTGTCGACAACAACACTTTTTGAATTTTCAAGTAAACACTAATCATAGCGTGATACAATCAAATGAAAACTGTTCTGTCAGTTCCAACAAGGGAAATCTTACATTACATTACTAAAGAATGAGGCATGTCCCAGGTCCTTGACTATTTTTTGAAGATGTGATTTTTAGATCCTTTTAAAATTATGAAGACATAATTTTCCAAAGAAATCATTTTTCCTTTGTCCTTTCGTCATTCACATTGTTTGAGTATTACTGCAAAATATATTTTCATGTTCAAGTAAAATGACTACACTTAAAATGCATGAGAAATGAAAATAGAACCTTTGACTTGAAAATGAATTTCTACAAAGGGAACCTTTCTGTTGTGACCAACAGAAAAAAATGTAATAAGTGAAAGAAGAAAAGAAAAAAAGCTTTCAGGTTTCATAAAAGAAAAAAAAATGAAACGTGTGCCAAGCTTGTGTATTAAGTCTGCCTTACCCTGATAACCATAAAAAAATCCTGGTTAATCAAATGCCTTCACAGGTTCTTAGAAAATAGATTATTTTTGAGAACTCAGTATCAAAAAATCAAAAAAAGTTTTTCTGTGAATTACTTATAAGAATCAAGTGTGTTATGAACATTTTCGTATATTCTAATAAACTAATTAAAGGGAAATTTTAAAGGAAAATTTCCATAATTCACACGAAGAACAAAAAAAACAAAAAGTTTGTCATTTGTTATGGAAGGCGCCGTAAACTCTAAGGAAACATATTCAGTTTGTTACCTATACAAAAAATGATTCAATCACAGACCAATAACAGGAAACCTAGATTAGATTGACAGCTATGTAAGTTGGACCTTTGCCAGGAGCTGGTGAACAACTACAACATCAGAGAGTAAGTGGGTGAGATAATCATTGATGGATGTTTCTTCTTTAGGTCCCCAAATGCATGTTGGTTGATGCGAGTCCTGCTTGCTCATTTATCCAGTCGTCTGGCCAACTCACCTGGAGTGATGGGGGAGACGTTGGGAAGGCAGGCTGCTATTTCACGGCCTGTTAAGCGCTAATGCTGCAACATGCCCTGCGCTCCAATTTTAGGGAACAGGGAGCATTACTGCCCAACTCAAGGTTCTGTCTGTGTGGATGGTGGACTCGGACAAACATGAAAGGAGGGGGAAGGAGAAATCAAAGAGGCAGATATACATTAGGGTAATAAAGGCTCTGAAAAGTGTAGCAAATGAATTCAAAGAAACAGTGAAAAATGGATAAAGAACAAAAAAAAACAGTAAAAGGTGGACATCTTATAGAGTTTTGAGGAAAACAGTACAGTGGGACTGCTGAGCCAGCAATACACAGAAGAGAGAACAGCAGTACACTCTGACAGCTTCTCCTGCTATGCAAGAATGCATCCCCTGGTCGCCAGAAGGCCCATGCCCCAATACTTACAGCCTCTTCCCCACCAGAGCCACGAAACATCACTAGCCTTACCCATCCACAGTACTTGTCCCTAATGTGCACTAAACCTGGCCCATGTAATAACCACAGAGCCTCTATTAAACGCTGAGTGGCTGGGGAATCCGAGAAGCAACAGCAGAGCATGAATGAACACCCTGAACAGCAAAGCGAGATCAGGTATATCAATTTTCTTTTTTCTTTTTTTTCTCCTTTGACACTTCATGGCATTCATTATTTCCAAAAACAAAAGAGTTTTCGAAATGAAGTGTAGTGTGGAAATAGATAGCTTCAAATCATTCAGCATCATATTCACAGAGCAGAGAGTAAAGGTCCAGACATTTGTGTTTGTTGACAGTGAACATGACTGTGCATGATGCGTCACAGATTCTATCAGAGGCCAGTTTTCAGCAGTGATGGATCACCTCACTTATCGCCATGCTCTTTCAGTCTGAGAGCTGAGATGTGTAATGACATGAGTTAGATCTTTAGAGGCTACAAAATAAAAGAAACATAGTGGATAAGAAACAAAACTAATCTAATTTATCTTTTAATTTTCTTTAAGAGCTTTTTCAGGTGACGGTCTTATTCCCAAGAGAGATGATTTGTCTTTAAGAAGGAGGATGTGGGAAAAGCTATCCCAATTAGCCAGTCATATGTTAAAGTGGGAACTGGGGAAGACAAAAACAAGCCACTTTCAACCAACCACAGGACTAATAACTACAGTGTTTCTGCACTTCTTGTGTTACTGACATCACAGTCAACATGAGAAGCCTGAAAGGGTTTCTATGACAGCAGGCAACACTAACATTATCAGTGCAGTTTCTGTTTTTCTTTCAACTTTTTAACTAGTGATTGCGCTATGGGCTAAACATATTTTTAATTTCCTGCTGCAGTTTTAAGGTTGAAGAGCGGATAAAATAATTATGCCCTGATAAAAACAAAACAAAAACCTTGTACCAATAATTCAGAATCAACTGATTTGACATGTGAACATGTCTTATTAACCCAAGCATTGTCTGGTTCCTATCAGATTACAAATAGTGTTGATCTTAATTTCAAAATATAACTACAAGGTTTAGAAAAAAAAAAAAAAAAGGTCTTTGATTGAAGACAGTACTTTCCTTCCAATAATTTCATAACTCACATTAACAAACAATGCTTCCTAAAAAACATATAAAAAATGGTGAAATCCATTTGGAACATCATAGAAGTACTGTCATTTGACAAAAGTTATTTTAAAATGTTCATGGCATTAAAATATGTATTATTAAGTCTGACTTTTTAAATTATTTTTCAACATAAATTGAGGGGCGCAAGTAAGTACACAATTTCAGGTTTTAAAACAGTTTTTGTCTTTTTTTACCACCGTGTTTATTACAAAGGAATTATTTTGGCATTGCGTTGAAACAGATTTTCATAATAAGAATTGAGTTGAAATCCAGTTCAGTCCAGTATTACTTGGATGTATTTTTCTTGTTGCGAAGATATTTTATATATTTATTTTTTATAAATAGTGTAATAACCCTATTTACCTAATCATATTTCGTATTTAAAATCTTTATTAGAATTTGATTATACCTTACAATAAACATTTTTTAGGTGCCCTATACATTTGTTTCCCCCTAATTTTTGGTATGAGCTATGACCCAACCTGTGACACCTGTGTGGCACAAATATATCCACTCAATATTTTTCTGATTCTGATACTATTTATCTTATTTTGTTTTCTTTGTTTTAAGGTTTGGCCTAAATTTAGAACATACTGCCACCATTGTGCAGCAAAGCACAATGTTGTATATTTTGTTTTATATTCTGACAGGTTTGCAAATTGTCTCCAGAAGCATTGGGAAAAAAAACAAAAAATAAAATTTGGAATTAATTAGTTTTATCTCATTTACGCCTCTTTTTAACTGAGACATGCAACCTAATCACATCTAGACACTCTTATACACGAACATGCTGTTCATTAAGGACAATCAATGATGAGCACAAAAGTTCAGTAACACAATCTGAAAACGGTTTGGGTCAGGGGGGCGGTTACTACCAATCAAACAATGAAGTCTCCAAGCAGAATTAGGAGGAACTGGACACTCTTAAGAACTTAAAGGACCCCAAAGTCCCTACCTTTGGCCACTGTTTATCTTACATCACCCCCAACCTCTTTTGCCCCTCACACAAGTGGTGAGTCCATGACAAGACTAAGGTTTAGAGACCCATGTTTCCTGTTCAGGCTGAGCCCCATGCCAACAGGAACTCATCAATGTACAAAACCTCCATGCCTGGCTCCAGTCTAGGGCCACTGTGACCTACCAACAGGTGAGTGAACACTGCACACATTGTCCCTGCTCAACATAAGGGCTAACGAGGGAACGTTTCCTCCTTCACATCAAGAGGTGTCAGTGGAGGAGGCTTGGGCATCTGGTTAGGATAATCCCTTTCAATTCGGTTGGATTCTTAAAAAAACAGCTCTCCCTCAAAAAATTCCCTGCTTTAATTGTCAGAAAAGAAAACTGAGAATGAAAATATGATTTAAAATGAGAGGGCAGTTTTAATTACATTACTAAAAGGCTGGTGTTTCTCTTTGATATAATACAGATCCTAATTAAGCACATCAGCTGACAAAATTGTCACTCACAGTAATTAAAGAGAACATCTGTGCTGCTATTCTATGTATACTTAACTCTAAAACAGTTTAAATGAAATATTATAATTTATTAAGTCCTTTTTGCTATCTGCTAGCAATGTACAAACCCTAAACACCTGGAACACACCCGCAGGTCAATAGCAGGACACAGATGATAGACGTTTTGGGAGCTACAGTTTTTGCAGGTAAGCTAAAAGTGAGGGGAGCTATGTTCATTATAAATAACCAGTTCATACAGAAAAAGTTAAAAGTTCATGTAACATCCTGAAAGACACCCACCGTACCTAATATTATATAGTCATTAAAGGAAAACTATAAAATATCACCTTTGAAGTTTCTCAGTTTACAGTTTTCATTGACCCCTCAACATTTAAAGTCTACTAGGAGAATTGCACTCAAGTTGGAAGTTTTTATGTAAGAAAAAATTTCATCATGGCCAAAAAAGTGCTCACAGAAATGCCTCATCAAACTGTTTAATACCTAATACAGTCTGTGTGCTAAGAGGTCCACTCGAAAAGCAAATATAAATAAATAAATTAGAACACCACAGATGAAACTTAATGGGGTACACCAATAAAGAGCCCATTGTATGCAAGTGACAAATGTGCAGAAGAGACCGAGACAAAACCGAGAGCAAAGACCCTAAAGGCAGAATGCCCAAGTTGTGTCTTTGTCACACAGTGTGACAAAGACAAACAACATGACCTTCTGATGCGTGTACTATACATGAATACTTTGTGTAAGGGTTTGTGCTGAATGGGACTTAAAAATCCCTATCTCTGGATTGACCGTTACTAAATTTCTGTTTTTCCGTTTTTTAATAGGTCAAACAGTAAGTCGTCTCTCCTAAATCAACCCATATTGAAATATTGCATGTCTACAGGTGAGCCAGGAATCATACAAACGGCCACTTTACGGCGGGAGCTGGTATTGGTAGTGACTTGGTCTGAGGTGAGGGAAAACTTGCTCTACAGTGCTGCTTTGAGCTAGCAAGATTAATGTAGGCTCTCTGGAGCAAAGGCAACAACCACAGCTTTAATAAGGTACAAACAATCGGTTCCGCTCCACTGACTTCCCAGGAAAACTATTGTTGTGTCGCATTGTTTGTTGGTGGGGTTCCTTGGAGACATGTGTCTACTGCACTGTGTGACTGTCTCCACTACAGCCAGGGGAGAAGTCAGTGTAGACCTTCGTTTGTCTGTGTCAGAATGAAGACTGGCTTTCTTTTCCAATGGTTTTTCCCTCCTTTTTTCTGTCACTTTTACATTTAGTCCCCCCAAACTCACCTCAACTCCCTGCACTTTCAGCTTCATGTGATCCTCTCGCGTGGTCTTCCCATCTTTCCTCTTCTTCCAGCAGTAGCCATCCTTTCTGTACTTCACCTTCTTCCTGTTGTACAGTATCATTGACCCATTCTGAGGCCTGGAATGACAAATATAATAAATATTAAAAGAGAGGAAAGGCAAAATACAGCACAACTCAAAAACCTACTTCAGAGACAAACAAAACATCAGAAACAAGTTTCTCCCAAGCAGAATGTGAACTAGTAACTTAAATAACCACAATTCTTCATTGACATGAACAAAGCATTCATCTCCATTTTTTGAGTGTGTGCCCTGTCAGTAATTAGAGTAAGGTGAGTGTGAGAAGAGTGTGCATGAGTAAGATTCCATCATTATCTCTCCTTCATCTAAACTGAATGAGTTGTGCTGTTGGAAGTCCACAGGGAAAATAAAAAAATCTCTTCCACAGTCCATTCATAATTCATTCTCTCTCCACCAGACCACAGCCTGTTGCGCTGTTATGATATAATGTTAACTGTTTGATGATAATTTGCTTTTCCACTTTGATTTGTAATAAAATAATTTGGCAGTCTGTGCTCAACATTAACAGAAAGTGTAACATCAAATATTTATAGATTTTTGACAAGTAGGATGCAGTCAAAGTGGATAAGGTTGTGTGTGGTTGTTTCGGTATTTGCTTGTTTTGCAGAATAGCTTTGTGCCATCATTTCGAATCAGTTCATATTACGTATTTCCATTCTCCTCCGTCATCAAAGACAAATCCATGCATTGGTTTGTGTAAAGACATACGCATTCTACAGGGACAAATGTACAAAAAATCCACCAAGCATCAACAATTTGGACATGCATGAGACATACATTTTCCAAAAGACAAATACAAAAACAAATTATGTTTTGTAACAAATTTAGCACTGGGTAAAACAGAAGGGAGCAGCGTAAACTCATTTCTTGCTGTTTCTACCTGCAAAGGATTTTGTCTACCAAAGCTACATTTAAAACCATATAGATATTATTAAATTTGCAGATATATTTGTTCAGAAGAATTGATCTATCCAGGATGTACTCTGCCTCTTATCCAACAAACATGAGAGCCTAGGCACTAATCCCCACACAAATGTTCATGGGAAAAGCCTTAAACAAAATGGTTGGATGGATAAATGAATGATTTGCTTGGCATGACAGGACAGTACCGCTGCCACCTAGTATAAAGTATGTGGATTTAAAACTTCCACATAAAATATATTTAATGTTGATTATATATTTCTTATAGTTTTTAATTCTTTATGCTCTTAAAGATAGGGCACCTTTTCAGTTTGAAACGTACCTCAAATCCATTGACCAATGGAGACGAGTACCAAGGGACAGGAACTAGAGCTGTAAAATGCCTATCAACATGCTAATTTAAAACCCAAAATATAAATGCATTATCAAGATTAAACAGGTAGTACATCTATTAACTTTATACCACCTTCAAACTATTGTTTACCCTGCATTGCATTGCCATTAAACCACTGCACCTTTAGGTCAATAATACTCCCCCCTCACATTTGCTTTTGATACCACAGTATATGTAATTGAAATTTCTGGCTAAACCCGACCAAAGTTTTTTTTTGGATTTGCTGGAGACCTCAATCGCATTAGCGCTGCATCTTGTGATACATATCGAACAAAACCACTTCAGAAGTGGCAATCAAAAGTAATAGCAATGAACTGACCCAACAAAGCGACAACAAAAAAACATATAAAAATAAATCATTGCTTTATCTTACGCTCTCTTTTGTCTGCCCCAACATTAGAGTTCACACAAATTAGCATTTTGAATGTCTCATGTTTGTACTTGAGCTGAAATTTATTTCAGGACATGTAATACCTTTTATAAAAGCTGATTTTAGTAATCATCCTTATTAATATTATTGTTATATATAGTTTGTAAAGGAAAATAAATTTACTCCAAAAAAAATATAATTGTGTCAATTTTGCCCCTGCAAAATGAGTGAGAGGAAAAGACACCTGGTGAAGCTGCTGAAAAGGCAGGGGAACTGAGGGAGGCTTAAGCATTCAGGCATCTGGTAAGCCTTGTTAGCCCTCTGCTCATAGCTCCCACACATAGACAATATGCATGTACACAATCCCCCCAGAAATTCAAACAGCTAAAAAAGCCCACATCAAAGCAGAGAAAATATGGGGTGATTTGGGCTTTCTGTAACAATAAACAAAAAATCCGGAAAAAAAACAAGACTCGTTGTTTGGCATTGTGTTGTTGTTTATTGTAACATTTCCTTTTTCACGGCATTTATTTATAAACCTGCATGCATCATTTTGCAGGGCTGCCTTAGGAGGCTCTGGCGCGTGTTTATCTTAGAATCACTCATCAATCATTTTTTTTCTTGCCGGATCATGGGGGCCAGTGGGAAGGGAGCAGAAGGAGTAGGTGGGGTCCCTGCGGCCCCACTCTGTGGCCCCTGACAGCACATTCTAATGAGAGACGCCACTCACACACTGATGTGCTCACTTCTTGCTGATCTCCATGCCCGTCTCTCCCCTCACCACAGCCCCTCTCGCCTTCTCGTCAGTCAGCTCAGGCTGTGCACCAGGGAATGTCTCTGTCTTTTCCCTTGCACTGAGTGCTTTTCAGTTCTCTCCCCGCTCCCTATTGTTTCATCTGTTTCAGGATCCCTCACCTCATCTCACCCACGGTTCCCGTCTTTCCTGCCATATTTCCCTCTCCTCTTGCTTTGAGCATTGGATACTTTACGGAAAGCAGCTATTAGGAAGACTTTTTTTTATTGGTCATGCTTGAAAAGTTATACTTTATAACTCAAATGCTGGGATGTACACAAAATATAAATCATGTTCTACTTTACAGGAACCGTAATGCCATCTATAGTGGGGCAGTGATCAAAAATAGCAGTAAGGATTTTTGCAGACTGTTACAATCAGCACATACTTTCCTAAAGATTTGCATCCCAGATTGCTCAAGTTACCATAAAAGGCACACAGTTAAGGGTGCTACATCTCTCCTTGCAATCAATCAAACTTGACCCATAAAAAAGTTTTATGCTAACATTTATTTCATTATTACTCACCCTATTATTATTACATTATTACTAGCCCTTCAAAAAGATATGAAGAGAGCGAGCTCCTTAAGATGTAGCCCAGCATGGGACAAAAACATGGGCACAGATGAGATAAGGTAGATCATCAAATGACAGAGTGCAATCTGATCTCATCCAGAGCACTAGAAATTGGGGTGAGCCTTGGTGTCAGAGCTTCAATGCCACATTTATCGGCTCGGTGCAAAACTTATTTGCTCAGCTATTTAGATGGCAGCATTTGGTAGACCCTATTTACAATTCAAGGTACCTTGAACTTAAAAAAAAGATTCTGGATATTATGGTATACCAGTTTAAAATCCTTGCTTTGTCAACATAATATGTTATATGTTAATATCTATTCTCCCTCTTGTGGCCTATCTCTTTTTTTTCTTCAAGTTCTTTCCCACTACTGTTTACTTAGGCGTTTCAATTAATTTTATCAGAATCACACATTTTATACATGAGAGGAAAGCTAAAAACTGTGTTCTCATAAAAAGCTTGACAGGTGGCTCCTTTGTCTCAGATACTGAAATGTAGCAGATTAATATGGAAATACTAGCTCACTTCAAAGTGCTCCACATCTGCCTTTCCTATCCCTCCTTAGAACTTTTCAGCGATAATAAGATTTACCCTTGGGACAGTGTTAGGCCTTGTCCACTTCTTTAGGAAACATTCATTTACTCAGGTAATGACATTCGCTCAATCAGATTTGTTCATTTGAAAAAACAGTGAAAGGAGGGTAGGGGACGCTTATGAGGCAGGTGACATGCTGAGAATTGGTAAGGCAGTTAAAACATGGAAATCATTGGAAAAACAGTGTAAAGCCTTAGCTTTACAGTCTTGAGGCACAAAAAGAAAAAAAAATAACATGAGGAAAATCATAAACAGGGATAAGAAAATGAATCTGTTAGGAAAATGGTTGATGGGAAAAACACTCTTGCCAGAATTAACGAAAAAAGGAAAATTGAACCAGGATGAACTATCTTTGCATGTGGTTTGGCGTTTCTACCATTTTATGTGCTTCTAAATAGTCTTGTTTAAAACGACTCCCTATTTTGTGTTTCCATGACATCACAATTTTTTTCAACATGCTTAACAGACATAACATCATAAACGTTCTATAAGGAGTTCACAAATTCCATAAACTAAGTAGTCAAATATTTGAATTACCTAATTGATCAAACAAATAACATGAATGTATTTTCAACCGCGTGGACAAACAATCTGCAAAGCATTGCAAGAGTTTTAGTAACATAATCTCTGGGTCATTGTGTCATCTGAGAAACAGTGGTTCACCTTAATATAAATCTCTAAAAAAAAATTAAAAAAAACTCTAAATCATTAATTTCATGTAGTCGATGTTTTCTATAGCCATTTAAAACCTTTCAGTTCTGACAAGTGAGCTATCCTTTGTGAAGACAGCACACTGGTTTGTAATTTCTGTTTCAACATTGTAAAGTGAAAAATGTGTGGCTGCTTAGTGTGCTTTGGTCCTTTTTTTCTGAAACTGCGAAAGTTTGATCAAAACCATGATCCTGTATGTCTGCCTAAGTATCTCAGTTAATTACTGTAGTTTTGTAGAAGACAATTTAATCTTGGGAGGCTTTAAAAATCTAACATAGAGAGATAGAGCGGTCTGAAGTGGCTTAGACAATATATATATATATATATATATATATATATATATATATATATATATATATATATATATATATATATATATATATATATATATGTAACTTTCTGAGTGACAAATATGCACTTGAAAACTCCTGATAGAGCCTTCTAAAGATATGCACGACGTTTCAAGTCAATGTAGTAACACGTAAAAAGAGACAACATAAATAAAGCAGTGCTGCTGATCATTTCTGTTTCTGTCAATCACAGTTGAAATATAGATCATCCATGTGAAAATAAATCTGCGCATCTTCAGCTGTCAAAGCTGTCCAGTGATATTTCATACCTAATGTAATTACATTGCAAGCAACAGTGCTCTATTAGATGGCACATCATCTGTGAGTTGTAGATGTGCGAGTAGAGAGGTGCCAGCTTCACACTGGGAGCACCTATCTGAACGTACCACGTGCAATTGATGACTCGCAGATAAGCTGCTCCTTTCAGCCCTGCCAAAGCATGCATCAGGAAGTGGGGCGTTCGCTAAAACTACTTTAAATGTAAATCTGCCACGGCCTCGAGATTGAGATTCATCGTCTGCACTTCTCCGGAGCTCACCAACTCCCACCCTGCCAGAGCTAGTACGTCGAGACGCTGCCAGTCGGCTTCCTTTTTGACTGCAAATGAGGCCTTAGCACCTGGTCACTGCAATGCCCACAGTTCCTAGTACTTTGGTCTAGAGTGGCCTTAACTCTCAGTCATGAATGCCTAATGGTATATTATAAATTAAGGGTCCAAGGGAAAATGCCCTGTGTAAATCAGATCAGCTGGAATAGGTTTTGCACAATCTTTTAAATTCTAATCACATAGTCTAATAAAAAAGTTCACCTAAAAAAGTTCAGATTAACCCTAACCCACTGTGGACGGCGTAATTTCAGTGAAACACTATCGGCACGTAAAAAGTCTTTCAACGAATTTAGAGGAAAAAAAACAATAATTGACAGAAATTGGTCCAGTGAATCATCACGTTATGTTTTCCACACACTGATTCCCAAGCCTGTGCAGATGGACGTCAATGTTTGTTTACCCAACATGTTGAACTAAATACCATAGCCATTGGAGTTGTAATTCAGAGTCGGAAGACAGATTGCATTTCTCCCTCTTCTCTATTTATACTGACTGCGATTGCCATAGAACTCCAGCTAAAGCCCTCCGCCCTTCCAGCAGGAAACAGATGTTTCCTCCACACTTATCTGAATGAAAAAAATCACAGACAATTTACAAAGAATATAAATTATGGTTACACAACGGTGTCTCTGTCCCTAGAAGACCTTGTAAAGAGGATAAGGGTGAATTGGTGTGTATAGGGTGGGTTTATATTTGGGGTGGGGGGCAACATAAAGCGAATGAAGCTATAGGGCGGAGAGTAGCGGGTGCTCTTATCTGGTCAGCAGCAGCCAGGCAGAACGAGAGGGCTGTTGGTGACTGGCGGTGATGCTGCGCTGATAACACTAAGCTGGTTTCATGCACATTTCAGGGAACCTGCCATCACTACTCCGACTTGCATTTCTCTGCTGCTGCCGCCAGGTAGATGAAGTTGGATTTTATTTAAAAATAGTCCAGGTTACACAATGGTTACAGCTCTCCATTCTGTTTATTGAAACATACTATCAAAAATTAAGCTACAAGGACTATAGTCAGTCATGATGTAGAACGTTTGCGACAGTAAATTTGAATTTCACGGTTTATAAAAGCTCTGGCCTTGGGGTCATTTGTTATTTATTTGAAATGCATTCTGTCAATGTGTTGTACTTAATGGGATGAGCAAATACAATGTCCTGGGTCGACATGGTGAACATCTAGTGCCTTAAACTTTTTCACGCTTTATCAATTACAAATTTCTCTGTTTTTCAATAGGATTTCATGACCAATATAATAAACTAGAATTGTCAGTGGAAGGAATATGGTGGTTTCCCTGACTTTGATTGAGCCATTGTAACACACAACTGTTGTTTGAACTAAAACATCTGATGGCATTGGTTTTCCCTCTGCAGTCTGATGTCTTTTGCCTACTGTTTCAGGCTTTTATTCAGTGTTGCTCTACTCATCCTTTTTCAACAGTTTTTCTAATTCCGGATAGCAAGAATCATCTTGGTAGCATATGTAATGCTGTCTACAAATAATTAGTTTTCTTTTCTTTTATTGTCACCAGATAAGTCAGTGTATTTGCTATGTCCACAAAACAGACTGTGAACCTTAAATAGATCAAATGACTTCTTATTGCTTCCTTCTTGTGACTTTTTTTCCATCAGATTTTTTTTAATCTTGCAACCTTAAGTTGCTATGCTATAATTTAATTTGTTCAGAACAGTTGCCACTTAAAGATCCTTTATAGTTACTATAATTCTGTTTGGCTGCTGCTTTTTACTAATTTTCACATCCATGGTGATTCTCAGTATGTTGTAAATTAAGGTGCCATCAGATTGAAGCTTTGGCACTGCATAGCCTCTCCTGACAACAAATTTGTGCGAATGCAAACAAAAGTGTTGCACAACTGCCTTATTATGACACTTCATTAAGAGGATGCTTTTGTATTCTAAATAATGCATGGCCAGCTGGGACCTCAACCTTATTTTGGATCATCCTGCTTTTTTAGCAGCTTATGTTCCTCTACAGTACAAAAATACTAATGCTATGAAATGGAAGACAAACTAGCCTGCCGTAACAAAAGGTCAGCTGTTCATTATTAGCAAAAACGTTGCTTTCTACTACAATTCGGAGCAGGAGGAATTTAACCACCAAGTTCAAAATGAAGTCATGTAGTGTAGATGAATGAAGTCATGTAGACTGATGTGTATCCCAATCTTTGGGATACACATCAGTCACATGTACAACAAGTAAAGTTTCACTCCTTAATAGAATTTATAAGGTATTTATTGGAAAGGACAGAAAGCCACACCCTAAATTAAAGCGCTACAGCCAAAAGAACTTAAAAATTAAAACCCTTTAAACAGCATTGATTGCTTTCTCTGGGTAATGTGTAAATATTATTTTTATACAAATAATACATTTGTAGTATAATATTATCATAAAAGCAGCAGGTGATGAAACACATACGTAAAGAATCTAACTGTGTCCCTAGAGACCAGGAAGGCAAACAGACATGCTTCTTCCTACGCATCATGGCACATGCCAAACCAAGCATATGGATCTCCTGGATAAAGCCCGTCCTTATCTCTCCTCCAGAGCACTCAGTGCCACTGAAATTCTACTATTGATTCCAGTGACAGAGCAGAGCTAAGGCCAGCTATTGAACCACTTATTATTAATGCCTTGTCCGTGAAAAAGTGAGGGAACAAACCACATGCTGTAAGAAAAAGCAGAAAAAAAACAGGATAAAGGTCAAAAAACTCAACTTTTTCAAATGGCAGGGTAGCTGAGCTAGAAGTGATGCTTTTCAGGCTACCAAGTTATAACGATCATCTCAAAGCCCCCTTTGTAGCAAAACAACCTTGATATAACTCTACCAAGGTTTCTGTTGAGTATTTCAAAATGTAGAGTAATAAAAATGTAGAATATAAAAATAAAGAGATGGATAGGAAAACAGAGCAGCAAAATATGAACCTATTTTTCCTCTCTCTTCTTCTCCTAGGTCCAATATCAGTCTGGAGGATAGGCCGATGACGATGAAAGGCTAAAATTTAGCTGTAACTCTGGGTGCTGGAGCGAATCAGAAAGTCTATCCCACCTTTCACCTGGGAATCACAGCTCTGTCTGTGCCCTGTCTGGTCACTATACCAACCAAAGCCAGGCATCATGGCTTTAATTGGAGCCAAGGGCTTGAGGCAGCGCAGAAGCAGACAGCAGGCAGGAAGAAGGACAGACATTAACCGTGGCTAAATGATGTTGCCCATGCAGATCAAATTGAATTTCAGCCTTTGCTTGCATTGCAAAGCTGATAAGGTCTTAAGGTAGCACTAGATCTGTTGAAGTTACCTCACTGAAATGTTTAGTTTGAAGCTTGAAGAAAATATGTCAGTTCTCGTCAGTAAAATTATGCTACCACATCAAGGTATACATAAAAATCATCAAACTGTGATTCACCTTTGTAAACACAAAATGTATCAAAAAATGTGGGTATACAGAACCAGAAGAATACTGAAAAATTAAAAGTGTGGTTGATATGAGACAAATCAAATCAGAAAATATATGTAGAACTTTGCAAGGCTATTTATATATGTTGAACTTTTTCACATTTAGTCACAAACACAAATTTTTAAAAATCCCTTTAATGAGCTTTAAAAAATAAAGCAATGGGCTGGTAAAAAAATCCGTTGAATTTATTTATGATGTATCTTTGATTTTAATTGATTTTCTTGTAAAGTGCCTTGAGATGACATCTCTAAATTGGCGCTATATAAATAAACTGATTCTTGATTTACTGTATATATTCCACAGATATTTGAACTAAAACATTTGTCAAGGTCTAAAAAATAGCAAGCTGCCATTGAAGGAGACGTTCTACCTGGCAAGACCTATGTCTTTCAAATAAGATCTTCATGAAGCTGTATCACCATGTACAAAACGTAAAAATACTGCTGAAGTTCAATTCTAACTCATGGCAAAGGGAAATACCAGGATACACAATAAAAACTGTAAACTGAGGAAATTATTATTATGAACCGTTGCATTTTGCTTCAGCCAGCTGCTCCTGCTATGCTGCAGCCTCTTCAAAAAAAATGTATTAGACAAAAATGGAGGCAAACAACGATAAGAAAATCTGTAGGCTGAGATGTACGTAGGTTTGTGTGTGTTTGCAACTCCGTTAGTCATATAGTCCCACATGTCTCAATGGTATCTAACATTCCATTTCTCTGGGTATGTTTATATATGATGACCAATGACCTCAGACCTGGCACATGTCTGTGATCACTGTGCTCAGTTTCTGATGCCGCAGCCAGGGGCCAGGACCTTACACACACCCAAACACACAAAACAGGCGCGCTTGAATCACAGGTGAATCCAACTCAGTTTTACCATGGTTATTCCTATGTCCATGTTAACCACACACTAACCATGATAGAAGTGGGAATCTACTGAATTAGCTTTTTGCTGTCTTGCAACAGACATTTAAGGCCTTGTATGCATGCATGTACTCATATGAACACATTGATAAAGCAGGCAATGAGACACATATCTAATTATGGACACAATTTACTTCTCATTTGCCAAATTCAAAATGACCCATACCAGAATGTTATAAAATTAAACTTTGAGTGACAAATATGGAGTAAGATTGTTGCCAAAAACGTGTATGCACAACTCTATCATTCGTATTCGTATTTATACGTCAATAAAGTTCTTGTACCGAAAAAGATCGATTACTCGGCCCCAGAGAAAGGAGTGGTTTGTTTTTGTAAAAATCATAGTTTTATTATTGAGACTTTGAATTTAAAGCTTTTAGATTCATACTCTCAGACTCACAAATATTTCAGCAAAATTTAAAACTAATTGATCTATGGTTTTTCCTTGTTTTAATCCAGAACATTCTGCAGTTAAAAGGATCAGCCCTGACCAGTGATTAGCTAGTTAAAAAAAAACGGAATTCTGATTAATTTTTTATAAATTAATTTGGCAAAAGTAAACACATGTTTTTATTGTTTCTTAATGAAAACAACTGAGTAAAGAAAGTGTTTATAAGGCAATTTTATATGAAAAAAATGTTAGGGTTAAAAAACAAACATGCTGTCAATTCAGACTGCAAAAAGGATAGAGAGCACAAGTTTCATTTGAAACCATGAATCAAAATTTCATACTTCACACCAAGCTCCAGCTACCGTTCTTATTCTCAAAGGAAATAATTAAGGAATTTGTATTTTGACAAGTGTGCAGATTGGTAATATAAGTATTCTCATGGGAAAACCTCATTTAAATGTTGTATAGATATGCACACCTATGTTGTACATCTGTGCTCAAAATAATATTTTAAACAAATTTTTAGAATATATTTAAACAGTTTTATATTTTAGAGCCATATGTGCAAAAATGTTCGATGATAGACAGGCTTTCATAAAATGTTCTAAATTTTTAAGAAGACTAAATACATATTATTAATCCATATTAAAATAACCATAAAATTGTATTTTAATCATAACTCCACACAATTTAGGATTGGACTAAACACACAAGCAATACAAATTTATTTCTACCCTAGAGGTATGAAAAAATGTGTAAACATCTACTTCTAAAACTGTAGAAAAGTTTATCTGTAGTGTGGCACAGTCAATAA
Organism: Orestias chungarensis; assembly: GCA_032876305.1. Classification (NCBI taxonomy): domain Eukaryota; kingdom Metazoa; phylum Chordata; class Actinopteri; order Cyprinodontiformes; family Cyprinodontidae; genus Orestias; species Orestias chungarensis. Next base: position 6,319,924 of record JAVLVB010000779.1, on the reverse strand, counting down.
CGTCGCCACACTTACTATAGTGGCATTTCCACCATGCACCAGTATCTAGTCCTATTGCACCACCCAGGCTGATTAACTATTTCCCACATTTTTGAGATGCCAGTAGGGCTCTTTACCTGTCACCTTAGCAATGAGGAGCTGGTGCTAGGGAGTCAAGGAAACAGAAAAGCAAAAGTTGGCTTCTGAATTTTGTCAGCATTCACCGCAAAGCAACATTAAGATACACTTTCGATATAGAGCTATATTTTTCTTAGTAAATTAAACACCTACGTGAAGTGTAATAGTCATTTAAAACACATCAATTCCTTTGAAAGAACATAGAAAATTAAGATATAGGATCCAAATGCTTACACATTTGCACAGATGTTTATCTTGCAATATAAAGTTTGTAGATAGCAATCTGGCTTACGCTGATGTTGTGACGAACTACATCTGGGGAAGAAATCAAGTGAATTTGTATCATCTTTTGACATTTAGCTACACATTAGCGTTGGGTTTTTAGATGCCCGGTTTCTGAGCATGCCTGCATAAGAGTTTGTGTGTGAGAGTATGCGTAATTAAATATCTTTTCCTGACATTTACCCTTTTCCGTCCACATGGCTCTTGGCAGTAAGAGGCAACCTGGGAATGAATCCTGCAACATATCACATTTACTGTGTGTGTGTGTGTGTGTGTGTGTGTGTGTGTGTGTGTGTGTGTGTGTGTGTGTGTGTGTGTGTGTGTGTGTGTGTGTGTGTGTGTGTGTGTGTGTGTGTGTGTGTGTGTGTGTCAAAATTGGAATACACAGTTATTAAGGGGGAGACCTGCCACTCATGTGTCTCCAGAGGGTAAGGAGACAAGACACCATATATAAAGGATAAGGAAAAAGACAGAATAAGGGGAGAACCACAGAGAAGCACAGCTAATGAAGGAGAGGGAAGAAGTGGTGAAAGTATCAAGGCACCCATTGTATCACAGGCCAGGAGCAGTAAAGACAAGCTAGTGGGCCTCTGCAACTTTAAGATTGTCATTAAACTCTTGCCTTACTCATATTTATGGTCTGCTTTGTGTGTCAGATGAGAAGAGGGTCGTAAAGCGGGGCTTTGTCTGTCTGCCATTGATTTATTTCCTTCGTTAGGTTGATGACACTGCCTGCTTATGATGTCCTAGGAAAGACTATAATTACGGAGCACTTCTGTCTTTATTGATGTCACTTTGTTAGTTTAATTAGGCTATATTGGGTTTTAGAATCATAGCAAGAGCAAGGCTATGATGTAGGGCAACAATCATCAATAAAACCTCTTGTTTTGAAGACATTGGGAGCACAGAGTTAGAAAATAATTATTTCATATACATATAAAGCAAATTTGATCCATCTCAACATTTACAAAGAGAAAGGAAATGTAAAGAAAAAGTAATTTAAAAATGAATGACTATTCTGTCTGTGTTATTAGCTGTAACAAAGGGAAAAGGAAGCGCTTGGGATGAGGGCCTAAATGGAAATGAAACACCTGGGTTCAACCTTGAGAGCAACTGTTTACAGTCCCAGTCCCCAGGTGCTGGAAGTGACTTAGAGTCGTGGAGAAAAAAACATTGGTGGGTCTTTGAGTGAGAACAGGTGTGTGTATAGTCATTGTGTATATAATGGGATGGGACCCACGAGGGACGCAGTGCCACATCAAGGTGACCATCGAGTGAAAATGGAGGAAGGAGAGCCCACCTGCTTGCTAGCAATAGCAAAACGAGGGTGACAGCTATCCACCTGTCTAAGAACACTCTCATTTCAGACCCCATCTGCCCTCCCCTTTCGGTATACCTCCTCCCAAGGGGTACTCATGAACCTTATAGCATTTCCACTCATTCGGCCTCCTGTTCACTGTCCTTAAAATCTGAAGAAAGCAGCAACTGGTCAATTGACCAGAGGCCATCCAGGTTTACTGTAACATAGTATAGCTTTGACTAGTTTCATTATGCTTTTTGTTTTCTTGTTTCAAAGCGACATAGCTCCCATACCTTACTTGTAAGTTTGGACAATAAGTCTTCTGGCTTATCTAAGTCATCACAGATGGGAAGGGTTGTATTTGCTCTCTTTTTTTTTCCTCCCTGATGTTCTCCAAACTGAAAACCCATCATCATGTTCTGTAGCAGATAATAGTTGGCTAACAGCAGAGCAATTTGGCAACTCAAACAATGGTCACATACACGCCACTGTCTATTTGTTATTTCTTTTTCACTCCATTCTTCTGTGCATGCAGGTGCCTATGTTTCTTGAATTGGATAGTGAAGAAGACACAATTCAATTCCTTCAGGGGCTGTTCCACCCTGCGGATGGATTGCTTTTTTTGAGAATGACTGTCTGACTGAAGTCAGCGGCCATCGAGTGACTCCCAGAGCGCCAAACTCATGGTCTGAACCTGGGGCAGTGTTTGCCATTTCTCAATAGGTTTCAACCACATAACTGAGCAGGCTCCATGTGGAAAAGACCCAGCAGACTTCTGACATGTCTTATGATCTTCCCAAATCCTTAAGGGCTAGAAAACCCTGCTATACTTTTGCTTTCTAGGCTGAGAAAAATCTTTTCATGATAACTTCTGAATGACAGAAAGCACAAAAACAGTGAATGATGATGATGATGATGATGAGAAAAAGAAGTTAAAGCGTAAACTAAATGGATTAATACATAATCAACTCTATCGTACAAAAAAAATTCTAATTTTAAGAAGGTTACACAGGTTTCTAATCCTTTTTCTCTTTAATCTTGGCCTGTTAGGTATTTTTGCATGTTCTACTTTGTCGTGATTTATGTGTTACAAAAATGAAGGTAATCTTGGCCACGTCATCAGAAAATTCATAATTACACATGTTCCTGGTGCATGTGAGAGAGCAAAACATAAAGCAAGTCATAAACCTGGTGTGGTCCTTTTAAAAGAGTGAAGAAAATGTATTAGCTATTTAGGGTTTTAGACTAATGATTCTCAAACTATGGTCCAAGGACCTCAGATGGTACTTGAGTGTTGCATGAATCAAATGGGCTATACCCAAAATAAATACCAAGCAAAATTGTCTGTGATGTAAAATAAGTATGACACAACAGTAGCTGTGTAAATGAAGCAGGTGTATCTCAGCTGTAAACAGATGGTTCTTAAAAGAGAAGTTCAATTAAGAATATGTAAAGGTACAAACTGAAAATATATTCAGTGTTCTTTTTATTTATGAAATTAGCAAATAGATCTGGAAAAAAAAAACATTAACCCCAACTCCTTTTACCTGTAAATTGGAAAAACAGTAGAATTTGGCAATGGATTCATTTGGTAACCAAGATAAGTAATATATTTCAGCTTACAGTCACGCAATAGCATGAACAGATCTTATTGAACTGAAAATGACATACTGAATTTTGTTTTAATTTAGTTTTAGTTTATACTTTTTAAAAGTGAGACGGAATTAGCCCAAACCTGCATCTGCAAAATGGAGATGAAAAATCAGGTACAAATTTCTTGTCCATGTCTAAGCCTGATATACTGATTTTTTTACAAGCCAAAACATGATCTTGATTCGATAAACAAATTCAATGTTGATCTAGCCCTCAAACATCATGGGGTGCAAGTTTCATAGTGTAAAATGATCAACAACTACATTTTATATATTGTTGGAATTTAATGAGACAAATATAATGAAAATGCTTTTTTGCAATACACCAATTACCAACTTTTTATGCTTTGTCATTACACATCTATACTGTTAGCCTTAAATTGATAGAACAAGCGGAAAAAAATATGTGTTGTTCTTGCCGACTTTTCCATTGCTTGTGGTGACAATTAAGTTGTTTGAATGGGTATATGAGGCATTAACAGAGAGCAGAAAAACAGATAATCACATAAAAACCCATCATCTCTCTGCATTATGCTTCAGGTAATTAGCATGTCTCTGCCATTAAACCTGCCAAAAGATACACTTCTATACTGATATACAAGTACACACATTAACGTTCTAGCAGATGCAAGAGTTCTTGGAAAAAACATCAAAATGCATTTCACCCTGTTTACATGATAACCATTACAACAGATCTGTGTTTCACTACAGGCCCGTTTCTGTGAGCTATCACAAATCTAAGTGAACAGGGACACATTCCATGGAATTCCTGGGATAGTACCCAAAGAACTGTATTTCAAATCCAAGCTGTGGCAAGAAACCCAACAGACTTCTTTATATTTATGCTTCAAACTTATGCAGGACCTCATGGGGAATCTGAAACAGTTGCCACTCCTGTGATGAGTTTGTGCTGCATCTCAATTCTCGTATAATCATCTGCTGATCTTTACTGATGATTTAAAAATACACTTCTCATTAATCTTTTCTTATCTCAAAAGCTAAATTGTCTCCAACAAAAATTGCATTAGTGCGTGTTTTGGCCAAAGGCAAGAGACAGCAATAGATAGTAACAGGGTTTGCAATAGGAAGGCAGGGAGAATGGGCAAGAAAAGGAACACTGACTAACTGAAAATAAAATAATGTGTAAATAAACAGCAAAGGAAGATGTAGAAAAATAAATGGAGGAAAATTGACTTCAAACAGAGGGAAGGTATGAGGTTGAAAGGAAATAAAGTAGGGATTGAAAAAGGGTGATGAAGAGGAAAAAGGAAGGTTGGTCTCATTACTAGAAGACCTTTTCTCTCCCTCCAGGCTTAGGTGACCCCAATTCTTTACCCCTCTGCCTTTTCACACCACTAATCATTAGGTTTTAATCACCAGGATATTGTCCCCCTTTGTCCCTCCCCTTCTTTCCTCTATGCCCTACTGTGCGCCCTAGCCTTTGCCAAGGTCCAGCTAATTTTATTCTAATTGGCACTGTAGCCGGGAATGGGTCTGCTGACTGTCTTCATCCATTCACTCATCAATCCATACATCCTGTTCTTCTCACTGTCCTCTCTTGTTCTGCTTAAATGTCCCTGCTTCTTCCGATGCCTTCAAATCCTAATACCTGTGCTTGTTTCTTCACCTCCTTGCTACCATCTCTCTTCGCCTCTCCTTTCCTTCAGCTCTAATTTTTCTTCTTGGCCATATGCTACTTCTACACCCCCCCATCTGTCTTTAATGACGCTAACTGACATCACAGTTGTGCAGCCGTTTTCCAATTTCTTTTCTCTCTCTCTCTCTCTCTCTCTCCCTCACTCTCTTTCGCTCCCATTGACCTTACATTCCGCCAGACAAAACAAATAGCCTTGATGCTGTCTGCCAACAAAAAGCTTAGTGTGACTGCCCTGATCCGCACACAATGGCATGAAAGAAAAGGGAAGCTGTTCAAGTAGGTAAAGTTGAGGGCGGAAGTCCTGCTTTCCTTTTATGACAGAGTAAAGAAAAACAACAGACGATGGTGGACAATAAATGAAAAGAGTACCATGATCAACAAAGTACGATGAGATGAGATGACTGCTGGTATCAAAACCTGGGGTCTAAACATATTTTTCATATTCACTCTCACTAGAGAACATTTAGGTAAAGAAAAATATTGGTTTTAGAAACTTTTTAATGTACATTTATAAGCCAGTAAAATTATTTTAAGCTGATGTAGATAACTTTCAGGAAAATTTTCTTTCCACATATTTCCAACAACTGTCACTACGATGATTGACAATGCTTCACGATTCCTCCAGACTCTGACTTATTGTGTCTTACTGGAAGTGGTGTCGTCCTGCAAAGTGTGAAAATAAATTTTCTCACAGATCATCTTACGTATTATACTTTCAGATCAACGCAACAGTAATAACAAATATGTAATATGTTATGTCTTGTTATACTGAACTATAGAAAAGGTAAAGATTCAGATGAAAATTCTGCTTTACAGTGACTCGCAGGGAAAATCCAAACTTTTCTTTTCTCCTCTGGATCAACAGCTCCAATAAATTTTCATTACACCTGTGTGAAGCGCTTCAAATAGAGCCACAGAAGCAGAAACTAATTACTTTCTAATTTATTGACTAATGGCCACAGCCCTGGGAGACAGCTGCAAATGTTCTAACTGTCCTGCTGCTCCGACTGCACTCAGGTCCACTTTAGATTCATAACCAAAATAATTTATCATTACAAGCACATTAAATTGAACAGTATAGACCATAACAGTGGTAATTAATATCATTTTGTTGTTAGGGATGGGTTTTTTTTACGCCCTTTGTCTTGAAAGGATGCAACCTAGGCAACTGGACTATGGCAGGAAGATGATGCTGGTTTTAGCCTCAATTTATCCTTCAAAGATTACTTTGTTTGGTGCCTCATTATCTACCTGTAAAGCCTTAAAGAAAACAGAATTGAATTTTTTTCTTTTTTTTTCTTTGTTACAGTGGTATCTGTCAAAAACACTGTATTAAATTAAGGCATGATCCAAACAACTTATTAGAAACATTTAAGGATCCGGATTTCGTTTTAGGCCATGCATTTTCTGTGCTGATTACAGATGCATTTCCTGTAAGTGCCCTATCCCTTCCTTGCTGGGAAAAATGGCTTCCAGGATGGTAATGTCCCCATCATCAAAACTCAAATGGTCACCTAGTGGTTTGAACAGTGTGATAACAACATTAGCCATGTGTCAAGCATTTCTTAATCACTATAATAGATGCCATTTGTGCATTGATGGGATATTCTGTAGCTACTTTGAGATGGGATTTGCGATTGCTGCCATTAACATAGAATGCCCATATGATCAGGCACATTCATTATGTAAGCACTGATTAGCACTGACCTTGCCCTCTAGGAGGTGAATAGTTGGAAATAATGACGATAAACCCCCTGTAGAGTAAGTAGTCTGCATTTAGGTTTGTTTAGCATGTCACGCAAAGGCTTGGGTATAACAGGGGTACCACTAAGATGCATCAATACTTTTCCGAAAGTATGGGGTTTGACATAAGATTCATAAGGATTTTTTAGCAATCTTCCTGCTTTTTATGCAGAACATAACATCTATGCTTTGTGATACAAATTAGACAGGAAAATATTGAAAGTTTATAAATATATATACTTCTTTTATATTGAATTATTATCTTCTGAGAAGTGACTTTTGTTTAACTGCAAATTGTAACATTTGGAACAACTTGTTTAACTACAAATTGTCCCATTGAAAATCCATAAACCTACCGTGTTTTATGGTCTTCCAGCTGGAAGGCGAATCTTCGCCCCAATTTCAAGTTTGTGTTGCCTCAAACAGGTTTTCTTCATGGCTCACTGAGGATTAAGCACTATCTATCTTCCCATTAGCACTGACCAGCTCCTCTGTCCACAATGAAGAAAAACATCCCTACGCTATATTGCTGGCACCAAATTCTGGGAAGTTTTTCAACACATGAAATTGTTAGCATATACATGTTCAGTTTCAAGTTATCAGCACTTCTATCAGTCTCCAGCACTGCTTGATACATTCAAAAAGTTTCTCTCTCTAACATGTTTTTATCAGGAAAAGATTTTTAAAGTTCACAACTCTTCTTGAAAGACTTTCCCACATAAACTGTGGATCTACAAAATCAATTATCAAAACAAATCACCACAACACATCTTAAAAATGCAAAAGGATGTGCATATCTTCTGCAAAACAACAAATATCCTCATGGAATGAGCCAAAAAAAATTTAAATTCATGAATTCCAAAAATGTCAAGACTGATAAACGGGTCCAAACATGTTGATTATTACAGTTATTCTGTGGTGATTTAGTTTTGGAAATTTCACGGATGTAGCCCTGTGGGAACGGTGGGTCTGAACGGTGGCAGATTGTCACTATGGGACCCAACTTTCGATGACACCCCACATGTAAAAATAATCTAATTTACAATTCTTCCTGGTTTTAAACCATGAAAAGCCCATATGTTAGTAAATTTACTGAAGCTTTAAAAAAAAAAGTTTTCTATCTACAGTATATCAGTACTGATTGTGATAAAATTATCAGTATTACTATCATACATAACTAAATAAATACATAAATAAGGAAGAAATTTGAAGTTCTGTTTCCCGAAGGCTACTTGATAAATTTATTTGTTTCAATACCATTTTCATTCACAAGTATAAAAAAAAGTAAAGAACACAAATGCCACTCTGTCCTTTTCTACAGACATTACAACTTTTGCCACTTGATCAATAAGATTTTGCTGGCCACAAAAACAGGGTAGATGGTGTATTTGGAGGGCTTATTCTGGGATAAACAATAAGGATTCTGCAAATAAAACTGCCACAGAACAAGCCACACACACAACACAAATACCCAACCTGTCCAAAATTTCCCAGCCCTGCATTTACATCAGACTCCTGTTTAAGACACAAGGCACTTAATAGAGGACAGCAAAAGCACCATGTCTGTCTTGTTTTTTTTAACTTGCATATAAGTGCATGTATGTGCTAGATAATCTTGCCATGCTTGGGTGCTAGAGTGCAGGAGAGAAAGAGAGAGATAGAATAAATATAGACAAATATAAGAACATATAAAGGCATTCCAATATCACATTCTCGACACTCCTATAGAAAATCTGTCAGTAGCAGGAGTAAAAATTATGTGAATACGTTTTTTGGCATAGGAGATATGGGAAAAAAATCTATTTCAGGGTCAAGTATGGTACCAAGGACGTGCAGGAGGACAAAGCTCTGTTGATGTCTTCATATCAATTTGCTCCCTCCTGAAGTCAGAGAATGCCACAGGATGCAGCGCTGCATCTTTAAGAAATATCGCCCAGATAACGGTGCCATAAAACATATAATTTTACAGTCAAACTGTCTTGGTCTTCAATGCACTTGAAGCGGAAGCCATTTTCAAGCAACATAAAGTTTAACATTGCGCTACATCTGCCAAACAGGCTAGCTTTCACACTACATGGGACCGAGCAATTTAATTAGGGGACATATGATAGCAATAGATAGGATTAGGCAGAATCCCACCCTCTCTATTTGGACCTAAACTTTTGGGGAATTGACTTTGTTTGTGGAGTGATCACTAAATTGTCTTATACTGTGATTAGCTTTACTAAGACAGGACGTTGCAGTTATTGTACAATATTTATCATTTATATTCATTAATATGTATTTATAGTCATAGCTCATAACCATGGCACACAATTCTTGGTTAGATGTAAACGCCATTTCCAAAGTATCCATAATTTTAACCTTTCCCAATTTTGTCACATGACAATCACAAAATATCAAAGAATATTACTGCAAAGTCAAACAAAATATTTTTAAATATAAGTATAGAATGTGTTTGTATTCGGCACCTCTTTGATTGACCACATTTAATTGTGATTTGCAGCTGCAAATCTTTTGCGGTATGGTTTTACTGGCTCTCTTGTAAATTACACAATTTCAAGCATAATATTGAATGGAACATGTCTGTAAACCATTTGCAATTCTTACCACAGTTTCTTGACTCCATTTAGGTCCTCCTTTAGGACTTTGACAATACATTGATATCTTTATTTCAAATGAGTTGTTACTCTATGTAACAATATGGCTTAAACCAAACATACTTTATTGGGTCTGTCAAGAAAGACTTTGATCTTTTCTACTCCTTCGTAAAGTAGAGATTTGTAGAGGACTGCCCAATTGGTAGTTGTCATGTCCACAGTCTCCTAGTTAAACAGTGAATCTCCCTACTCTCTCCACGACCTTATACCGGTCTTGTCTGCACAAAGCATTACATTGAACTAAATTAAAATGCATCTTAATGACAGGAATTTTAAGAAATGTTAAAGTTACAGAATGATTCTTGAGCTGTTTAATTGTGATTAGCCTGCTGAGTAAATGTTTTTGCTCTGAAAAACAGAGTACTTCTTAAAAAGTCAAGAAAAAAACACCTCTTTCATGGTTTGCTTGATGTCTAATGGAGACTCTCTCCACTGAGCATTGCAACTACCTGATGAAAGAAAATAAATCTTTATTGCACCCTAATTCCGAATAGTATAGATTACAAATTGTCTGGGGGGGAAACTTTGATTTTTACCTCGACCACCTAGGAGCTGATTCCCAATATAAATTTAATGGATCAATGGCAAAGAAGGATTCAGGGGGACTGTAGGTCTTTCAATAGTGAATTACCATGAACAACTAGGATTAGAGAGCTGTGTGCAGCCCTACAGGAGAAAAATCTATAAAGAACTTAAAACAACTCATTAGTGCTTTAAACCGTTTTTTTTCAAAATATATATAGTATGATCATATGCAACGTAAAAAAATATATAAATTTTATGTAGACATCCCACTGTAACATTTAAGATGTTGCCTTTTAGGTGAGAAGGGAATAGCCTGATGAAGGCACAAAGGCAAAACTTCAATTAAGCCGTAATGGGAATCAATTTGTTTGCCTTAATTACTTTGTTAATTTGTTGAAGCATCAACTTCAAAAATTCCTGCGTCATAGTTTCAGCTGTGATAATGGAGCCTTGCAGGCAGGGAGGGGCGATTGCTTGGGTTTAGTGCTTTTTAAATGGCTCACCCTCTGCTTCTAAACAAAGTGCTCAGAGTGTCTTCACACCCATCTTTGAGTCGGTTTTAGCGGGGTGTGTCAGTAATGAGGACCTCCTGTAGTGTTGCGCTACGCTCCTCTGTTGGTGCAAAAAAGCACACCCCCGCCATGACCTGACATTCTGACAGATAGGAGCTGTACCAAGCATATGGCCAATGTGACGATGCCCCCCTATGTCATCCAAACTGTCGTAGGGCTCAAGCATAATGAGAGCTAGAAAGATGGGACCAAGTCCTACGCATGGACGGTATTAGTCATCTCATTTTTCCACACATGCCAAAAATAAGTAAAAAAAATAAAATAATAACCGTTACCTCATGTAAAAGTGGAGATATGGTATAAGTTTGTGACTTCGTACACACACAAAAAAAATAAAATCTCCAAGACACTGTAATTTAAGTTTACTAAGATTTCTTTTAAAACTATTTTTTTTGTCAGAATAATATACATATATATAGAATAAAGGCCAAACTTGAAGAACCTAAAGAACTTAAACAACAACATTGCACTCAATGTAAGACAGTTAAAGTCTGTTTTATACAGAGATGGATATATTACCTGTGCACTTGATCTTGGGATCCGATCGTTGCAATAAATACTCGTAGTTACATGCAGATATATCACATTACAGCCCTGACAAGTTAAGCCAGAGCAATGCTTTTATTTTGATGTTCTGTCTTTCATCTCAAAACTTTGCATTATCCTGATCTGCAGCCATCTGCTGCTGCATTTTACTCTGTGTCATGACCTAAAACAATAGGTTTAAAAGGTTAGATTATTTTTATTTAGGGAGTTAAGAAAGTTTGAAGTCATAAGGTTTAACAGAACGCTTTTGATGTAAACATGCTAAATGAAACCACACATGACCTGTGATCTTGGCACATGGGTTATTGTGTGAGGTAAAATAGCTAGAATGGGTGATTTGAAAAGAAAGGGATTGTTGTTGGGTATGTTTTTACTTAGAAAACTATTTAACCTTTTAACTCAATAACTGGATAATATGAAGTTGCTCTCATTATTAGGTGGCAGGATGTTGAAATAACTCTCGTCTTCTATGTCTTTTATGATTTTGTTTTGGCTTTTTTTTTTTTTATTCCTCCATTTTGTTATGAAGCATTACCTTTTTTAATATTCTCTCCAGTTTTGGATTCTGTGCAGATGGAATAATTTCTGAAGATAACCTTTGCTAATATTTTATTACTTCTGGACATCTGTTATTATTCATAACCACAGCAACAAGTTGGTTTTAATACAAAAACAGCTGATAACATTACAGAAGCTTAAATATTACCTCAGCTGCAACCAAACAAATTCCAAAAGAGCAAAAAAAACAAAAAAAAAAACAAGATCCTGTGGATCAATAGCAGAACACAGAGGACAGAAACAGAAGGAGGAAGTTTAGGCCATCTTTTCTGTCAATCATTAATGTGAAATTACTAGCTATCAAGTTGGATGCAGATACAGAAATTAGAATTATTCATAAATTTCAGAATAATATGGAAAACCCTGAGCATCCTCCTTATCAGACTGTACTACAACTACAGAGTCTGAACAGAGTGTCTTATATCTGCAGCAACTCAGGCTGCTGCAGGAGATCAACCCTGCCCAGCAGCATCCTTAGCAACTACAACAGTTCTTAAAAAGAAACTTTGATAATGAGTAACAACATTTAATTTCCCTTTGGAAACAATAAAGCATTTTCAAATTCAATTGAACTGAATTTTGTTAAAAGCACTTTTCTGATTAGATGAAGAGCCCTGGTAAACCATGTCAGTCAGGGCTAAAGTGGACGTTACTGTTTGTTTTATCTATTTAAGCTAAAAGCTATTGAAGTTTTAATGTTTTGATTTTACTTGTCACATTCTAAACACCTTAAGTTAACTTGCCCTCATTGCACTGACAACTTGATTTAAAAATCTAAAGTGAATAACCTCCAGGGCATCTGAAAATCCCAATACCAACACAGACCAGGACTACGGATCATTTCACAGAGGCATCCAGTAGTCAGAATTCCTCCTCGAAAAATATTTAGAAATCTCTTTTTAATCTTAATTAGTCAATTTAAAGCTAAAAGAAATGACACAAAAGAACATAATATTATTGATAAGATTGACTATTGATGTTCAATATCCCATTAAATGAAGGGTAGTATTTACTAGACGTAGCAGAACGCCATACAATCCATCCAAATATTTTTCTTTAAACACTTTTAAAACATGGATATGGCCGTACATGTTCACCTACAACAGCAAGATAAATTACCAGTAGCATAAAACAAACACAGAGTAATCATGGTCAATGGAGGAATGGGAGGTTGTTGTTTTTTTGGCCAGGAAGTGGCTGTTCTTCCTGTCAAGTGTCTTAACAGTTAGCCTCTAGAAGTTGAGGTCTACAGCGGCTAGACGTGATTTCAGATAAGGCGCGTATTGAGCTATGCCCTGGACATGGACTCTCCTGGGCCCAGATTCCTCTGCCAGTTTAATTCCCTTCTCTATCTGCTCCGTTATCCCAGAATGTCCCAGCATGCACTGATTCAACACAGCTAACTCTTCCTACTCAACACAGTATCACAAGAGCCATCAGAAAAGTACCGAACAATGCTAAGGAGTTCTGTCCCTCTCCTTCTTTCAAGGCTTTCACTGGTAGAAAAAGGACACCAATTTTTTTTGGTCCTCCTGTAAGAGGGACTATGATATCTTAATACAAGTCAATGTATCATGAAGTCAAGCCTTGACAATAAATGTGCCGCAACAGAAACCAGTTATTGATACAAGAACTTTCCAACAAATAAAAGCACATGGAAATCTCAAGAGCATTTTTTAGCAGAAAATACTCTACATCAAAATAATGTAAATACCTACAGATTAGGAAACAGTTTTCTACCTGAAAGAACCGGTTCCATTGCTAAGTTTGTAAATTGCAGAAATGTTCTGTGTGTTAACCATGTTGTCCAAAAACGGAAGTATGGATGCTAAAGATTAATATCAAAGCTAATGGAATATCCTTTAACTCTGCTGCAATAAAAAGCAGGACTTTCAATGAATTACCTTCTCAATGTACAAAGCCAGAGCTTCACAATTATGACTGATCTCTATTAAATTACATGGATTGAATCAGAGATCTTTAATTAGGCCCCAATAAAAGTGTCATGTGGCTTTTGAAACCTCTGAGCATGCCGTGATTGGATAAAAATGCGAAAACATACTAAATGAAATTGGTTTACCGCTGAGCCTGAGCCCCATGACTCTTGAGTGGTGCTCTAAAACAGGTGGGGTGAGTGAGGAAAAATAAGTAATACATGGAGAGGGAGAGAATGGCTAGAGAGAGAGTTGCAAATGCAGAGAAAGAGGGAGAGGGGAGTCTCAGAGCGAGTCACACCTCCTTGCCTCAGAAAAGCTCTTAAATTCCATGTGCGACCTGGGGGAGAGAGCTCTAAAGAGACAGTCTAAGATAATGTGAAATAGAATCTGACTGTTGCTGTGAGTTAATATAGTCTCCATAAGCCTAACTAAAAGTGCTACTAAAGGTGTGGCAGAAATATTTAGGGGAAAAGGAAAAAGCTTGTGGATAGTTAAATTGTGCATGGTTAAATTCAAAACACAGATCAACACATAAAAGACCCAAACCTGGTTTAATGATATATCTCTTTCTTAGTTATTAAGAATAGCTTTCTAAATTGTCAGTTTAAGTGCTCCTTTAGTCTCTAAGGACTGCTAAATATAGAAAAAGGTAACAGGATTCCTATGATGACTCAATGTTAAACAAGTAAAAGTTAGCACAAGCAGAAGTCAGGAAATACTATTCGTTTTGCCTTTAACAAAGTAAAATGCCATTTATAGTTTGCCACCAGCAGGGAAGTAGATGACCAAAATTCAACATTTTGGGCTACACGTTAAATGCTTTCCGTACCAGATAAGTGAGTCCTAGAAGATTCCCACAGGGAAACATGGTGGCAGCATCATCCTACTGTGGGCTTTTCCTCAGAATGGACAGGAACGATGTAGTTGATGATAAAATGACAATGATCTAGTCAAGTTCCAGACCTTAATCTAAATGGAGATTTAATTTTCACAAATCCACTGCATTCTATCTGACTGTGCCTAATTATTGTATGGGCAAATCAGGTGGAGACACTCTCCATTTTTTTATTTAACTGACGCTTTGAGAAAGGTCCATCCATCCATTTTCTGTACACCCTTAGTCCCTATTGGGGTCGGGTGGGTCTGCTGGTGCCTATCTCCAGCTTACAACAGGCGAGAGGCAGGGGAACACCCTGGACAGGTCGCCAGTCCATAGCAGGGCAACACAGAAAAATACAGGACAAACAACCACGCATACAAACACTCACACCTAAGGACAATTTAGAGTGGCCAATCAGCCTAACAGTCATGTTTTGGGACGGTGGGAGGAAGCCGGAGTACCCAGCGAGAACCCACGCATCCACAGGGAGAAGATGCAAACTCCTTGCAGACCCAAGACCCAAGGTGGAATTGAACCCAGAGCCTTCTTGCTGCATGGCAACAGTGCTACCCACTTGCCACCTTTTGAGAAAGGTGATCCGACAAAGCATAGATTTAGAGAAGCAAACAATTCCTAAATTTTTTTGTGTTTTACTAAAAATTGTTAAACCAGTTTTTGTTGTATTTATAAAAAAATTATACATGTAAGCTTCAGATTTTAACAGGATAAAATATGGCATTAAACGGGTATGAATACTCATCGAAACTACACAACATACCTAACTCTTGCTTATTTTCTGACTGTGCCTCTCCTTGCTCTTGTTGACTAAGTTTCAAACTGAATCTCTGCACTTTTCAACATGTTCCTGTCTCCTTTTCAAAGGACCTTCTTTTTATGAAATAGGACTGATGAAGCTGGGGTTTTCCACTCAGAACATATCCTGTCACACACGCAGACTCTACAGTGATGCAAACTCTGTGTGGCACATAGAGTGTAAACCCGTCTACTCCTTCAAAGCATCGTCAGTTTTCCCAGCTTACTGTGACCTTCCCACTCACAGTTCTCTTGGTCACAGGTTGCCTTTGAGTACTAGGCAAGTAAAACGAAGTGAAAGCACTACATTATGAGCCTGCTATTTTTTTTTTCTCAAGGGGGGACAAAGAATCTCTCTGCTTCTGTGGTATTAAACAACATAAACCTTAAGTTAGCTTATAAACTTCACTTTATAAGCAACTACCTGGTTGCTATATTTGCTCATGTTAAATATCAACAGATTTTTTTTCCAAATCAGCCATCCAAACAAATTGAGATGTAAAAGAAGTGATAAAAATAACAATTTCATGAAAAGACACAAACACAGAATCACCACAGTGAGCCACACTAAGGCCAATACATCTGAGAATTTCTTCTTTCTACAAACTGGAACATAATGCTTCCCTGCTCCCCTGGACCCACGCACTGCCTAATGTCAGGATGGCCAAAAGCTTTTAAGTGCTTTAAACCCCTGATAACCCAAATGCTCGGTTTCCCTCCTGTGAGCTCTGTGTTTGTCATAAAAAAATTAAATTCAGAGAAATAAAAGCAAAGAGGAGGGAATTTCCGACATTTTGGTTGCTGGGGATTTGACAACTATAAAGGCATTAACAACCAACCAAGAGCAAAGAGGCTCCAAGGATGTGTTACATGATGACATGAAAAAAAGGAAGTGTAGGGCTGCAATCACATAGTGGGATACAACAGACACTGGGCTTACTTGTTTTCCCTCCTTTCGTCTTGCCAATTTGTATTTTATGTACGTTTTTTTTATTTGAGAACATGGAATCTGAAATAATGAAGAACTGCTGCCACAATATGAAGTGCACAAACAAAAAACAGCCCCCCAACCACCTTCCAACTTGCCATTAATCCTCTCATGCCCTAATTGTGGGTACAATCACCCCTCATTCACTTCTTTGGGGAGAGAAAAGAAAGAGCTAAAGCTTTAGCTGAAAATGGACCTCCCTGCCTCTCTTTCAATATGATTCCTCGCCAGAGGACACCCGAACAGTAGGTGGTACTCTCTCTCCATTTCATTTTACTTTTATCTCACTTCCCCTTTGGCTCTCCATCTTCCTGTCATTTCAAGCACTCTTTTCATCCTCCTCTTCTCCTACTGTAAACTGCCTAAGGTGATTATAGATTGTAATGGCTGTTGGTGGAGGATGCAAACCTAATTCTTTGTTTCTTTGAAATAGGTTTAATATACTATTACCAAGTACTGAGGATCTCTGTTACACTGTTAACATTAAGTTAGTGGTACAACAAAACTGCCCTGCGATCAATGTCTTTATGTAATGAAAGCACATAATGAGATCAGATTACTTGCTGCTTGGATACTATTATTATTACTGCTCATTTTAAACCTCCTGCACAAATTCACAATGGCTGTTTTTTTATTGTCTTTATAGGACATCAGAAGGAATTCCTTGAAAGCTGTCTTTGACTGGAGTCAGTGTTTTGTCTGAAGAGGCTCTGTTGGAACAAAGTGATGCCAACCATTAGCATCTGTTTTCCTTGTCATCTTGTTTCTGCTTGGTATGTAGATATTACTGTCTCATTCTGGGATTCTCTTTTTCACTGAACTTTTTCCAAAACAATGTGCCCATTATAGGTGATTATTCTGTTCATTTTATTACTTAGGAGTCAATGCTTTGGCAATGGGTAGGTATAAAATAATTTAGGCACTTACCTAGAATTAATGTTGAGCCCTACATTTCACATACCCCTGGCAGATTTGTACTTATTTCAATCATAAAAGTAGTATTATTTAATTTTAACATTACTTCTTTCCTTTACATCAGGCAAATCCTACTTGGCATAAAATGTTGAATAACAACTTTAACCTTACAAAAATGTAAAGAAAATATGAAAAATTAAATAAAACATCAAAGCACAGAGCATCTATTTCATATTTAAAAGTAAAAAAGATAAAGCAAAAGGTTCAACATCCTTTCTGGCTGAATAAAAACATTAATTTTCCATTTGCAGTAGTCATTGTAACCAAAACATTTTGAAGGGACTTCTGTCAGTCTCAATTATAGTATTTCTGTTAGATGCTATTGAACTGAGATGTACATTTTTCCTATTTCTGCCTCAGCTTAAAAAATACATAATTATTAATTAATCCAATCTGCAATGGTTCTCTCCTTTCTAACTGTGTACTCCTCTCAAACAACCAAGACAAAAAAGATTTGATCATTTGATCATTAATTATTTGTCTTATGTTTGAATTGACGAATTCACTTGTGCAAAATTAATTCATGGCTATCTTGCATATTTCGACTTCACCGTCCTCTCCTATCTTTAATGAAGCAAGTAAAGTAGTATGGGCGTTGCCTAAAGTAAAAAATCTGCAAAGAACAGTGCGCAGGTATGCTGGCCTGAGGTATCAATCTAATAAAATATGCCGATCATGTTTCATCAGAAACAATTGTTTCAATAACTAAGGTAACAAGTTTCTAACTGCTTTACAAAGAAACATACAAGAAAAGCATAAAAATGTGATGTATCTAGGGCAAGGCTATTTCTTATATAGCATCATTTAGGCACAAGGTAATTCACAGGGTTTTTTAGTTAATCAAAGGAACAAACACCAAAATACATTAAAATAAAGACTAGTAAAGATTTTACATAAATTTTACCAAACAATAAAATATACATTTAAAAACAAGAACTAGCAACTGTATTATAAAAAACCTGATAAAATGACTTTTGAGTTTTGTATACCTTTGTTGAAAGAACACTAAGTGAACACGTCTCTGATGTTCTGGGTTTTAAGGTGGTTCATTTGGTTGTGTTGTTTGGCAATTGTTTTTTTATCCTCAGTGTTACTAAATGCTGATCACATTTATATTGCATGTTTGAGAAAAAAACAAGGACATTTGTACTTTTTCTTCTTAGGCTGATGAATAGTCTTGCCAATAAACTCACTGATTATGGCCAAACATAAGAAATATTGTAATATTCCTTAATCTGTTCTACAGGAGCTAAATATATTAACTAAAAACAGAGAATAGAGCCATGGGCAACCCCACATGTCACCCTTTGATTTTTTCCCAGTCAAACAAACCGTAACCGTAGTTTGTCAAATTAAATCTAAAGAAAATAATCGCATTACAGTCTATCAATGAGGTAAGGCTATGCTTAGGGGTAAAATGGCAACAAATGTTTAAGATAATCCAGGGTGATAAACAGCAAAGGGTAGTGTCAGAATAGGTCAGGAAAGTAGTAATGCTCTCACTTCCTAATAACTTGATGAAAAAGAAAAAAGCTAATTTCTGCACTTGTCTTTGTTGCTTACCGATGTTGAGTGTAAAAGTCAAGTTGTGCTATTTCACATTTTTACACCATTAATTATGTCACATCGAAGCTTATCATCCAATGCACTTCCTGCACTAAGAAGCTCAGTTAGGGCGAAGAAATGGGACAGAATGTGTGCCAGTGCGTGCGTGTGTTTGTACACTCATGTCGTGCCTGTTCTTCACTGGTGATTCACCGAGCTCACTGGCAGGAAGCCAGGACCTATTTTCTCTTCTTTACATAACAGCAAACAATATCATTGAAACTATGTGTCCTTTCCTTTCTCTCCCTCCTCCACTTCCTCCTTCTGTTTTTGTTCCCCTGACGTTTCACGGTCTTCCTTACCCCACGTTCCTGTCTGTGTGGGACCATAAAGACCTCACTATATAGTGCTACTACTCTCTGCAGTAGCCCCACTGCCACAACCACGGGAGTGTGACGGTTAAAGAACAGGTGCTATCTGACCACACCCAAAGAGTGATATAGTACAGCATATTCAATAGAATGGCACAGAACAGTGCGTAGGATGTGAACCTGTTTTTTAACTGAAATGCCCCCTGGGGACTTCCTAAAGGCCTAGAATGCACTATCCGTTACGCCATATGCCTACAGGACAGTAACCAGCTGGGCACCAGGGCATAATGGGCTGAAAATAGGGACTCAAAGGCAAGATCTGGCCAACATACTGCCATTCGGCCCCAAGAGAGTTCGTTGATGACGTGGAAGAGAATGGTAGATAAAAGGGAGGAGAACAGAGGGGGCATGAAAACAGAAAATAAAGGAGAAAAGAAAGAGAGACAGCATAAAACCTCAGTGTAACATCAACTTAAAGATGAGAAATCTGGAAAAGGCAATGTATTTGTGTGTAGGAGAGGTGTAGGCAAAGATTAAAGTCTGGACAACAAAGTGACTCAGGTGTGAATATGATGGGTCTACCTTTTATGCATATGAGAGAGCCAGAAGAGGAGACTTTGCATGGTATATAGAACAGCACTATTTGGTATGTGTGTCTCTAGGAGGCAGATCAGCTAAGTCTATGGCCTACTCCATGACAGCAAGCCTGCAAGCGGCTCACCGGTGCAGAAGCGCTAATTGAATTAAGTCTTTATTAGCAGGCTGCAGCGGCAGCAGTTCTCCCCATCCCTGCCCGCTTGGCTGACACTTTCTCCTTGAACACCTGCTTGACATCAACTTCCTCATCTATTTATTTATGCCCCCTCTCTTGTGGCCAGTTACTGGCTACATTCCTCACTCCTTTCCATGAATTTCTCCATGTTGGCATACTGAACAAAAACAGGGGTTATCATTATTTTTGCTATGTTATCTGTACTTGTCAAGGCCACTGGACTTAGATGGCCTGACTTGGATAACTATCACAGCTTAATCACAGCTTTAAAAAGTAGTTTTGAGATAAAGCTGTTTTTTGTTTGTTATGTTGAATGGTCTCCAACCAGCAAGCTAGATAGTGTATTATACAGCAGCTGGGATGCGAACTAACATATATGTAGTCCCCTGTGTATTCCCACTGGCCTCAGGCTTAGGCTGCTTCCCTGGGCTCAGATTGAGCATTACTTTAGAGGACAAACACGAGGCACTATCAAGTTGGCTAGCAGTCTGAGGTTCATGAACTTGGCACAACACTAGCTGTAATCTATTGACCGTTTGCATTCTCTTCTACAGTGCCCCCAAACCACAGGACTTTTCTCTGTCAGTTAAATCAATTGCTCACTTCCCACCACCTCTATGTGCTGTTTACTCACTCTGTTTTGCTCTTTTTTTCTACCCTCCTATAAACCACCCTAATACTTCTCTAGTCATCTATTCCATGTTCTTTTGCCTATTTGAGTAAAAACTGTATTTCCCTCACTCCTTTTACCCTCCACCCCATCCATCACCATCGCTCCCATCTTCATCTTGCCTGATCACTTCTCTTATCGACATATTTCCATTTTGTAAACTACTCTTCCTCAATCAAATTCAAACTTCCTCTGTAGAGCCTTTTTTATTTTCTCTTCTATTCACTCTTAACTTCATGCTACATGCCTTTGCCTCCCGTCTGTCCCCTTTCGCTCTCCCTGGTGGGTTTTATTTCACATCAGGTGGGCTTTGCTCTCCTTGTCATAGCTGTTAAATGGGCGGAAGCAGCGGGATACAGCTTCCTTCAAGGCCTGGCACTTTGGAGCAGCAAAGTGTCAGCACTCCAATAGCTAAAGTTTTACTGGATGAGTTTGAGATAGAAACAAGAGAACAACTGAAGGACAAGCGGAGGAGAGAGATGAAGGCACTGACACCAGGTCATGTTACCAAAATGTCTCTTTATGTTAACTTGACATGATGGATTTATTTCATAACTACAGCTTGGGTCACTGCCACTAACCCTTCTGTCCTGAATCCAATGTAATTTTATCAAATACCTCTTCATCTATCATGCCTTTGTTCTTCTTTGCATTGCTCCTCCTTCGTGCCATCACTGCATCTCAGCCCTGCTGCTCTTGTCCTTTTTTCTTCTCGGGCATATCTTATACATCAGTCTTACCACCTTTCCATGCACACAGTTGCATACACCAGCAGAAATCAAGCACTTCCTTGCACCATCTGCAGTGGTTGTTCGAGATGCAGGTTAGTTGTAAGGCTTGAGGGAAGTCTTCTTCACAGTTGCAGACTCAATTCAGCAATACCTCTCTAACTAAAACAAAATAATATGGCTCTAATAAAGAACTTTGTTTTTAGAATACCCAAATTTTCACTTATGGTGAAATGCATGCCTTCGCAGTGGATATAATAAAAACAACATAGAAAAGTGTTCATATCAGTGTTGATATCAAATCAGTGCAATTCCTATGTATGTCAAGTACAAAAGTATGGAAATTAGATAAAGATGTCTAGATCACAAAACCAGTTTTGGACGTCTGAAAGAGTACCACCACCATCTGAAAACTGAATGAGTTCTAACAAGTGTAACAATATCTACATTAAATTATGAGAGTATGAATTTATAAGCTGTGAGTCCAAAGTCTTGTGAATACAACTCCTATTTTTACGACTACAAACTCTTCTTTTCTCTGTGGACAGGGATTCAACTTTGTGGGTACGAGTAAAAAATTGTTACAATTACGTCACAGGGTGGAATAATTGATCCGCGATCATATTAAACACAGCCCTCTCCAAATTTAAAGATGGAGGAAGACAATGGACCAATTGGAGCAAACACCTCAGGCGAAGCGTCACAGGTAAGATCAATATCTAACTATCTATATATATATAAATATGTATATACATACATACATATATATATATATATATATATATATATACATATATATATAGGTGGAAATCTTTGTATGACTTGTTCGTCTTAAATTTAATTAAAAAAAAAAAAAAAAAAATTTTTTTCTCATCAAGTTTACAACAATTTAGTTACAGACTTAGTCAACACTGGCATGACAAGCAAAAAGTCCCAGCACGTTGCAGCAGAGGAATGTCCTACAGTCCTCGGAAATCAGCTTTAAAAGATTTAAGATGATAAAAACACTAATTTCATGTGGCGCTAAAGTGGGTTTTGGTTTTTTGACAGACCCAAAAATCAAATGCCCAGAAATTCACAATTGGCTATGTGATACCAATTGGCTTGCATAAAGGAGAAAGTCGGGTTACAAAAATCATAAAGTAGCAGATGAGGTTGATAACAACTCACAAAGAGTTGCGGGACAGTCTGATGCACTGGGAAACATAGTTTGGCAGTAATATTGCAGAGTATACTGTTATGCTTAAAAAAGATAATTTGATGCTTTTTATTCTGTTTTTCACCTGTATATATTCCAATTTCTAAATTTGAAACACATTTGACTTTTTGGGAAGGATATGCAAGGTTACCTACAGTCTGTGCAAGACTTAAATTCAGTTTGCATACTTTCTCAATTCAATTTCACTTAGTTTGAATAATTTTCCATACCAAATGTATAAAGCTGTAATTGAAGCAAATGTGGTTTTATAAAGTTTTCACACAGCAGTGATGAATACAAATAGACTAAACACTTTTCAGTTTTTCATTTCTGATACATGAAAACAAAAGAACTTGTACATTTTTGATTAACAACTTTGCATCACTTTTACTTTACTGCTTTTTATGACTTAAATCCTACCAAAAAAGCTGAGGTTTGTGGTCGATGAAATATGAAACGTTTTAAGAGGCATAAATACTTTTGCAAGGGACACACAAGCATGAACACCCGAGATTCTGAATAAAATCATAGTCTCCATACGCGATAGCAAATAAAGCAGTCATTAGCAGATTCCAGGCTCCCTTTTAGTTCTGCTACTGTTGGTGCGCCTGCACCTCTGGGTAGGCACCGCATCTGTAGGTTTTAATAAAAGCATTGTCTTTGGAAGTTGTCTGAAGGGACTTTGTTTCATTTTGGAGGGCTGGTGCCACTGCTGCATTTGCTGTAGATGCAGAAGAAGAGAGGGCTATTGGGCTGGGATGCGGGGGCCACGAGGTTCAGTGTCATTGTGGGACCCTCTAAGGACTGAATCTTATTGTTTGATAGTTTCAATACACAATTTGTTGCTGTGTGTGTGTGTGTGTGTGTGTGTGTGTGTGTGTGTGTGTGTGTGTGTGTGTGTGTGTGTGTGTGAGAGAGAGAGAGAGAGAGAGAGAGAGAGATACAGAGAGAAGGAAAGTGTGCACATCTCCTCCATTCATAAAATGTGTGTGCTTGAATACATTTGGCCAATCTGAACTTGTGTAAAACTCAAAGCACACAGCTGACACAGTCCACTACATCAGCTTTCTAATGGACTTACATTTTTTTTATGTAGCAACAAGACTAATAATATCAATAAAACACACACACACACTGTACAATAACAAACATACAAAGCAGTGATCCAAAAGATCTGGTTTAAAATAGATAACATTTAACCAGTCCCATAAAACTAACTGCTAAAACTATACCTACCAATGCTCCACTGTTTTACCATGAAATGGTAACAGGATGATCAGAGTAATCAGTTATCACTCTACAATACACAGGTGTCCATTAGGTCTTAGGGTTGACCAGTCTGTGACACCATTCAATCAATATTTACTCCATCTGTCAGCATTCAAACGCCTTGGAGCAAGACCCTCAATGGGACATTTGTGTCATCTATGATGAACAATAACAGCTTGCTCTCAACAGGAGTGTAATGTTTCGCGCATGATGAGGTCAGATCAAATGTTAATGTCTAGATTTGGAAGCACAATTGTTTGTTGTCCTCCTTTTTTTCCTCGGCTCCCACCGGCACCTCAAGATACCATCAGCAGAAGCAACATGGTTACATCTTTAAAGAGGCAAAAAGAAAGAATGAGTATGGCTATCCAGAAACCAGCAGTAGAGGAAAATCCTAATTGTGCCAGTAAGTGTGTTCCCTCCTGTGGAGCAAAGGTGCAAGGTAACGGCGATCTTAAATCACAGCCTGGCTGTGGCCTTCATTAAAGCCATAACGCCAGGCTCTCCCTTTAATGGAAATAGAAGGCAGAGAGGCTGTTGGTGTAAATAAAAGTGTAAGGCCCGAGTAGGGAAAGATTTCCCCAGCTCTGACAAGTGCAGCCTGAATTAGCTGTAGTGCTGTTCAAGCAGTCAGTGGGAGAACACTGGTATTGATTTTAAAGACTGTTGCACTTCCTATCTAAAAGGGAATGTGTATTACTAGAGCTAAGGACATCAATCACTCAGTATTCGACCACTGTCCCCTGGCATGCTTCAGATTTGAAATGATAAACAAACAGAAACATAGAAAAACAAAATAGTAGAGCTGGCTGCATCACTGCTGTATAAATGATGCTCATAGACATGAGAATAAATCTCACAAAAGACATCTGTGCGTGAGTGCTGTTGATCCACTTCATTTAATCTTCCTGGTGTTGACAGGATGCCACCTCAATTCAGGGCATGTCCTGCATTGTGTGTCACCTTGGTCAAACAGCTGGCGTCAGCTCCTTGAGCACTGGCTGCAGCTCACTCCTCTGTTTATGACCTGCATGCGTCAGAGCAGTAGCATGCGTGCAGCGCAAGAGGTGCAGCGCTGTGACTCTCCGCTGCATATTTCTGCTTTCCGTCACACCATGCTGACCCAGTCTTAGAGATGCAAGCTGGGGAAGAATTAGCCTTCTTAGCCTATTCCCCACAGGGTCGACCCACAAACAGACATTCAGATATCACAACCATAGTGATACACATGTAGGCATGTTACAATTTGCAATGACGAATAACAAATCAACACTTAACCACAGGTGTCCTGTATGTGACTTCTCACATGTGACCTTGAAACAGTTGGCCATCAATCAGCTCCCATCAATCCCACACAAGATACATTCTTACCCTCTACTATTCATTATTACAGCAAGCTTTTTATCGATAATGAAAATAAAAACATATTTTTTACGTCTCTCACAGTTGAACACAAACACACAAAAAAAAAGCCACACAATGTCATGGATTGATGGCTGTGATAAAGAAGGGGATGTGTACTCAGTTGTTTTGTTGTCTCTGTAACTATAGTCTTAGACATACTCCCTGGTGACATGTCTGAGCTACCACAACACCTGGACCAAGACATGGCCAACATGAGCCACCTGGGAATTGACCAGCAGACCCTCAGTGGTGACAGATTGTAGCCAGGAGCATCTTGGGAAGAGTTTGTCTAAGAAGTCAGAGCATAAAACCTCACACATTTTCAGCTTGTCTCATCGTGTGCTTGGAAGTGCCAGGATTTGTGACATTTGTGATGCACTGACAAAATAAGCTGTTTTTTCCTTTAACCAACTGCAGCAACAAAGAGAGTGCCAAAACTATTTTTTTTTTTTTTTTTTTACCAACTCTGAAACAATTTGACTATGTTGTCATGTTACACACCAAAGTTTGTAGTGATACAATTGTAAAAGTAATGGGAATATATCCCTGTTTCTTCAACCATATTTTACTAATAGAACATAGCCATTCTACTACATGAATAAGATTTGAGCAAACCTTTCCATTTCAGTTTAAGCTATGTAAAGTTATTGTCCAACTGGAAGGTGAACCCCTTTCTTCCTTCTGCAGCTTCATACAGATTTTCGTCCATTGATTTAGCTGTCAGTACTGACCATTTTTCTACTGTACATAGGCAATAAGTACACATTTAGCATATTTAGTTGACACCCATTAATTAATTTGCATTTGAGATTAACAAATTATTATCCCTTTTTCCTTTTCAAAACAAGGTATCCCTTTTCTTCCTCTTCACAAGTAAGAGTGACTTTGTTTTGGTCTTTCATAAAATCCAATAAAATTTGAGGCTGCAGTGCCGCAAGATCAAGTATGAGTGCCTTGGCAAAACAGTATAAGATTTATAGGCTTTACATTGAACTTCAATTCAGAATGCATGGAGTTCTCCTTGATTAGTACAAAATCAAAACAAAAAAGCAAGACAGCGCGCAGCTCTTTCAGTCACTAATTACACAAGCAAACCTTTTTGTAACTGCCTGTTTGTTTTTGCAGAGCTCTTATCGATGCCTCTCAAAGGCTAGAAAAAGGAAAGGGTAAGCAATGGGTTCTCTCCCAATTGGTTCTAGGTGCATTTACACTTATGTAAGGATTTCCTGAAATGCCAACTAAGCATGCCTGGCTTTCTAAAAAATTTAAGAAAAATCCCTTATTCAGAATGCATGCAGGGTTAAGTTTTCAGGGAATGGTGTGAAACAGGGTGCATTGGCTATAGCTATGAAATGATTGGTTGGTCTGACAGTTTGACAGTAGTCACAACGGTCCACAACGGACAAATGATGCCAATCCTGCCACTGTCTGATCTTAGCAGATTAGTCACAACAACTCAAACAAAGAGCAATCTAGTGCTGTCTAGAGTCAAAGTTAAATAAATACATTACACATATTCCAGCCACAAACACGCTGCCTAACATTGAGTTTTATGGGTTGAAGTTAACTGAAAACCCAAGGGGAATATTTCTTTCTACTATATCAATACATTAATAAGCTACATGAAGTGCAATTTCAGAAACCCCTACACATTTCCAAATATCACAGTTGCTCTTGCCATTTCATTCCACATGTGGGTGTAACTTGTGACCTCCACTGCTGAGTGCTGAATGCATTGACAGATTGAATTGTATTAACATACCACTCAAAAACAGATGTTGTGCTAATTCCTGTTATGTTAATTGGCATGCTAAAAGGCAGTTATTAGTAAGTATTAATATTCTATGA
>JAVLVB010000779.1:6242475-6292814 GCA_032876305.1 Orestias chungarensis | reverse complement strand
TGTGTGTGTGTGTGTGTGTGTGTGTGTGTGTTCTCAAAGAGGGCAAAAGTGTAATTGTCTTACCTTGTTTTAGGGGATGTTGTTAGCCACTCTTCGTGCTTTTCAAATGTTATCAAGTAAGCTGCAATCTCCTGTGAAAAAGAGAGGGGAGAAAAGGAGCAAGACTTGAATATGCCATCTTTAATCACTGTTCTCTTGTGTTGTAATACGTTTGTGAGACTGCTTCATTTATATTCAGACAGTCTAACCAGGAGAACAAACACGGGAAAAGATGGAAACTGAGGTAGCGTCGGGGAGTTCAGGCAGGTAAGCGCACCCTGGACGGAAGTAAAATGAAAGACAGAAGTGGGATGCAGCTGAGGTCAGATCATCTTCTGAGACCATCTTTGTTATGAAAGCTTTGATCAAGTTCTCCTCTGAGGACATCAAGGTGCTCTCCAAGAGATTGACATCTCTGTGTTTAAGAGCGAAGAGCTTTTAACATTTTAGGTCCGATCCTCCCCCAAATCCCTTTGATCTGCCCTTGACACTCCTCTATGGATCAATCCACTCTTTAACCTTTGAATAATAATTACATGCAAGTCTCACAATATTGACATACGTGCGTACTGCTACTTCAGAAAAAGGCTGTAGATCTTTTGGAGTTTTTTGTTTACAAAGAGATGCTATAGACATTGAAATAGTAATAAAAACCCTAAACTGCCACTGGCATAAATAGAGATACTTCAAACACTTTCATGTTTCCCAACCCTACCCTGCCTACTGCATCCATCTATGTGGAAGCAGAGAATATGTCAGACTATACCCATCTATTTTCCCACCAAAGCTAATGAGCAGAAATAGGGGAACTTTACATAAGGGTTGACAACGTAATGATTACTAGGGACAGCTAGCAATTGAATCTTCATTAAAAACATTTGTCAGACTCTTGCAAAGAGTAAGACAGGAGTGCAGACTTGATGTTGCCTTGCACAAAACCGTTGTTTTCTGATTAACTAAGAATTTAATCAGATTAAACCATTATATATCGCACGGTTGTCCACAAAAAAACAAACGTTTGGAGTCTGTTATGTAATGTATCATTTCTAACTTTACCTTAGTTAGGCTGCTTATTGGACTAGACTCACAGGTAGACAGTCATCCTTTCATATGTCAGTTATGCTCTTAATGTGCCATGTTTGCATCTAAACCTGTCTCTGAATTTCTTAAAATGTGAATTTCCGAGCACATAGTTTAAAGCATATTTTTCTAATGATGTAAAACATTTTTTTTCCAATGATGGTTGGGAGAAGCCACAGGCCCAAGACCAAAAAAAGACTTACCAGGTTCAGGCAATGCATGTAAGAATGATATCACATTTTCTCAAATTTTAAGAAAGCACTAAGTTTTATTATGCAATTTATGATGAAAAACACTTTAGTTTATTTGAAACAGTATGGTGTGACAAATAAGTTCTGCACTGATTTGTATTATTTGTATTATTATTTTTGCAAAATAAAATATGTTTAAAAAAACTGTTATCAGAGTTGACTAATCTTTAGTACAACTAAACACTTAGGTTGGAGACAAGCTTTCATGCATGTTTCTGATGTACTGTGATCCTAATGTAAGAAAACATTTTTATTTTTTATTTTTTATAAACACAACATAGTTTTATAAAGGTTTGTTGTTGACTTATGGATATGTGCTTATGGAAACGTTTTTGCATTGTTGCATAATCCGACACTTGCTTGTTTGATTGGCAGGAAACAAATGCAAAATTAAAAAATAGTAAGAAGACAGAGGGAAAAGTAAAGAAAACATTCTTTCTTGGTCTAGGACATTTGTTGCTTTGTGACCTGTGTTTTGTAGAACATGTCAGAGAAAGAGCATCCTTTTAGCAAAAGCTTGTGTCAGCACACAGGCCAAACTACAGAAAGAGATGGTACTTTCACATGTGTGAGCGATAACAATAATTTATTGCTGGGAGAGGGAGATATTTGCATATGTGCAGCTTCACTCTGTGGGCATTCAGAACAGAGCAGGATGCTGTGGGGTGTTAATCTTTTATCTTCACCAGCAAAAAATAAATTGACTAACCTCTAAAGCTTTTTTATTTTATTTGTCTTTAAGTAAACAACCATCAAGCTTCCCCCAAAAAATGTACAAGCTACATTAAAATATGTTTGAACTGTAGAAAAATGTAGTGTAGGTTAAAGTATCTTAGATTGTAACAACAATAAATGAAACAGTAAACTAGTCATTTAGTAAAAGTAGAATTATTTACCTTTAAGCCAGTTGCAGTAAAATAGAACTTGTTCTTACAGTGTATAAAATGAAGCCCTGGGTTTTTATGGTACACATAATATGGTAATAGAACATGACTGATGAATGACAAATCTAAATCTTTAAGATTTTAAGATTTTTTTTTTTCATACAATCAAACAAGAGTAAAGATTTACTGACTAAAAAAAACAACTAGTAGCTAGATGACAAGTTAAAAAAAACAACCAAAAAACCAAAGGAAAAGCAGTTTCACAGAACTAGACCTACCAGAAGAATCAATTTCCTGTTCACTGTTGCTATCTGGTTTCCCTTAGACTCTATAAGCCCTCTTTTTTCCCCCCAAAACACTTAGGTATGCACCATTCCAAAAGGGTTCTCATTTGCTTATCAATTGCGTGTCATAAGTGTGACCTGGCACAGATTCAGCTGACTTATGACAGACTATAGGGATGCTGCAGGGTGTTTCAGTGTGAGGGGTTCCCAGGCTGGCAGGCATCCCAGATGAAGACAGGGTGCTAGCGTGACCTGTACGGTCGCCTCCAGGAGTAGGCTGTGAGGTAATGCAGCGCTGATTAACTTCCTGTTCTCTTAGTCTAATGACCAGAGGCACCTAAGCCATGACAAGAATTAAGTGACTTAAGAAAAAGATAGTTAAGGGGAAGAGGGCTTGCTGGAGGAAATTTTAGCTGCTCTTCCACTTTGTAACTTCTGTAATTTAACAGAAAAATGCACCACTATTTCTATTGACAGAGAAAGTATAAAAACTCACGGGTAATGTGTCGAGATGTTAAAGACAAGTGAACACTGCTAATTGACTAATAGAACCACTACTTTCGTCTATGTATTTGTAACTAAATTACATCAATGATTAAATTAATTCCTTCTCTTCCAGTGCACTCATTTTAGGAAGGATAAATGGCAACAAGAAACTCGTTCAGTGACCTCCATGCCTCTGAGCACCCAGCCCTTTCATCACTCTTGTCTTTAAAATTGTGCCCAAACTTCTGTCTCAGTGGACAACGATAATATAGAGGGCCACATGGCCTCATATTAGGGAATAATCTAAGCAAAACAACTACAAACTATAAAAAAGTGCACCTCTTCCTCCGGCTTTTAGCTTCCCCCTCCCTATCTGAACAGATGCCAGGGATTATTTCAAGCCCCCGACCAGCCATAAAGGTGCAATAATGTTATGGCGAGGAAACAAACAAAAACAGACGTGCAGCCATTAAACAGCTGCAAAGACACAAAGTTTGCATGGGGTGGCATTATGAGGGGGTAGTGCACATTCAGGTTGAGCAAACACGCTTGGGGGGTTAGTGTAGATGGTGGGGAGGGGAGGAAATGCTGCACGCTGAACACTGATGGTGCATCAAAGTCAGAGCAGCTGCCGTCAGTGGACTATAAACTCTTTATGCTGACCTCACTGCCTCTGGTCTGGTCTCTGTCACTAGGGAAATATTCAGTGGACGCTCACAAAGCACACACCTCCTAACTCACTTGCCCCTTAAAGTTAGAATCCACCTCAAGTAATATTGTTTGAATTTCACCTCTCTACGCGTCAGTCCACCCCCTCTGATGTGATAACTAAAACTTATTTACAGGTTTTTTTCATCTGTTAGGACAAATTCCCATGCAAAAAAATCAACGCAAGCTAGCAGTGAAACAGAAGGTGAGCAAAGACAATAGCTCGTCCAATTGAATTGACTTGAAAGAAATGGGGCTTTCATTTTTCTGGGGAGACAGCAACCTGAAGTTGTTTGTTGTAAGTAAGCCGTCTCATTTGTTTCTTTTGTCTCTGCAAAAGCTACAACACTCTCTAAGTAGAGATGGCCACATCTGAACGTGTTGGAGTAGTTTCAGGGCAGATAGAGACAGAGAAGCACAAATGTTTGTTCTTCTGTCTACAATGGCAGAACCACAAGGTTTGATTACTGGTTCCCTGTCCGTGCATGGCACTTCATTAGCATTCTTTCAGGAGCCGTCATTCTTGCACTCATCAACCTGTTCTCTGTTCTATCCTCCACACACACACACACACCCTTGACAACCCCACTCGAGTAAGTGTCTCTTTCCCATAAACGCCAAGGTGAAAAGGAAAGCCACCGTGAGAAAATTTCTGTTTTGAGATGACTGGCTTCTACTGTCTTGCTTTTCAAATGATATTTCCACTTTGACAGTAAATTTCCTCTAGAGAGAATCATCTTTTGAAATGTCTACCTATATGAACTCATAAATGACACTGAAATATTCATACCATTTTATGTTGTCGCATCACGGGAGGATGGTTTTTTTTTTTTTTGTAAATCATGCACGTTTTGTTCCACCCAATATCCCAATAGTATTAGGTTTCACGATGACTTTAGAAGAAACTACTCATGAGCCTGATAATATGAATTTATCTAAACCTAAGTACTTCATACCTCAACAGAGTTCGTTGCATACAGTCCAATGTACATTTACTTTCCCTGGATGACCGCAGTGTTATTTAGTTCTTTCTATCACCACCAACATAGATTTATGTAACAACAAAAAGAGGTGTTGATAGGAGCAAAGCGTCAGCATTTGGATGAAATCCTGATCGCAAGAAAAAACTGTCACTGTGTCATTACATGCCGAGAGATGAGTCTTTTTGCATTATCTGAGGACAGATCAGACACCCGTCTTTAAACAACATCAATTATGTTTCCTGCTTTCCTCTCTGCAATTTGTTCCTCTGAGTCCACCAACACATAAAAGCAATATAAAATTAAAAAGAAAAACATTTCCAACATGTATTAAAAGTTACCCATTTAAAGTTTCATATCAGCAAACCACATAATATTTGGAATTTTAGTTAAAAAAAATCAACAACTGAATTCTATCAAGAATTACATTTTAAGTGCTTTTTTTTGTTTAAATTATTTGGCCTTACAGGAAACAAAAAAAATAAAATTCATTTTCTTACAAATTCCGAATAAATAGGATGTTATTTTTAATGTTAAGTTACAAACATAATCTTGAAAAAAGAGATTGGCAGTCCAACAGTCACTATATATATTTATATATATATATATATATATATATATATATATATATATATATATATATATATATATATATATATATATATATATATATATATATATATATATATATATATATATATATATATATATATATATATATAGTCCCAAGTCAATCCAATTCAGTCTCTACCACAGCAAGACAGAAACAGTGGCGAAATAATTATGTGGCCTAACTCTAAAAGCATATTTTTTCGTATTATATTGTTGTTTTAGTTATGGTGGTGCTCCAACGACAACAATGAATACTCACTTAATAAACAGCCATATTAGAAAATCTAAGTTTAGAAACAGTATTGATTGCAGTAAAAGCTCTGGATAATGAAATGAATATGAGAGAGCAGAGTTAAGTGGAAGAATAGATGGAGGGAAAGTCTGGTTAGAGAGCTGAGCACAGCGCCTCCAGCCTGGCTTGTGGTGAAGTCAGGGGAATGCATCCACAAAGTTTGACCTTGCTCTGCACTTGAAAGCAGGAAGTGGATCAGAAAGAAAGGTGGGGGCAAACGAGGGATATGGTGAGAGAAGCCCTCCCTGATTACCTGGGTTCTTACTGTTGAGTGCCAGGTCATCTGATATTTCCTCCAGGGTAGCCCAGAAAACCAACCTTACCAGGGCCAGGCACAAATGTGCTTGTGATGTGTTTGGGGAGGGCAGAAGGGTTTGCTGAAGCACCAGGCAATCACAAGATTACAGACCCACACACACACAAGAAATAATGCAATTAGACACAGATGGAGATGAGTAGAGGAAAACGGAAAAGGGGTGGGGGAGTTACTGAAAATGGAGGAGATAATCAAAAAAGAGAGCAGAGGAAGAAACATTAAAGTTTTTTTTTACCTTATGACAATAAAAATGGATTTAAAACAGTAAAAGTATGAAGGTATGGTGATTACAGAAAGTGTGCTTTAGTTTCGATTCTCCAAGCAAACACATCTAAGTTGAATATTATATCCTTTTTGTTTACACTTCATGAATCCTTAATGCACAAGCAAGGTATCACACACCATATCTTTGCAATCTGATATGGTCATGTTCCTTTTTTATGATAGAGAAGACATTCAAGTAGAGGGGTAACATTCCAGAAACCTCTAACCCCCGATCAGCTTTAAAGACAGTTTGAGTATGTGTTCTAGGGGAAGCAAAGTATTCCCTATGAAGACAAATGGTCATGGTAGAGTAAAAGAGGGAACTTAATGGAGATGGGCGAAGAGAGAGGGAGTGTGTAAGTGGGAAAGTTTGGAAAGTAAAAGTAAGTTACAATAGAGCTTCCTGTTGACAGATGCACTTGGCATCTGGCGGAGAGGAATGAGGCTATTCTACGAGTCCCTGTGCTAGGTTAAAAATATGCCCTCTACACCATGCTGCTCATAAGGATCTGCATGGGGCCTCCCTCCTGACAGGGAGGAGTGGAAGTCACACTGTGTCCACTCTGTTACTCCACTGTGAAGAGAAAAGAGTTGTTGTACACCTTCCATATAAGCACTATCCATCCTGCATTTTGACAGCTGATGAATGAATGGAAAAATTACTGAGCAAGTAAAGATAGAGTAAAAATATAAGATAATGTCCTTCATATTTATCTGTACCAAAAGCAAATATGTGTAAAAAGAAATAATCCCTTAGCATGGCAGAATAATAAAAAAAATACTTTAAGAACATTTGTAATTGGGGAAATATGAATGAATGAATAAATAAATGAATGAATACCCCTTATTGTCATTATACACATTGTACAATGAGATTACAGGGAAAGAGATAGACCCGTAATAACAGGAAATAATTATTTTCAACAGAAAAATGATCTTAAAACTATTTGTACTCCAGCTTCTTAAACTTTGTGTAAAACTATTTTGCACAAAAGGTAGCATACAGTTTTCTCCCATTATATTTCACAATATTATATGGATAGAGGCTTCAACATTCTTTTAACAAACTTTCTATATTTCCCCAATATTACCTAGGTTGAAGAACTCAGGTGGCCATGAATGAAGGTTGATTTTGGGTCTGGGGGACAGTTTCTGTGTCAATTGACAAATCGTTTTGAATTATCATTCTGCTGAAAGAAATTTGAAATTCTCTGTCAGATAACACCACCTTAAGTGATAAACCATATAAAAAGCCACTTACCCTCTCAAGATACGTGAAGAGTTGGAGAAACAGAATATTGTTAGGGTTGAGGGTTCCTTCCTAAATTGTCCACTGGGGGCTAGCCGAGCTCCTGCCTGGCTGGAGCGCTTCAGCGCACCTGTGCCTTCCGCACCGGTGTTCCCCATCAGCTAAAGGCCGGAGCCAATTAAGAAGAGCGTTGGACCAGAGACATTCCAGTTTTATGCTCCTAAAATCTGGAACAGTCTTCCTGAAGAGGTGAGACAGGTTTCAACTCTGGCGTTGTTTAAATGCAGGCTGAAAACAGCCTTGTTTAACTGTGCATATGGCAACTGAGAATATTATTACTATTATTATTATTATTATTATTTTATTATTATTTTTATTATTTTATTTTAATTTTATTTCTTTTCAATTCAAAGTTGATTTAATTATTTCATTTTCTGCTCTTTTTCGTATGTAAAGCACTTTGAACTGTCTTATACACGAAAATGTGCTATACAAATAAACTTGCCTTGCCTTGCCTTGCCATTATACATTAAACCAACAAAAAATATATCAATGGCATAATGTAGTTAAATGGAAAATGGAATACAGATAAAAAATACTAATGTGTTAGCTATTATTAATAAACTCAACTCTAAACAAAAGGATTTTTAGTATTAATTTAAAAGAACCTTTCTAGAGGTTGTTTGACATTAGTGGGGCATAGAAACAAAATGTGGCTTCTCCACATTTGTTTCTGATTCAACAAATGGTGATTAGATTTGAACCAGAAGACTTTAAAAATCTCTTATGTATTTCGGTGCTGAGCCATCTAGATTTATAAAACCAGCATTTCAGTCTACTCTCTGAGATATAGGGATATAGGATAGTGTAAGAACTAGAGAGAGGTGCAATATTTTCCTGTAAGTAGTTTTTATTTTTTGTATGAAGTCTTAAAATATTACTTGCCTTTTTAAAATAATATAAATATATGAAATATATTACAAATATAACCTGAATATCTCCATTTAAAGATATCATTATGGGTAGTAATACTTAGATTTTGACCTGACTAGTTGATTTTTGCTAAAGTTAAAGTTTAGATTTTTATTATTTTTTATTAGTTATTGCATGGTTACTAATAAGACTAATTACATATCTTTAATGGCTTGCCGAAAATATGGCTAGCACAGCAACTCGCATACGTCCACATCTTTATCATGAAGCCTTTGCCACAGTCTGCAGCAATATGGCTTTGTTTATCTGACTCCCTGTATACCCTTTGATCTCCTGCAGTTCTGCTTTCTTTAGCATTACAGAATATTGAAGGAGCAAGACAAACAATCCACTGGCCTACATTATAAATAGTTTTGGGATCGATTCTGGATAGTGATGCCATCCAAAATCTGCTCAATGCTTATCTTCCACTTCCTGCCAGGCATGCTAGTCATAAGATTGCTCTGAAAAAACAACAACAAAAAAACAACAACAAACAAGACATTCTCATGGGTGGAGGATACTTCAACAACTCCCTGTTCCCACAATCAATGTTACATACACCAGCTGTATTGCCAGCCCTGTCTGTTTTTACTGTAATGCTTATGTATACAATATGTGACAGAACAAGTACTTCCCATAAGAGACATCAATAATTGTGGAGCAGTTTGATTTTTGAATAATTAAATTTTGTTGTTGTTGGATATCAATAGGATTGTTAAATGGAGAGGGATTAACATCAGATTGTTATTTGTAACTGAACCTTTGTCTTTTAGACAAAAAACATTAATTTCAAGTACAGATTGATGTGACCATTAAACATCTTCTTTTTATGACTGCAAGCTGTGGATGAGTAGGAGTCTTTTAATGTGCAACTGTAGGTTTGATTCTAGCCTTCCCTTCCATAACAATAGCAATGTGTTGATAACTTAAGGTTCCCTACAATTCTGCATGTTTGTGTTTGTGAGCAATGAAAGAATGGTTAGATGAATTTGATCTTGTGTAAGCATGACATATTCTCCCACCTGAGCTTTGGGCCTCTGCTGCTTCTACAGAGTCACAATTGTGCTGTTGATTGCTCTGATTAATGGTCTCTTTAGCTAACCTCTCTGTGTAGGCGCAAGGCCATGTTACTTGAAAAAAATATTGTTCAGTACTTAATATAATGTTTCGAGGGGGAAAAAATCAGAATGATTAATTATATAATCTTACAAACAAGAGTAACAAGAGTAAACAAAAGAACTATTAAAATGTAATATAAAGGAATTTTAGTAGATTTGACAACAATTTCATTTATCTGAATCTGTTTGTAGCCTTCATTTTACATAATTAGAAATTGCCACCTTATGCTGATAGGAAATTTTGAAGAAAAAGCACTTTTTTTCACAAACAACAACATGAACTTTGAAAACTTATAAGTGTGAGTAGGAATAAATCTGCAGTTACGTAAACAGTGTGAGGAGTCATCATAAAATTGACTAAGATGAAATACATCCATCTTCTTGTCAGCCAATATTAGCGTGTATTGTTGCTGAGTGTTTGTTACCATGCACAAAACCCATATGGGCCCACCCATTCCTCTATCATGAGAGCCATATGTATGGTGATTACACTATAATTATTTTACTCTTCCTTTTCTCTCCCTCTTTTCAAAGGTCTATAACCTCAAACATGTTTGACAGGAATACAAAGTGATATGTTCCTAACAGAAAAATTCCATAAAGGGCTTTACTATATTTCAAAGAACACAGTATCAATGCTTGCCCCTGATGACCCAGGGCTGCCTGACCTCTTGCCTCTGCACTGCACATTATTTTATCAGCTATGCAGCAGGAGGTGTGTTTCGCTCTATTGACAGCCAAACCAAGGAGAATAGAGGGTGGCAAAATCTTTCTGATCGTGAACTCCCCACAACCCCACTACCAAGACTCGGGGCTGTTTCACTGCCTAAATTCCCCAACTTTTCTTCCATCTAAACTGTTTGCCAGAGGACATAAACACAGCGGGGGAAGTAAAAATTACAACATGCATCTCCTCGATTTTCAGTTTCTTCCTATATGTCTTTTTGTCTGACATGTGCTTTTATTTTGGTAGACAGCAGATATTGAAAGTGCCATGTCTGATTGTACAGCCAACAGCTAGATGGTCTGTTGGATTCCTATTACAATTTCAGAGTTTGAAGGACCCTGGGTAAAAATACTACGTTTCTGGCTTTCTTTCTTATTCCTTTTCTGAGAACAGTATTACAGTTAAAATCCAAAGAGAAAAATTAAATGTCACCACAAAATGATGAATGTATTATTCTTTTCTGAGAAGAGACATTGTAGGAATCTAAGCTAAAATATGACAAATACTTTCCCAAAAGTCAAGGAAAGGCTTACGTATGCATAAATCAAGTAATCCAGAAGGTCAACACTTTGCTTATCAACCACCTGATGTCGGCTTTCATTTTAAGGCTTATGCTAGAGTCCAAAGAAAAAAGAGAGGAGCACTGATTCTTTCATTTAACACAACAGTGCAGAAATTAACTTTGCGTGACTCTGAAAGCCTATTTATTTCAGCCCCTAAAATCAATTAATACTGGCATTATCCTTTGAATTGCACCACGCATTGCAGTCAAATGAGCAGGGCAACCTAGCATGAAAGCAAACGTGACTTTTAATCCAAGATCCCTCCCCAACCAGAACCACCTAGAGGTCAGTCTCCAAAACTGTGGATATCTGTGATGCTGACATCATGCACATGTGCAAGCTGGCTTCTTTGACAACACTATGTAGATTGCTCTATTGTGTTTATGTGATGTGCAGACATAAAAAGCTAATTTCTCTGTGCTCTCGCAATAGCATGTCAAAAAGGAACCCAGGTAAAAAGAAAAAGGATATAGTATATCTTTAAAAATTATGATAGGTGGGGAGAAAAGTTAGGGGGGAGGACAAAAGAAAAAGGTACAAGAAAACTCAAGAAATAAAATCAAACTAAAGCATTTTTATTTGCCCAACTACTCTTTTTTTTAAATAAAAGTGTACTTTCCAACAAACCTTGTTGAAAAGATAAGCATATAATAATATGAAATGTGTGGCATGCATCTGTATCTATATTTTAATAGTATTGAATTAATTGTCATTGAAGTATATAAAAAGTCTTATGAATATCAAAACACCATACATATGATAGTGATATTTTCCCATTTGTTTTTAGGTATAGTGAAAAACCAACCAATATTCCTAAAAAAGAACTTCTGTCTATAATCTTTATAATGCATTAGCGATGTTTTCCTATAAGAATGTCAGAGAAACTGATCAAAGGCAGTAGGAAGATTAATGTAGATAAATTATGGAAATGCTGAAGTAAAACCTCAACAGACTTACAACTGAGAGTTTTATTTTTAGTTGTGTTAAACTTAGTTACAAACACTAAAGGGCTTCAGATTTTATGTGACAGCTTTGAGATAATTGGAGTAATGGTTGGTTCCACAAACTGCTGAATCAGAAAGGTTAAACACAAAAGCACAACACACTTTTCAGATTTGTAAGAAATAATACAATTAAACCTACTTCCTTACTTACTTACTTAAACCTATGTACTACTTTGCATTGCTCTATTACTTCGTCACCAATAAATAACTTTGAGCTTGTAATGTGACATGAATTTCAAGGGTAAGAATATTTTTGAAATACACAATATAATTATAAACCAGCCCTGTCCTTCTACAACGAGTGACACGCTGAGGTCTTGTAAGAAGGAAAATAAGACATGAATACAGGACATGTCTGAGAGATGACCACATCCCCACTCAGTCCAATTAGCCAGGAGACAGTCTTTCATTTCCCAACAATTTGTCAGCATGAAAGGATCACCCTTTGTCTGTCAGACTTGTGCTTTTATCCTCTTTTGCTATGTCCTGGACGAGTTAAAGCACATACATACTGTAGACGTGTAGGCCTTTAATTCTGTTCATGGACCACTTACATTTCTGCGGCTCCCTCCTCTTTTCCTGCCATGTCTTGGTTTGCCTGACAGTGCTCACACCTCGGCTGAACACACATACTCACATATGACAAGTAACACCAGCTCCACATAATACAGGGAACTACCAGTCAAATCCTTGCATGAACAGCTCCCAATTTATATACCCTCAGCTGCTGCCATCGTTCTGACTTGTGATTGTTAGTTCAGAATGAGGACTTTTCTTTAATTCAGGTGAGCATGACTGTGTGACTGTGTCCAAAGCTTCGTCTGGCCATGGCTGTATTGTTTGGCCTATCAGACAAGCTGTCAAGTACTCCACCTCCCTCTCACTCTTGGCTTTCTGCCGCTTTTTGTTGACACTACAATAACGGAAATTTGGGATTGTGAAGGTCACGGATGCTTGAAGCCGAACTGGAAAGCTAAAGCCAGTGCTCACATTTCGCCTCCTTGTGCCAGAAACATAAATTACAATAAAAAT
Source organism: Orestias chungarensis (assembly GCA_032876305.1). Taxonomy (NCBI): domain Eukaryota; kingdom Metazoa; phylum Chordata; class Actinopteri; order Cyprinodontiformes; family Cyprinodontidae; genus Orestias; species Orestias chungarensis. The sequence goes on along the minus strand of JAVLVB010000779.1, from coordinate 6,279,950 downwards.
CCAGCTAAAATGCAATGGGCAATCAACATCATCAGGAATCACACTTGATGAGTTTTCGACAGAACTGACAGCAGAAAAAACTGGAGTACAACTGTATAGTCCAGTCTTGTACATTTAGCTTTTGCTAATTTTTACCACCAAGCACACTTCCCCAAACTTTTCTGCCTCTATCCGTAAATTGCCATCTGCCTCGTACATACTTTCTCTCTCTCATCTCTCCCCTCTGAATGTATGGCCCATTGAGAGAGGCTGCTCTTTGTGAAAACTGCACTTGCAGACGGTCAGAGATCGATCAACCAGAAACTCCCGATGTCCTATTCCCTTTGTGAGCCCAATCTGGCTCTCAGCAACTGTCCTCTGTTTATCTCCTTCACGTCTATCGTTGTCTGTATGCTCTTAATTAAACGTGCCGCATGGCTATTAATTGTCAACCAGATTCAATTAGTTTCCCGGGCATGCCATGAATGGGCCTCTCTACCCAGAACAAAGGTGTCCGAACAACCGTGTCAGAGTTGGACAAAAGGTTCAAGCCATCACTTCTATGTCAAACAAGCTGAGCAGCTTTGTAGCAGCTTATTCTACTATTGAATAAGGCGTTATCCAGGCACATTTTCAAAAAATGGTGTTCAGAGAAAACCATCATTGACATTATCACACATTTGGTTTTGTTTGCTTTTCTACAGTGACATTTAGAGGAAACCTTATCAAATTTATTAACATATAGCTGATATGCTTATGTTTCTTACATTTTCAAATGAGCATACTTCTGTTATGTTTTTTGTAAACATAACAGAAGTATATTCTACCCATAGGAATGTGAAATATCTTGTTGCTAAATGTTTCATACAAATATATCATGCCTTTAGTACCAACTGAACACTATTTAAAAACATCCTTGCTATTTCTGCCAATCATGTCCATCCCTTAATGACCACACTGTACCCATCTTCAGATGGTTATTTTCAGCAGCAATTCATTAAAGGTCAAATCATTTCAAACTCTCTTCAATAACATTATAATGAATTCACAGTACTCCAACTTAGTCCAAACTCACTAGATCTCAATACCACAGGACTCCTGATGCATTAGAATGATAAATCTTTATCAAGGACATACAGGGGACAAAACTGAGGAACTGTTGCTACACTTTGTTAAATATATACCACAAAACTTAAGGCAGCTATTAAAGACAAAGGGGGCAGCACAGTACTGACAAGATTTACTGGAAAACTAGTACTGTATACCCCAAATGACTAAGCAGATAAAGTTCTTAGTTGACCAGAATTTGACGTATTCTGTCTAAAGTATAGAGTAATGTTATATTCCCTTTTCCACACCTTTTGTTGTGCTGCAAAGTGCTGGCAAATAAGAACCTTATTCAGTCAAAAGAAACATACATGGCATTGCATGGAAACTAAAGGTGTGACAACTATCCTTGTTTTTCTAGTGTGACTGTTCTAAAACGTGAGTTTGTAAGCCTGGATTTGAATGATTTTGACCATAAGTTAAAAGCAGGCTTACGACTTCAACATACAGTCTGTCTAACGACCCAGCAAATATTAGCCACCTATATGTCTGCTACTCATGAAAAAAGGATATACTGTTTGGCTCAACAGGAATTAAAACTACTCTTATACTGCTACTCTATTTTTCATTCAGTTTTTAGTGTGGTATTGATGTGGTATTGATGACACTATTTTTAAAGTAATCAATATGTTATCACTTGATCTGTAGTGTGGGTAATTGTTGTTGTTTAGTTTTTAAACAAAGGTAGTTAAATCCTTTCATAAATTTCAGTTTTATTTTAGTTAGTAAAACCATATTTTACTCAAGGTTATCAACCCAAAATAATCTTATACAAGTCAAAATATTTGGATTCAAACAAATAAATAACCCAGTGGTTGCAGAAAGGAATAAGCAACACCAAAGGAACACTATAATTTATAGCCATGCATGAACGTCACTGCAGGCCACTCTAACATTCAGCAAGAGCCCACAGAGCCAACATATCTATTGCCCTTTGCAATTACCACAGGTAACCCACCTCTCAGTCACCCCAGCCATCACGCCAATCAGTGCTCCCCTTCCAATGTCCAAAAGCTACAGGCCCAGGCTGGTGCCAAGGAGGTCTTACGTGGGTTACTGTGACACATAAAGGCATAAACCAAGGCTTTCTGAGCTCTCTAATTCAAACACAAAACAGAACCTAAAACCGAAGTTCATATAAACTCACAGCAAGACCTACATTCCATTGTGTGGCGAGCCATGTTCAAACACTATGTTGTGGAATTTTTAATGAGAGTTTGATGAAGGTGCTGTAACAAACAGAAAGAGTAGATATTTTCAATAGTGGGCTTCTGTGCTAGCCTCTTCAGCAATCCCAATATTTTTGCTGCTGGTGAAATTCACAGGGCATTTGAGGAATTGCTTATTTAAAAAAATGATTCCTCTGTTGTCACCAAAAAAAAAAAAAAAAAAGAAAAGAAACACTTGTTGTCCATAAGAGGCAAATACCAATACAGTGTGAAATCAAAGGCCCCCTAGAGACAAATAGCATTAACAGGCAGGAGTAGGGTTGACAAACACTCCCCATATTTGTTCTCTCCAAATTAATTAAGACCAGAAATTTAACATAGCATATCTCTCACAAAAGAGAGCAGGCAGCTGTGTTATTGTTAAAGCAGGACTTCTATAAGAACAACGCTTTTCACAGTAGTAATCACATCATGTTTACCCATGTCTTCTAAATGACTGCTTCATTGAATGTTTTATGTGACAGCTTTGAGAAGACATTGATCTCTGGCTAGGCTCTGAGACACCTCCGTTGAGCCCGCTTCAGCTGCATAAGTCCACCTGCTTTCAGCGCAGAATCATTGGAGCAATGCAGTGAATGTCTTACCCCAGGCAGCCTGCTAATCCTCTGCATTCGCAGGTGTCTCTGTCTGGCCGCGAACACAAGATAAGCAAAAGCCTGAAGGAGACAGCGGTAGCCAATAGAGACGAAGACCACAGACGACTGTGCCTTCGCTCCAATCTGCAGTCAGTCACCCAGCTGAGAAGACGGGCTGAAAACAGCAGGTCTGAGACCAGGCCCAAATAATCACACCTCATCTGGGAGCAGCCAGCAAGAAACATCTGCATCCTCTTATCTCCACAATAGCTTCACCATCAAAGCGACAACCAATCATTTACTGGATTACGCCACAGTAAACTGCTGTCTAATGTTCACTAAGATTAGTGTGGTGGAAATGTTTACACAAAGCAAACTGGGACAATAAACTTGAATCATTGTCTTATACAAGCTCGAGAGACTGGCACGGTGGCCCAGGGCATAATTTTAACCACACTTACCTAGCATTGATTGCAACTACAATGTTCAGTCAACCATTTGTGCTTCAGATATTTTAACAAGCTGGGGTTTAATTAGTCCAGGAGAGTTATTTTAAGACATTTCAATGTCAAATGATATTAAAGCATTCAACCAGCATTAAGGTGGAAGCACAATGCTCTTTAAATACAGTCAAGAGTCTGAGTAAGGAGGATGAATTTAATTTGAATAAATGTTGAATGCCCACAGTTTGGGTCAATTAATTTTACACAAAGTAGTTGACTCCAGGCAGAAAGCCTGAGAGAAATAAAAGTTTGGCTAATTAGATTTCCCTTCAAGGGCAGTCACTCCATACTACATAATATCCAACAAATGTATTGCTTAACAAACGCATCATTTATATTGGATTAACAATGAGGGCTCCATGTCCTTGATGTTGGTGAAATATGGAGAGGGGAGCACAGATCGTACCAATCACATGTAAGGGCGTACTTGGTTGTACCTTTTGGCCTTTAAATGGTCATCTAGTGTTCATTAAGTGAGCATGCAGGTGAAAGTTTGCAGGTATCTATGTGTGCTTTATGAGTTGTCTCCTCCAGTTGGGGGCAGCACTGCCCTGGCCTCAGTGCCTCCATGCACTCATCCATCCCACGTCTTGTCTAATTAAACATCGTTAACATTCATCCCAAGGTCTTATGCAGATGAGCACAGAGGGAATGTGGTGCACTGCGCATTAAGAAAACAACTCGGGGGGGTGGCAGGGATGAGATGGGGTTGTAACCGAATTGAGACGTGTCTGGATATCTCCGATTTGACCTCATTCATCAATTAATTACCACCATTAGTAGGAGGTGATGTGGAACCAAAGCTGAAATCACTGCACCGTGGTATCTCCAACACCAATTTATTGTCTGCATGTGTGTGTATGTGTGTGTGCTTGAAAGACAGGATCCTATTAAGAAGTGATCCAGGTATGTTGGAGTGTGTCTGTGTGTACGCATCCCTACCCCATGACCAGGAAGGCAGACGTGTAGACAAAGTGACAGCCATCAGGCCAAACTCTGCCATCACTTTCTCAACAGAGCTGTGATCACAGCTCAGTACTGTCATGTGGCTGCCACTCTATCATCCACAATTATAAAAACACCATACAATCACACCTGACCACTATTTAGTCATACGAACACTTACCATGGGCACATCTTAAAAGGCACTCTTTGTTCTTCATAAGAGTCTTGCCTGGAGGTGATTTTGAGATGAAAAGTTGTTTACATTTTTAGTTACTTTTTTTGTTTCTGGATTTATATGTATCACTAAAAACACTTTGAAATTCAAGTCATAACTAAATAAATTTACATCAAGAAAGATCAGCCACTTAAGTGTAATGCAACTTGCTATGCCTTCTTCAATACCATGATATGCTTTGTACTGTAGGCCTTCCTGGTAAGTATTTATTAAAAAACCCTTGAAAAGGATTTTTTTTCAATATTACCTCAACTGCAACCACAAATCCCACAAGATTTAAAAAAAGAGGTGCCACAGATCCAGAGCAGATGCAGATTCTATATGCTCAAGACAGAAGAAATGATACAGGAAAAGACGAACCGCTGCCCAACTGTTACTTTAATAATTTTGTTGAAATCGGATATGGCATTAAACACCAGTTAAACATACTCAAATTAAAGGTTAGATTTATTTTTCATTTTCAGCAAGAAATTATGATGCTGCAATGAAAGTTTGATTAAATCTTTACAAGAGAAGAAACAAATGAGTTTCTGTATTTCCAGGCATATTTAGTTATGCTAGTTCACAAATTAAAACTGTTTTTATTGTATTTAATACAAAACTCTTAAGTGGGTTTAAAGAACATGTAGTGACAGACAAAACCTGTAGGAGTGCCTTTGAAGACAGTTTAACCGTACAGCCATGACTTTCTTACATTTTCTTGAGGCCAGTCAAACTTGATGGCTGGCCATGCATTGCTGCACAGCCCAGCACTTCCTAAAATTCTGTTTGTAACTGTCTCTGGAACAAGGGCCCGAGGGAGGAGCCTGTTTAAACTCACTCACCTTCACCGCTAGCATCAGATGCATCTCTGTGCACAGCAGGCATCCTACATGCACTGAAGCACACAAACACCAAGTACAAGTATGCATGTTAAAAAATATTCAACCCTACACAGACTTGACACATGGGCTGTGTGCAAACACAGCACAGGGTCAGCACATCACATTGAGGCCTTTGCACAACTGAACAGCTTTCCTCAAAGGACCTGTGTCATATGGGCATGCATGGGAAAGCACAAAAAGCACTTTGCCATTAAATTCATATCTGATGCAGAAGAGACAAAGTGTCCTTAAACCTTCCTCCCACCAACAGTCAATAAAGTCTCTTTAAATATTAGCAGCTACCATTTGGTGACATTTCACTTCTATTGATATGAACCTGTCAATAACAAAGCCATAAGCACATTTGAGGGTTGAATGTGGTTGGAGATAAAACTAAAAGCAGGGGGCGCTGTGTAGACAGCCAAATACTGGTAGTTAGGATGAACAGGCGGGCTCAGGAAGCGATGATGAAGTGTAGCATTAGTGCGGTGATTAACTCCTTTCCTTGCTCTTCCTACTCTCGTTCAGTCCCATTTCCTCCCACTGTGAGAAAGGAGGGGAGCCTCTGATCAGTGTGTGTGAGATTCCCTTGACACACCGTCCATCTGTGAGTATGAGCTGGCAAGCCAGCATGCCTTCTTCACCAACATTCTGCTGAGATGCCATCTTATTGCCTCTCCATTACAAAACCTTTCCCAGAATAGAACAAAAACTTTGAAAAGATGTTCCCCATTCAAGATCACATGACGCTATACAAGGTAAAGCTGTGATGTTTATGGCATAGTAAAAAAAAAAAAAAAGATTTTTATTGAGACTGTTGTTAACATGGTGAAGACTTAAACTTATATTTCTACATTTGTCTGTTTACAGTTTAAAACCAGGGATTTTGTTTTAGTAGAGAGGAGTTATATAGACCAGAACAGTTCCTTAGAAAAATATTATTCCCTGAACTAACTACCTGTTCTTCCAAACTCACTTTCAAAGATGCATATTGCTTTTACCAAAACAAGATTAGCCTAAAAATATACTTAAGAACCTTTTACACAACTTTGGCAAAAGATGTAGATATATAGTATAACTTGATGGCTTGTTGTTATAGTATAAGAATATTGAAAAAGGTGAGAAGGTGGGACCTGATAGACCTTTTAAAATATGTTTAGATTATGCTTAAATATTATGCTGCTATTTTACCAAGCTGTTAGACACATTTACCATTGAAAATAAATCACCAAATACACACCAGCTAAGTGCTAAAGTAAAAAGCAATAAATCATTTTATTTTTACCTCTGAGTTTTAAATCATCATTATTAAGAAAAACAGCAAAACTTTACTTGAATTCAGAAAGGTCTTAATTTTCTTTTATCAGCTAATGAAATAAACCAATTTGCACTTGTTTAACTGACAATTCAGCCTAAAAAATATGCCACGGGCATCTCTTTAAAAAATATATACTTTTATTACTAAACGGTAATGCCGTTTAAGGCAGATTTATCTCTCTTACACACTTCAAATAATTTCATATAGATTTCAGCCCCCTCAATAGGTAATGGGAGTGCTGTTGAACAGAGGTCAAAATATCATTCAGGCATGGCTGTCTGGAAAGCACTTAGAGTCTCCTCAGAGATCTCGCTCTTATGCAGACTGAAAATGATGCCTTGTGAAGTACACACAGTGGATGCATTTTTATAATAGTTCAATAACATTTTGGCACAATTTCCTCCCAGAATAATCTTCCTGCTTGTAATTCCATCAAAAGTTTGTATCATTTGAGGATTACCACCTCTGTTCTCTACAAAGCGGGAATAAAACCCATGAAATAGACAGGCACTCGCACACACTGGCAATCAATGCTAATCACAACAGCCTTTACAATGTTTGTTAGGTTTTGTAGACTTTCACCTGTTATAAGCATCATTAAGTGCCCTTCACTAAAGGTGATTTTTACAGTGGGTTGTGTATCTCCTCTTATCTCTACTTCTCCCCTGAGCTCTTATTAATTCTCAACAATTGTATGCCAAGGTTTTTTTTCCCCCAAGAATAGAAATTACCTCTGTCTCCTCTCCTTTCTCTCATCCTGGCATCGCTCATCTATTATTCAGTTTTTAATTTGGCTATTTGAGGTTTGTTCCCTCGTTTGGCGACAAGTAAGCCTCTGCTAAACAGGCACCTTATCCATTACACTAAATCTAACACAAAGCAGACAGTTTTCTGGAATTGACCATTAGTGGGGTTATTGATATAACCACCATTCCCTGCCGTCATTATCCCTCTAATTTATCCGTAATTGTATAGCAGCTTTTTGGAGTTATTCTCACCTTGGATGTAACAGAATCATAACTTTCTCAAACTTGTGGAGAAAAAGAAAAAAATGAAAAAAGTCATTTTATATAGAGGTAGTCACAAAAAAATCCACATCACATTCAAAAGCTTTTGAATGTGGTGACAAAGGTTTTTAAATTGTAATGACCTTTTGGTGAGAGTATCACTTCTACACTTCTGAGTAACGTACAGAAAAAAAAACATTCTGACATCTTCAGACTCCTATAATCATATCCAATCGTGGTAAAGCAAAAAAAGAAAGAGAAGAAAACATGCCTCTTTACTTGGATCTATGGCTTATTGTATCTTATGTGTCAAATGAGCCAAGGATCAATAGAACTCAATAGTCTATTAATAGGCAAGCCTTGGCTCTGTTCAGACTGTAGCACCAGCCTGTCCACTAGAGCGGTCCATGAAAAGAAGACGGTGCAATAGAAACCAATCCTCACTCCTCTGTTAGCAGCAAAAGCCTCTTAATCATCTCAGTTTCCCATTGACTTAGCACTTCTCTCCCTCTTGTTGAAGGCCCGTCTTAAAGGAATACTTAACCGACCCTCCCTTATCCCCTCCTTTCCACAAAGAAGATGACTCTGCCTATTGAGAAGCTTGGATGAGAGGTCAATGAGGTTTTCCTCAGTTCCACTGTCACATATTTCCATTTTAGTGTGATACATTTTGTTAATTACTCAAAAATATTCAGATATCTGTATTAGTTCCATCTCATGATTACAAAAACAATGAATAAAATACATTTTTTACACACCGACCACCAACCTCATTTGATTCTAATGATAATAACTTTAACAGGCAGCTCATTGGTACTTGGACAAGTGCAAGTACATCTTCACTCTAAGTATAAGTGATCCGCCTAATAGACTGTTGAAGTTATGTGACAGAGACACCAAAATAGCACTCCAGTCGCTCAGTCGTGCAGGCAATCTAAGGACACCTGAGCAATATAAAACAAATGTTGATATTGATCCACAGCATTTAATTTCCTCCCAAGTCTGATGATGTAGAAAACAACAAACAGAGCTTTGGGACTTTTACTGTTTACCTTCCTTCTTTTTTTATTGATTATTTTTAATATTTGTTTATGCCAGTTATTTTTTAAGGGCCTTTATTAAAGTTAATACGAAAATGTAATTAGATATTTATAAACATTTACTTGATAGAAAATGAATACCGTGTCCCATTACCGTGACAACCTACTAATGGTAAGGACTGGTCATGTAACGTGATCTCACTGTTGTCCTCCCACCAGATCCTTCCACCTGATTAGTGGATTCCTGCTGCTCATCCAGAGTTAGCCTGGGCCTCTTGGCTACTTCGCATTTCCCTTGCCAACCCATTCGGTTTTTGTAGATGGCAATGTTATAATATTTTTGCAGTTGCAGCATGTCATAGCCTTTCCCTTTTTGGATGATGGATTGATCAGTAGTCTGTGAGAAGCTTTAAATATCTCCACTTCATTATTTGGACCCGTTCGTTGTGTTGTATTTGCTTTCACGATGCTGTTTGTTATACAGTCACTTTATTTTGTAATAATGGGACTCTTCTTGGTTGTGAGTTGCACTGGATTTAATTTCAGGGTATTGAATTAGGGAGGGTGAATATAATTACATAAATGGGGCATTGATCAACAGAATCTGCCCTGGTAGCTGCAGCTAACATATTGCCTCAATAAAAATGTATTGTTTTGAGCTTACACACTGGGTGAAAAACAGAATATAAACAACACTTTTGAGCAATTTGCTAAATAAAACAAAATCCAAATTTTTAAGGAATGTACACTACAGCTGTAGTTCAAAATTCTGCTCATGGTAGAAGCTGTTGTGCTTCAGAGGGAAAATAAACTTTGTGGTAAGGAAAACTGTCACATTAACAAAAAATGGCAATTTTTTGTGGTGCGAAAGGGTACAATGCTTATTTAATATTGGACTATCCAAAGAACTGAACAAACAGAAATAAACACTGCCTAATCAAACCTTTTTTAATATTTCGACATTTTTACTGATTATTTAACAGTATGAAATTTGCAAAAATGTCAGCATATTTATAAAAAAAACTGGAACAAATACATTCTGCTTTCCCCAAATCATTGTTAAAATCTTCAAACCAAATTAAACCCCATTTACGTATATTGAGAGTTCAAGAACAACTGGCATTAGCCAAAGTGCTGTGAGAGTACAGTGAGTCAAATGTGTTTGAGAAATGACTTTGAAAGAGTTAAAACCAGTCTAATATAAGGGGACGACATGTTACAAGGAAATATTGTCTTCCTCATTTATCTATCAAACTCACCCAAGTAAGACTGTAAGAAAAGATAGATGCAGTCATTCATATTTCATTTTCCTAATATTTTCCCCTCTTAGTTCATCTGCTATTAAGACAATAGCCAGTAGAGCCTGAAGCAAGGAAGTAGAGGTGGTCAGCGTCACGTGGTCCCCCCCTTGGTAGTTGAACACCCCCACCCCTTTTGAGAGATGGGGGCTGTCACATTCATCTTTGTCACAGCACAGCATGCCACCCATTCATCAGGCCTACCAGCAATGGCATCTCTTTCCTCTGTGTGCCCGGAGAGTGGGCACGTCTGGGCCTGACTAGTTTCCAGATACACACAGAGAGCAATACACAGACACTCTGATGGATTCATTTATTAGGCCTTTCATTACCCAGAGGGCCAATGGTGAATCGCAATGCACTAAATGCCGCAGCTTTGCACAACTATGCAGCTGCCCTCAAGGCCTTTAGCTACCACGGAGAGGCTTTCAGAGGACGGCCTAATCTTCAGCACTGTGACTCATTAGACAGTGAAAATTATTCATACAGCTGACTTAAATGAGTAATTCAGAGCTTAAAATTGTTGTCACAAAATTAAATTTATGCTGATTTTACTCATCTGTAAAAAAGTAAAACAACGGAGTACTATATCATGTTAAAGAAATTAAAACTAAACAAAACATGGCTCACTGTCTGGCTTCCTCCTTTCTTTTTATTGTGGGTCACAGTAAATAGTTCATGGCTTTTTCGAACCTTGTTTAAAAAAAAGCCAAACAAGAATCAGTTGTTTTGTCATGGCCGCCTGCAAATTCCAAAGCTACTAGAGAGAAACCAACCACCAAGTAGATGTGTGAGGATAAAGTTCAATACTGCCTGCAAAACTTAGTATTATTGATTGCCCCGGATGGTAAATTCAATATAGTCTAAAGAAGTTAGAATTGTGGATCTACAAGCCAAGCAATTCAATAGTGTTCATCTCATGCAATGCTGAGGATCTGGAGTCTGTCTGATTCAATCCCAGAAGCTGTGGAGAAGGCTAGCAGGGATGCGAGAGCCAACAAATGCTTTACGCTGCAGCTTCAGAGGCGATCTGAGGAGTCAACAAATTTAATAGAGCCACTTTATCCCCCTGTATTTTCGTGCAACTAGATTTAAAGTGTGGAGGTTCCATCTGTGAAGTTCTTATAAGCTAAGGAGTTTATCTTACACAAACTGACGTCTGTGACACATCCTTTAGTGAGTCCAAGACAGGTCTTTGTTTAATTGCAACAAATCCACAGCATGTGTTCACCATCCTTGTCGGTGAAAAGAAATGCTTACAAAACTACTACTCAAATTAATGTCTGTCATCAGCAGTGGCACAATGGACACATTTTTTCCTTACTGGATAATATTTACAGTACCTTGCAAAAAGGGCCGATCGCAAACAAACAATCTATTGGGATTTAATATCCATAAAGTAGCGTAAACAGTGAAGCAAAAATTTGGACCTCACCCCTGGCAGATTTTGAATGTAAAAGGATTTTCTTTGATTCAAAACATTTATTTCTGAAAGAAAATTTGATTTACATCTCATAAAACATAAAAGAATGTATAATGATGTGTTTATATATTTATGTTTCATTACAAAAAACATACTTTTTGATATAGCAGAAATTAAACCCCTTTCATAATTTGATGATAAGCTCCAAGTCTATAAAGTTAGAAGTCCACCTTGTTATCCTTGCCATCTTTAGACCCCTTCATGTATTTTCTATCAGATAGAAGTTGTTACACTGGCTGGACCACCCAAATTTTTTTAGATTGCCTCTAATTGAAAGAAAAATCAGATTACATCAAACTGAAACATGCTGTACATGATTTTTAATTTTTTTTTGGCGCTAAGAAATGGAAATATATGTCATTCATTCATGTCCAGCCCTACTTCACTCTGATACCACAAAATAAGAAAATGCAATACAAATTAAAAATTTTATTCTAATCTGACGAGACAGTTTGTTGTTTCTCCAGAATTTTCTACAAGTTATACTTGGGTTTAACCTGAGCATCTATTGTCAAAGTTTACCCAGCGGAAGAAAAGGATAGGAACAGACCCTCACGACAATAAAAAAGGTCTTTACATAATAAGAGGGATGCTCTGTGGAAAAATAAAATGCTGTAATCCTGTGAGACCGTGTACAAAAGTCACAATGGCAACAGGACTCATCTCACCCAGGACATTTACAATCAAGGCCAAATTAAGTGTGGCATAAATTAGCCATAGATAACATAAACTAGCGCACAGGGGATGAAGAAGGGATATGATGTACACCACTCCAGAGGATATGATACATGTCTTTTCAATTAAGAGTTTGAACAATGTCAAATCTTGGCTTTAAAATAGGCTGTAATAAAATAACTAATTTGAATATTTGCTCCATTCTCTGAAGATATTAGAAAGAGGAATAACCCATTAGAAATGGAGAAGAAGCATAGTAAGAAGCAAGGCGCTTCTAATTGCTGGCATGTTTGTTTCCCTTTATGCGACCCATGACAATAAAATTAGGTTAAAAAGCAAACAAACAAAAAGAAAAAGTTGAAAAGGCATTAAAGTGTGCTCCAGGAAGAGGCGGAGCCATGTTACAAATGCTTATATACAAATTTTTCTGTGAGCAACTCTGAATAACACAGGAGCTGGTTGTAATCCCAACGCTATGATGTGCTGCACTGTCAAGCAGCTAATAAAAATAGGCTGGTGGCAGATCAAGTCTGTTATTCAAATACATTCAAAGCCTTTCTTAACTGAACAGCAGAAATCCCTTTTGCTCTCATTTTTGACCTGCCTCTCCCTTTCCCGCCTGCTTTCCAGTGGTTCTCTACATGTTTCTCGCCGCTCTCACTTCATCTCCCTGTCTCCCTCTCACAGTATCATGGCTAAATCTATTTGGCGCTGCCGCTGGGAGCAATTGACCAGAAATGGGTTTGTGCACATTTTGAAAACCACGTGAGTCATAAAAACACAAAGGTTCTGCACAAAAGAAGTGGTTAAATATCCATGTGTCTGGCCACTGGTACACCCTCAGGTGTCCCCAGCTAGGGAAACTGTTGACTTGGAACAACATCAGAGCAGCCCACCCATTGTACTGTAGCTTTGCTTTAGCAATGAGTATACTACAAAAATCAATTCCATGTCTGTCTGGGACGGGTATTTGTGCTACACATTCTATTACCACAGTCTGCTCATACCGACAGCAAGCTTGGGTGACCAGCATGTACAAATGTACTCCTATCACAATAACAATACCTCAGAACCACCCGCAGAACAGCTGCAACCAGAGAGACATCGCACTCTCTCCTTTTGACGAATCAAGCCGTGGGCATGGCACCATGTGACAGTGCTGCTTCCATTTGTTGGAGTGAGATAATATGACTTCAGCTAAAGCCTTCTGAACCTCAAAGAGCACGTTCATCTCCATGACTTTGAATTCATTACCCAACCAAGATAAGTCTCCTTTGCGCACACAGAGCTCTATTTGTCAGTGTCACCACACAAAGGAAAGGGGAAACTTATTCATGCCAAACATGCCTCCAGTTTAACTTTTGGTTTCTCCTTTGAGCACTGATTTTTTAAATTAAAAGTACCCCCCTTTTGCACTTTCTCCTCACTCACTCTCACTTACTTAAAGGAATGTCTCCTTGATACCATTTTTCAGAGCTTTGAAATAGTTATGATAACATATCTTTCAATTACAGTTTTATTGTGACAACCATCTGATTGTCATTCAACTCTTCTACCGACCTTAACCACAGTATACCTGCTAAAGGGGAAGGTAATTAGTCTGCATGTAAATGGCTCTTATTTTCACCTATTGCACACACATTGGGATAAAGAAGGGTACCAGTAGCTGTTTTATCTGCAAGCCAAGGAAAAGGCATCGCCTGGAGATACGCTCTGAGGTGGTGGCACATAGAGGAGGGAGGACAGCAGATGAGTTGAACGCTGTGTGAGGAGACTGGTCGGACCCAATTCCCTTCATCCCAAACCTATGCTGCTTCCTTCTTCACACTGACAGGCGGCTAGATTGAGGGCTAAGATTAGCAGGCACTTTCTTACAGAAGGCCAGGGAGATACCGTATTGAGAATGAATGGCCACATCATGTTGTCAATGTTGTAACCTTGGCAACAGATGGGAGTACTCTATTTGTCACCCTTTTTGGCCACCAGGACGGTTTGGTGAGACGTACCAAATCAACTCAGGTTATTGTCAGGATTTCTCACACGCAATTTTGTAAGGAAAACTATTTTTTACTAGAGGAATTCATCATTTACATTGATTGAAACAAAGCAGGAAAATAGACCAGCATGATATATTGATTCAGAATTTTCATTGTAAAAATTGTGTGCAAAATCACAAACGTAAAAGGTTCCTTTGATGCATTATTTGGTGGGTTGATATTTTTTAAGTGTTATGTATTCACTCCCTGAATGCCAATATTGTATTTGGCCAGTTGGACAGGCCTTTACAAATAAAATAATATGTTGTAATTTTTGGTTGACCAATATCAAATCTTTAAAACAAACATTGCAATAAGCACAGTAGAAACTCTTACACAAAATTTAAAAAAAGTCTCAAAAGTGTCAAAATGATCACTTGTTGATTCAAAAATGTTGTTGTAGAAATTTACAGAAAATATCTGAGACATAGATTTTACCAAATGTTTAATTTTCAGCAACATCAACTTTCCAATCAAACTTTTTAAAAAGTTTTTTTAGGAATTTAACCCGGTACAACTGTGCTGAAGACTGCATCTCCTTTATATAGTACGTCTACACCACCAATATTCCATGTGGCGCCGCAGCTTTCCAACTACGACCTCAATCGAATCGCTTGCATCTCAATACAACTGCTCAGTAAACCAAGACAGCATGCTGGGAATGGAAAGTGTTTGATGTCATACATTACATTATATCACTTTGGCTCTTGTTTGATATTAGTAATCATAGAGAAATACCGCTACTCTAGTAGACCTACTGGAGTTCAGATTACTTTGAAATATTGACTCATGCTGCACAAGGAATCTTAACATGCAAGACCATGAAGGCTTTCATTATCAAGGGTAAACTGGCACACCGGTTGGTGTGAAATCATCAGTTTGTTGTATGAACTAATTTCTAATTTGCTTTCTTCCGTGTGACTGTTTTGCCTGCAGAGTCAAAGCGCTGTATTAAAATATAATCTTCAAACACCAACCTGGCTTCCACTGATCAGCCACAGGCTATTCATCACTGCTATTACCTCACCACACATTTTTATCCCTTCCTCCTTCTGTGCTGCTGGCCAGCTTTGCTCCCTCTCTGTCTCCATCTGACTGACCTCACCTCTCTCACTCTCAGTCCCACTTTTTGATTTACAGCCTCCTGTTCACCTCATTGCTCACTTTTCCTTGCCTCTCTTCGTCAGTTCATTAATTTTTTTCTATCACAGGGTACCTGCTTTCTTTTTTCCCATCTTCGAGTGCATCTTGTCTTACTTCCATGGGCATCATTATATTTAAGGATTACATATTAGGTCACCTACTATTGTAATACAAGACGAATGAAGGTCAGGGTGCAACTAGATCTTATGGCCTGAGATACACCCTTTTCTTTTGAACAGGAAAGGGTGTATCAACCCTACAATAAAAGGCAAAGATCTCGTGAAGATGAAAGCAAAAGATGATAAGATCTCTTTATACACTGTGAAAATTTGTATTTGTGAAGAAATGACCTGTGTTCTGTTGAAGCTTTGCAAAATTGAGGTGTTTGGCCATAACTGCTCAATATATTCAGATATATTGAATATATTCACAACAAAAATTAGTACAGGGGTAAAAACAAAACAAAACACAACCCCGCGGAGAGCTTTTTGTGAAAATATTGAATTAATATCTAAAGACATCAGTCAGACTAATCAGACCTGAAAAACCATGTGGGAGCCATGCAGTCTATGCCTTACTCCAATGCATCATTTATGTCAGCAGGAATGAGCCAAGTTTATATTTTAAAACTATTTAATGTTTATTATAGAAAAGCAGTGTTTAAACTTTATTCTTACACTTAATGGTAAACTGGTGTATCACTTAAAATCTTTGTCAGATTTAAGGGAATGCTACTCTTTTATATTCTTGCTGAAGAGTGCATATGCTATGAAATCCTAGGGTTCAAACAAAAATGCTAAAGCTTGTGACTTGCAAACTGCCATAAAGTGTCTTCAATAAATTACTAACACAATTACTTGTAATACTGTGTTTTGTATTTATTTCAGAAGTGTGACAATATCAATGCATCTAATTTCTTAAGGTCGGGTGTATTTTTTTATGTTGGGGTGGCTGCTGTCTTTGTTTTGGTTAAATTAAGCAGGATTCTTTCACAAAATAGATTGTAATTATTTTCTCTTCATCAGTTAAATCAATTCATTATCCAACCCCAAACTTTTCTACACATGTTAAAATGGAGTAATCTTTGTGGGATAGGATTTATGAGATAGTGTCAGATTAGTACATCGACAAATTTCACACGACTGTATAATTTAGATGTATAATGCGTTACAGTACACCTCCACACAAATTGTTGCCTCATATCGAGATAGTATAAAAACATGCAGCTGCAAATAGTAGCTGTTTTGTGCCTTTACGAATACAATTCTCATCCTATCTAGTGCTGCTGTGTGCACTGTCAGCAGGGGGTCGCACTTTTTGAGAAACTTAAAATAGCACCACTTCAGGGCAATTTAGCCGCAAGTGTTTTCCGTCTACTTCTTGTCGGCAACTGAAAATGCTTAAAAACAGGCTGACTGCTGAATCTGGAGGATTAGGGAGACAACTCTTTGATCAGAGCTGGGTGAGCACTGAGACTGTTTTTATTTATTTATTTTTTGCTCTCTCGTTCTCATTCCTCATTGTGCATTCCTTTTCCCTCTTTTATGTTCCTTTTTTTTTCTACCGTTTCCTTTGCTATGCCCGCTGGTACCCCAGAGCTCCCAGACAGGAGGTGGCAGTATAACATAGTTGAGACAAATGGCTGTGCAGAGGGTGCAGTGTACTTAGGAAAGAGGGAGGAACGGGAATTGGGACAACACATGAACAACACATTTCTTGTTCAGATGACATGAGGAATAACTAATCCCCAGCCATTCCTGCTCTGACTCAGCAGTCATTTCTCTGTTCCCCCCACGGGAGATAAGTCTAATTGAATCACAGCATTGGAAGTGCTGCATAGCCATGTTTGGTAAAAATCACAATATGCCTCTTTCTGTTATCACAAAGATTTGTTTGCATTTCTGTCAACTTAAGCGGCCCGTGAAGGAAGCTGCCCTCTCTTAAATGTAAGAGAGGGAAGGGTTCCCTGACTGGCAGAGGTCGGTCTTAGAATGAGGTGGTTGCAGCAATTTCTTTACCAAACTTTCATCTGATTCATCCAATGAATGGGGAATGAGAATGACTGTCCACAGCTATGTAATGAAAGAGAGCTATGGACTCATGAGCAGTTACACAGACAGCAGCACATCTGTGTGCCGATGAAATATTCAGGAGTAAGACAGCTCTCAAGAGGAGCCTGAGCTACAACTCCTCCACACTTCCTCCACCAGCGTTAATGATTTATCAATAACTCTACCCTCCCGCAGACTCGCCTGTGATTTTGGGTGCACATCATTAAAAACACCTGCCTGAAATGGGGAGGGACTCCACATCAAAAATAGATCTATACAAAATATAAGAGTTGCCATGAGTGGGCAGGTCCTGCTGAAGCAAGAAGCTTTACAGGCGGAGATAGAGCAGTTTAGCAGCTCCCTCTGCCCCTAACCACCCACCTCCCCTTTCAAACTGCAAAACATAGTGATGTAGGTGTAGCAGCCATTGAGCAAAACAACCCATACTTTCACCTGTAAAGTACACTGCATACACTTGTTTGGGACTTTGAGTCAGAAAGGCTTAGAGAGATAGTGAGCCTTGGTGAAGTAAAGATAATTTTTTAAATCCCAACACTGAAGTAGCTCCACAACTCTGAAAACTGGTATCAGTTTTATTCATTTAAAACCTAATACATTTTAAATAAATAAAAGTGCCTTACTTAAAATTTCCCTGCTATTTCAAGAGAGTGTGTGAGTAAAATTAAGAGTTTTATGTACGTCTGGACATTAACTAGGTCATGAATGCTTTAACAAAAACTGTTCCTTCATAGATCTACCTGCTTGTTTAGTGTTGTTGTCTTGCTAGTGGGAACATTTCTCCCCTACTCTTTGGAGCCTATTAAAGGTATACTTTCCTTCCATCAACTTTTAACAGGTGTCCTTATCTTACGGAAAAAACCTTCCCAAAGTATGAAGTTGCCACCACCAGTGTTTTTAGTGGGAGATTATCTCGAACATAATCTTTGGATATCTACATCTCTAGAGTCATTGTAAGTCTGTCAGTTGTTTTAGTTATTGCCCCCTTGCTCAACTTACCATTGAGGTTTCTTGGTGGTTTTACAATTGTGCCATACTCTGTCCTTTTTAAGATGAACAGATTGAACAATGTTCTTTGAAATAGAAGAGGTTTATAGAAACATATTCCTTCTTTACAATTCCCCAAAACCATATTTCTGACATGATCTACATGTAATTTCAAAAGTAGAATATAATTCAAATGTTACAATTTGTGCTGATCAAAATTCATCACAATATAATGTAATTTGTGGTAGTAATGGGAAAATGTTAAAAAGCTGACTTGGTAGTAGCAATTTTGCAAGAAACTGCAAATGAAACCTTTTCCTTAAATTGATGCAAAAATATTTGATTTACTGTACCGTAACATTGTGATTACAGATATTAATCTGATAATGGCTCAAGAATATTTTTTACATGGTAAAGCCTAAGTGTAACTGTATAGTATTACTAACTTCTTAAAAGTCAATAGAAACATCAATACTCAATGGGGATAGCGTTGTTGGATAAAACAGTGTACGGGTATAGTTTTAGGGGGAAGAGAATAAAGGTACCTCAGTGTCAAAGTGAATGTTAAAACTATAAAGGCAGTGGGTCAAATCACAAAGAATAAAGGGAGGGTCTTGCACAAAAAGTTCATAACCATATAGGAAGCCTATTAACCTTGGCTGGTACTTTAAATGTCATTATTTTGAGATGACACAACAAAAAGGCCTTTGAGAACTGTTCTCTTAGCGATGCACCATGTAAATCACTTTCACAAAAAGGAAATGACTTCCTGGGGCCCAGTGTTATTAATCTAAATTCTCTGGTTAGTCAAATTGTTGCACATAATAAATATGGAGCAGCTCATGATGCTCATCTGCTGTGACATCCCATTCTCGCCAAAACATTTTTTTCCCTCATTTTCTCTTTATTCATGTCTCGATGGCGCTCCTGAAAGAGACAGCTCTACTAAACAGCTCTAACACTGAGGGGTAGGATGGGTTGGAGGAGGACAGGGCTGCAGATACAGTGTGTCTCTCGCTCATCTTCTCATCTTTTGCTTATATGATGCCTGTCTTGGATGGCTTCTCTCACTTGCATGTCTTCATCTATTCTCCGCCTCAGACAGCTGACTTGACGCCACACCCACACACAAAGACACAGAATTACACACACACATTCTGAAACATCTCCTCTAGCCTCTAGCTGGCAGCTGCAGATCTGTTTGCCAATATAGAGCAGACCAGATAACTCACTATGCTGTCATATTAAAATAAGCAGCCTTGACAGAGAGATCATTTGCATGCACCCCATCACCAAATACCAAACTGTCTCGTGGTTTCCACAGAGGCCATGCCATCAGGGTGGAGACAACAAGACCCAGAGACATATAAGACGGCTGGATAAGGGTGAAAAAAAGTGATTAGGGAAAAACGAAACGGAGGAGAATCATACTTAAAACTCAGTGTAAAGTATCATGTTTCATGAAAAAATCCTAACATTATTGTTGTAATCATGTTGCAAGGTAAAAACTATCTTTGCAAAACAATGGAACCACCCCTGATTCAGCATCTCCAGTGCTTGCAGAATTGTCTCCAAAAGTCCTTGATTGCATGCATGTGTGCGTACATATATAAGTATGTGCACATGTGTCCTGATTATGCAGGTATAATTGTGTGGAGGTGGGGAAAGGGGAGTCTCAAGGTCAGGCTGGTGTGGCTCATCAGTTCTAGCCTCTATCACTTTAATAAACTCCTCAGAGGGGCTCAGAAAAAGGCCCTTGTTAAAAATTCACCACAATGGAGCTGACAAACATTGTATGAGAGGTAAGGGGCAACATGCAGCTTTCTAAACATAACTCCTTAAAGTCCAGCACAAGACAAGAGAGATAGGCCATTATGTAATTTCAGAGCAATGTTAAATTTGTGTCAACTTGAGTATTACCTCCATTTATAGGCGAGTAGCACCAGAGAACACAACATTTGCTGGTGTTTTAGTGTATGTAGAGTGTAGTTACAATGATGCACTGCGTTCAAGAGAATTTTCTCAGATGCAGAAGTAGATGTTGGCTAAAACAGGGTAAGCCAGTGTGACATGAACTGTAGTTTTACTTCAATATAAGGGTTTTAACAGATCCTTATGGAGTAACAGAAAAAAACGAACTATATTGAATATAACAGGACCTCATTTACAATTTGTAGAAGTCCTTTCTAAAAAACAAATATGTATATTTCAATTAAAATAAGCCACAAATCTATAATACTTTTTAGTATATTATGGAGTATTGCAGGTGTGGTCACAAGAGAAAAATATGACATGGGGTGATGGAGGCTAAGTAGGTGGTGTGTTGTCCTGTAGCTGGGTAGCAGGTTTGAACCCCTGCTTTGTCAGAAGGCGCGGTATTGCCGGAGGATGGCAACCCTGCTTCTGTCAGACTGCACCAGGGGATCTGTGGTTATAATGTAGTAGCTCACCATTAAAAGTGTTTGAATAGGCAAATTATTTTACTGTTGTGTCTAAAATCAGGGGATACACCCTCCGGAAGACCTGGTTTACATAGGATAGGGCCCTTTGGAAACGCAAAAGTATGCAGGCCGGAAGTGAACAGCTTGGATTTCAAACCTGTCTAGCCTCACCTGCTTTCCCCGTCCCCACCTCAGCTTTACTTATGCTGCCTAGCAACCGTGACGGCTAGAAGCAAAGAGACACGAGGAGAAGCAGAATGTCTTATTGTTTTTTAGCCATATTCTACTAGATGTTTAGATTCCTGTGTGTTCCTAAACAGTGTTAATAATCTGAAACAATGTTTAGATCAGAAGCAGTGAAGCACATGCAAATTTAAGCCACATTAGACTTGTTTTATCGGATTAGGTTAACACATAACAGATAGAGCCTTGGATACTATTATCAAAAACACTGAAGCTTTTCTAACGGAACCTTGTTCTAAGACCCATCAACAAGACCACACAGGTGCAAGTTTGTTTAATTGAAAATATTAGAGGTGTATCTTTTTGAATTCCATCTTAAAGTACACTTTTTGATTTTTGGAAACTTTACTCCATATGTAATTTCCTAAAAATAGTTAAAGCTCTTTTTGGTTCATTTTTGGGTATCTATTGTCTTATCTCATGTCTCAGGAAAAAATTATATTAAAATTGAAAACCAAACAAACCAAACATTTAGAGTGACAAGCACCTTGATGGACAAATAATCTAATTGATAGCAGCACACAACAGATCAGGAAAAAAGAACAGCTGTTGTTTTATGAGAACATCAAAGGGCAATTTTCCCAACAAGATACGATGCAGAGGGTGGCAGAGGACAGATCTGTATCACTGTGTTTGTGGATCAATTTGAGAACTTTAATTAGCCAACGGGTCAGGGCAACCACTGCAGCAGGCCCAGGTAAAGCTCATCAGTGTGGGGGCTTACAGGTGCCTTCAGCCCTAATCTAACTGCCCATCTTGCTGAAATTAAAGTGGCAAATGGGAAATTGATTTCTAGCCCCCCTCTCTGTCTACAGCAATATCTTTTTTGTCTTAAGGCCATTAGGTTGGTTTGCACTTGCCTAAGCTGTTTTATAAAATGTTCATTATTGATACGGAGGATGTGGTGGCAGACTGCCAGGACAACCGAATAGAGAATGAACCCATGAGGAGTTATTTGAACTGCTGACATTTCCTGCAGCAACAGGTCATTCATGGAAGAATTCTCAAAACAAGTTTCATGAAGACAAAAGCTTTGACCTTTCCACTCAATGATCATCCTGAGCTTCTGCTGAGATAGCACCCACTGCAAGATTGAGAAGATTAGACCACTTTGAGAGAGCCAGGCTCAACCCTTCAAGTAGAACCAATCACTATCATCCAGAAGATTAACGTAAATCAAACATGTTAGTTCTAAGCTAAAAGAAAAAGCCCCATTGGCTTTCCAACTTGAAAGAACACAAAGCACCCAGATTTCAATCCAAAGAAAGCTCAGAGTGACTAAAAATACAATGAAAAAGATAGAGAAGTGAGTCAGCAGAATCTTTATAATGATGTGATTGTAAGGCCCTGGCTACTGATATCACATACAATCTAATGGAGTCTAATTCATTTCACTCCCTGCATGTCACTTTCCTCAGATCGCAAGATCGCAGTTTCTGTTGTGCGTGTTGATGTTTTCTACTTTATGGCAGGATACTATTTGTCATTCTAATGAACCTCTCTGTGGGAAAAAAAGTTCCAAGGGAACATTTCTCAAGATGTCAGGGAGCAGGGAATGTAAAGTGTGCAACACAGTTAATTCAAGTGGGCCTGCCCTGCAGGGAAGAGTCCGCTGCCGCTATATCTGTTGTGAAGAGGGGACAACTCATGCCAAATTAGGGAGGAAAATAGAATATTTAGGAACAAGTCTTGAAGGGTCTGTTCTTTTAATTTAGGAAAAATATAATGCAAAGCACAGTCAGAGCACAAAGCATTATGATGAACAGGCCTTGAATCATCTGGAGCTCCAACGCAGAACTAATAGCCACGTATTAACTGTGAAGCTTTATGGTCCCAATTATTCAAAAGCAAAAGGAACCAAAATTGCAAAAAGCTAAAGTTGGTGTTAGAGCAGCACAGCCCATTCTACAATGTAGAGAGCGAGAAGGAACTAGCTTGGCTGTTGTGTGCACGTGATAAATCTGCTGGTATGCCAGGGCTCTTTTCTCATTTGTTAGGCAGCCATGTGTGAAAATGTTAATGAAGGCCCATATAATCTAGGAAATTCTCACTATTAGAATTTCCTTCACGTAGCCAGCCTTTCTGCTTACACACTGACTATTGTGCGCATCAATCCTTCTCCTGTCGTACTAATAATAGACTTAATTGCCTCAGTCAGCCCACTAGCTTTCTCATCCCCTCTATGCATCTCAAAAAGGAGAAGGGGACTATCTCATGACAAGCTCTTGCTACAGAACCAGAAGCATGTTAACATGTTTGAATACAACTATAACAGATAATAAAATACACAGTGTAAAAAGACACAGAACCTTTTGTCCTGAAACTATTTCAAAAATTATTAGACAAAATGTTTCCTGTTTTAAGCCTGTTTGGATTAGCAAAATTCTAAAAATCTATTTGCTAAATACCAGAGTGGCAAAATTGACATTCTTCAAATTCAGAAGTTTAATTAGACATTCTTAATATTTTCCACCAGACAGAATTGGCTATTAAATTATTGGACAAACCCTTTTGGCATCCATCCCCAAGCTTCTTCAGATTCTTGTCGCTCCCTGGCAAACTAGATGTGGCTAGGTACACATTTTTTTAGCAATAAAGTAAATTTCACATACGACTGAAAGCAGGTTCTTGTGGTCATTTCTCTAAAACATTGACTTTATATTCCTTAAAACCCTTGGTAACTTATTTAGAATGATACTTAAAGTCATTTGTATAAGCCCAGGCTTTAACTTATATTCATCTATTTAGTCCTCATGATGCTATAAATTTCATGAAGTGCATCAGACTTTCGTGCAGGAAACACTCATGCAACATGATGCTACCACCCCTGTACTTCAAGGCTTAGTAGATTTACTCAGTCTTACAAAAATCCCAATTTTTCCTCGAGACATAAAGATCATGATCTAGCTAAAAATACAAATTAAGCAAATGTTAATTTCATCCTGCTACAAAAACAAGATGTTAGCCTAGAGTGCATTAGCAAGCTGTAATGTGCCTTTTTTAATATTGCTTAAGGAGCAATGGCATCTTCATTTCTTATCAGCCTGAATCTTCCAGAGAACATTTACTTCTGTTTTGGTCTTGATACACAAACTTAACAGCAAAATGTGCTTCTTCAGTGAACAAATGAATGTGGCACGTTTAGGCATCTCTAAATTGTAATCGAGATTATACCAAACTTCACTTGGTTCATAACTGAACCCTACTTAGTTATATTTCTAAATGATGTCACACAAAGATGCAGCGTGTTTAAAATGTTGCTTTAAAATAAATCCCAATGTGTGCCTGCATTTAACTTAAACATTGTAAATTGACGAAGAATCATACACAGACATACCATTATCTGGAATTTCACAAACTCTTTGTCTTATATTTTGATTTTATTTTTTATATTGTCTTTTCAATCTTTAATATGTCATATTGCTTTAACTCTGTCCTTTGTATTATATAACCTACTGGAACCAGAATTTCCCCGAAGGAGTAATCCAAGGAATAAATAAAATTGAGTCTAAGTCTAAGTCTAAGTCTAAATGATAACACTACACGGTTTGTAACCTTTCACAATAATAAGAAATTATTAAAAATTCACTCACTTTATTCTGGCATTTAGAAAATAAAAATTGCTTTGGTAATCCTAACTAACGTAAATCAAGTTTAAGAATAATTCAATGCCCCCAGTATTTGTGTCTTCCATATTCGTTACAAATAGCAATGGAACTCTGCATGTTCTCCATCCACTATCTAGCTCTCATGATCCTTCCTTCTGAAATATTAAACATCTAGACGCAACAATATTTGCTTGTAGTCTGACAGACTGTGAAATTCTTTTTTCTCATTGTCTCATTAATTATAAAGCCGTAGAATAAAAGTAGGCATTGTGACATGTTATCCCCCGCTAACCTCAATGACTCACCCTGTTTGGACTGCCTGATCCAAGGAGAACTTTTTTAGAGTGCTGAGCAGGTCCTTGCTTGACAATGTTTAGCTAATATTTCACTTCATCTTGTCCTTGTACTCATAATGTGAAAATATGTAGATCCCTTTTGAATTTCCTGCTTGAATTAGCATTCAATGAATCAGAGTGCTTTATTTCTCTTGTCGCTCACGAAAGCAGAATTGCGTAATTACACTAAAAGGAGAGGGAGAGGTGAAGGTTTGGCAGTCTTAATCTCTCAGAGTAGAGCCTCTTTAGGAAAGTAGTAGCTGTGAGGCGAATAACATCTATAAACCTTCAGGAGAGTACTCACACATTAGAGCATGTTGGTTGAAGACTATAACATGGCACCCATATTCTAAAAAAAACACATAAATGGATATAAATCCCATAATTCTATCAAATATATTTCAATTTGAAGCCCATTTTAGACATGCATCTTTTTGGAGTAAGTACATTTACTTATGCAGCTCTTAAAATGCAACTACTTTAAGAATAATTCCACGGGATCAAAGCATAGGCTTCTCTAATATAAACCAATGTAGCCAACCACCACACAACGAGTCATAAAACATTAAAAATAGTATATTTTTTTAGTTCTGTGTGCTTGGACAAAGAGATACTAAAATGCATTCGTATCGATTTGGATTTCTATGAAAGAAATTGACCACCGTGGTCACAGAATCTATCTGTGTGCTAACCCGGGTAAATGGATCCTTTCCAATCAAGGCATATAGAAAAATACAAACACTCTTTTACACTGACCTCGTCTGTAAACATTGAACTCCACTCATTTCAGACACACACTGCCCAGCCATGTGACCAAGGCCTCCTACTGCTCCACCTAGGAGATCTATTTAACCGAGTTGCATAATAAACCTAATTTAATATACATCCAGCTGTTTGGAGGCACAATGCTTTACTATCTCTGTGTTTGTCACATGCAATTGTTACAATCACTTTCAAAGATTGTACTGGTTTTGACCATCTTCTGAGCTCTGAGCTTCATGCTCATTGAATAGAGTAGAATAGAGGGGGGTGTGAAGTTCTTGGTAAGCTGATAAAGCTCACTGCTTTACTGTTATCTACCCCAGAACATGATGAAGAAAATGGAGACTCTCATAGACCAACATTGTTGGCTATCTTTTACAATAATTATTTACTACTGTAATACTGTGGAAAGATCAAGGCAAATTTAACAGAACTAGTTACTTAACTACATAACAATGAAAATTCAATTTTAAAAGCTACGTGTTATAATTTCAGTTTGGCATCAAACACATTCCTGGAGTGTTGCATTGACTAATTCATGCTTGTTTAAGTTGTCTCTAAAAATCTTGTGGCAGCCATTTTGGGGTGCTTAAATAGTTGCTCCTGTAAATTGATGTCTCTCTACCCAAATCTTTGCCTTGGAGCTCCTCACAGTTCCACCGGGCTAGTGGCAGCAGCAATTTGAAAAAACCTGATGTTTTCAAATGAAAAACCACAACAATATCCTGAGTTGCCATTTTCCTAACAATATATTATATGATGTAGCTCCTTTGTATGACAGAACTCATCACTCCGAAGAATGGTTATAGAGAACATTAACTGACAGCATTAAGAAGAAATGTTGTGATGACATACTGGAGGAGACGTGTCGGAATGGAGAGTGGGTTCTACGACACAGGTGCCAATTTCAAAGAAATGGCTGAGAGGCAACATTAAATTTCTTTTAAGTTGTTTTGATATATAAAGAATTTTGGAGGTAACATAATAAGTTGACTGTGCTATAAAAGGGAAACATATGCTTTTTTGTTTTAAGGTAATAAAAAGCTGATAGTGGTAATTAAGTTCTGTAATAATGTTTTTAGGAATCGTAAGCCAAGTTTTGTTTTATCTTTTGAAGGTTGACCATTAAAATCAATCTTATCAAAGTCATTTGTCTCCAGATTTGTTGAACATCTCCAAAATGCTCTTTTGTCTGAGCTTGAGTGACACCATTTTCTGAAAGGTTAATTGCTTCTTGTAGTAATAAAAGGCCAGATTCCTGGCTGTGATTGACACAGATAGAGGTTCTTTCCCTCCATGTCGAAGGTTTTCTTCTACATCCATACTAAACTGCCAGGTCAGTTTCAGACAATTGTGATTTATAATTAATGACATTCAGTGCATTTCCAGTGACATTCCTTTTATAGGGTCTTGTGCCTTTATGTGGCCCATCTAAGAGAGATGCTTGTCTGCCCATGGCCAGCTTTATGGCTTTTGAGAGAATACATTTTTACATCGTCACAGCTGGAGCCATTTGATTCTAGAGAAAAAATGATTCATTCTGAAATTGTGCATGTAAAATTACTTTTAAGTAAAAACAATAGAAAAATCACTGTAAAAAAATCCTTTGCCTCTCTGTTATGAGATTACTCACAGTCTGCATGGTCCTGTAGGTAAGACACAGGGACAAAAAGATGACATAATCATTTACTAACACAGCAGGCTCTGAAGGGATTGCTTGGATATTGGGTATATAAAGGTTTAAACTAGCAAGAGAAAAGTAGCACAAGAAAAAGCTCAGAAAAAAAGTGATGCCTAATTTGTATTCAACCCTTAGTCCTAAAAATCTCTGGGAGCAGCTTTTTGGTTGGGAGATTGTGAAAGTTTATCAGGGAAGGTTGAATACTACATACAACTGCAAAGAATGTACGGGAAGAATCCAGAGAGGCAACACCTCCAATGCTTCAGCATTTTTTGTTACACGCATTTGGTAGTGTGTGCGAGGCCTGAAGGTCAGCCTGTCTCCTCATCAGCCCTTTTGTGAGGGCCACAGAACACACAAAGCAGCTGGAGGTTGGACGCTTAGGGTGCACAGCATCCCATCATTGACCACTGCTTCCTGCTTAATTACCATCCTGCCCTGGCCGTGTCTATTCAACCCTCTATAGTAAGTAAGGCTGGTCTGCTCCTAGTCTCATTAGAGTGCCTCTAACTGAAGTAGCAATCAAACACTACTGGACACCATCAAAAACTAACGCATAGGCAGAAAGGCTGAACCAGACATGAGGAAACTCATATATATATATACATATATATATATATATATATATATATATTTATGTATATATATATATATACACACACAAACTACACAAAAAGTTAGGGATATTTGGCTTTCGGGTGAAATTTGTGGAAAATGTAAAAAGTTCCCGCTACAGTGATATCATATCATGAAAGTAGGACATTTAAGTTGAAGGATGCACTGGTGATTTCCTCATCTCAAAGAATTTGTTGAAACAACAGTTAACAACAATGGTGTGTACACCACAACAAAAACTGTCAACGTCTCAATAACTCATCATGTGCCCTTGAGCATCAATTACAGCTTGACAACAACGTCTCATGCTGTTCTCAAGTCGACTTATTGTTTGCTCAGGCAGGGCATCCCATTCTTCTTGAAGGGCAGCCCTCAGGTCATTGAGGTTTTGGGGTGCAGAGTTTCGAAACTCTACATTGCGACTCAGTTGATCCCACAGGTTTTCAATGGGATTCACGTCTGGAAGTGCAAGCCACTCCATTTGAGGTACACCAGTCTCCAACAGCCGTTCCCTGATAATGCGACACCGATGAGCTGGAGCATTTTCGTCCATGAAGATGAAATTAGACCTGTGTCGTTCATGTAGGGGCACAATCACTGGATTAATGATGTTATTCAGGTAGTATGGGCTTGTCACTGTACCATTCACAAAGTGTAGGGCAGTTCTATACAGACTGGACACACCTGCCCACACTGTAAGACCGCCACCACCAAAAGCTCGTCTGGTGACAACAGTGGCTGATGCATAGTGCTCTCCTTGACGTCTCCAACATCGTTGGCGGCCATCATTTCTTCTCAACGTGAATCGACTTTCATCAGAGAACAGCAGTGAAGCCCACTGGCCCTCGTCCAGGGTAAATGCTCCCTGGCCCATGCAAGACGATGACGGCTGTGCTTGCTGGTGTGGTCAGTTACCCTTGCAGGTCGTATAGCATCGCAGACCACGCTGATGTAAACGGTTTTTCAATGGTCTGACGTGACACTTGGGTGCTTCTCACCTCCCTTAAACGTGCCTGGAGTTTGAGTGGCATTCATCATCCGGTTTCTCAGGGCATTGTTCACAATGTAGCGGTCATCAGCATGGGATGTGGCCTAAGGATGTCCACTTCTACGCCTTTCTGTAACTCTTCCAGTCTCTCTGTATCTCTGCTGCAACCTGCTGGTGACACTCTGTGACACTCTGAGCTCAGTGGCCACGTCCGTCTGAGAACATCCTGTTTGAAGCATTGCAATGGCCAGGTACTGTTGATCCATTGTTAGGTGTCGTGTTGGTCTCATGATGTCACAATGATGTCAACACAGCCTGATGAGGACGACTGTTTAAACACCAGCTGTAATTCATTTATTGGTCAATTCGAGGATCAAACACCTGTTGTGACCTTGGACGTTAAGTTTCTCGTTAGAGAATAGCAACATGTGCAAAAAGTACTGAAAAATTTAACAGTTAGACATGTGCATTCAAAAGCTTACAGAAGGTCACATTAAGTTCAACTGTAAAGGTTTGAATGCATTTTGGGCTCATCCTTAAATTCAACCCGACAGCCAAATATTTCCTTAACTTTTTGTGAGTAGGGAATTTGTATATATATATATATATATATATATATATATATATATATATATATATATATATATATATATATATATATATATATATACAAGGCATGTTACTCATAAAAGTACTCCTTTACCGGCAGGTGTTACAGTAGTGATTCATGCATACTGCATCCACGTGATTAGTCCCCTAATGGGTATACTAAGCACACAGAAACCTTCTCCAGCACTATCCCCCTCCCCTGACAAGCTTTGATTCCCTGCCATGCCAGCAGAGTTTCCTTGTCAGCGTCTTTCCCACAGCGACTGAGATGGAAAAAGCTACTTCACTTAGAGGTCTTATTTGTTTGCCTGTTTGTTTCTCCCTGTTCACTTTCATCTTCATCGTTTATGACTGGCCCTTTCTCCCTATCCAAACTCCCCAAAGAGACAAGCGTGAAGTACGGGACATAGGGAGGAAGGTATGTAGGCATGAGACGGAGGTGGGGGGGAGAGTGGCTCCTTTGAAGAAGGCAGAGGAGAATTGAAAATGGCCGGTGTTATGAAGGAGGCAAGATGAAGAAAGCCAATCTGCCTGTGAGGGTGGGAAAACAAGTGATTTTAAAGGGAGAGAAAAAGTCATTTGGACCTGTTTGTTTATGAGGAAAGGAAATTAGGAGTGTATAGGTAAAATAAGCAGAAGGGAGGGATATGAAGACCATGCATGGCCACAAGGAGGTGTTGCAAGAGAAGACGCTTTGACAAGGAAGCTCCTCTCGCCAGCAGTTCTGCTAATCAAGCAGTGTGCCGCTTCAGAGGATAAGCTGTTTTTCCACTGAGATAAAACTGTAACTATACAACCAGGTCCTACAAAAACTTTTTGCTCACCTAATAAGAACCGATGGTAGTGGAAATAAAAAAAAATCCTTGTTTTATTGCAACTTTTTGATATTTCTTGTCTAAGGCAGCCAGGATCTAACCATCCACTTGCAGATTTGTAATTAAGGTTTCCTTTCTCTCATCAAGCCCCTTTGGTTGTTTGTTTTTTAATTTACTGTTTTGCAATAGTCTCTTGTTTGCCAATCTTCTAGTCTGTAATTGTTATAATTGTGTTGCACAAAAGAAAACAGAAGAAAGACAGTCAACAGTAAAGTAACAAAAAAAAGATGTACTGCACACATATTTGAAGTAATCTAATTAGATGAACTACACGTTCTGACTTTGTTACTAGGTACAGTTTAGTTAGTACCAGTTTGGACCTGTTTTTTTAAATTAAGAACTGCCTATTTTGTGTTGGCAGAGATACAACATGGTGTCACAAAAAATGCTTAAGATACTGTAATCCATGCTGAGATAATAGCATCACACAGTTGTTACAGATTTGGATCTGCAAAATCAAGATGTAAATCTCCCATTCCAACATATCATTAAGATACCCTACTACATTGATAGGTGACTGTTTAGTACAAAAGACTCATTGCTATGTTTGGTAGACCTATTTCAGATTTTTTTTAGCTAGCCATCAAAATATCAATACAGTGCAGTGAGTTCATAACATGATATATTTGATCAGCAACTACATTTAAACTTTGTCAGGCCGTGACATTTAATCAATGTTCAATCTGTACTCAGGTGCCGAAAGTGTGCCAAAAACTTCATTTACACCCTTAAATCACCATCGCTGGTCTTAACCATTGCCACAATTCAGGATGGATCCATGCTTTCATGTTATTCATTCAATACTCTCAACCTGCCATTAGAAAGTTGAGGTCTAAATGTGTGAATTATCACACCAGAGCAAATATTTTCCCAATCTATTATTGTCCAGTATAGGAAAAATCTATTATAATTGTAGGCTCAGTTTCTTATTCTTGCCTGACAAGAAAGCTAGATGGTGTGGGACTTTGCTGTTGTAGACAACTTACTTATGTGCATTCAAACAATGTATTCTGCCTTGGTTGTAATGAGTTGTTTTATGAAATACTACTACCTTATCGTCTGAAACTACTTATGCTAGCATGGTACTTTTTTTTGGACGATACTATACATTTTTTGTGAAACATCTCAGGAAATTGGCAATTTCCTAAATATTTTGAATACAAACCAGCCTAACAACAACCAAACATGTAGTGTTAAAAATTGCTTTAATGCCTTTTAGCCTCTTTTGAGGCACTAGATAGAAATCTACACAAAATTCATAGAATTTATGCTATGTTATTGGCTAAACAAATTATTGTTAACCAGCAGTTAAACAGGTGTACCAACATTGGTTGCCAGTGAGTATATTTACACATTTAAATTGTTCTCCATAATATAGGCCACAATGGGTGTCACTTATTGTTTCGCTAGTTATTGTTTTAGGTGGCACTCTCCATAGGGTCTGCATTGTAATAACGAAAAAGGTGATTTGTTTCTTTCTGTCTCTCATTGGTGTGCTGCCTCTGCCATCCCCAATGGTTTGGGCATTATAGAGCCTGTAAGATGGAAGTCAGTATATTATTCAAGATGACAACAAAATAAGCCAACCAGCATACTGCCAAGTCCCAATGGTCTGCATAAAAATTCACGATGCCACTTTAGTCAACCTTTTCTACGCAAACGTAGAGCATTGGTTCCCTTTTTCGGTGTCTCCCTCCACTCCATCTACACCACACGCTGCTTCCGCAAAGCCACCAGCATTGTGGACGACCCCACCCATCCCTCACACAGACTCTTCACTCTGATGCCGTCCGGCAGAAGATACCTCTGCACCTTATCTCCACCACGCACATTTTTTTTATTGTATCGTATCGGTACTGCACTGTCCTGTCTGTTAAACTGTCTTAGTGTTTTAGTTCTATGTTGCACTTTATGTTGTCTATTGTCTTGTTGTTCCATGTTGCACCATGGTTCCGGAGGAACGTAATTTTGTTACACTGTGTACCTTTACTCAGATGTAATGACAATAAAAGCCTCTTGACTTGACTTGACTTTTTAGCTGTATCATACATGACAAAATAAACTGCTTCCAAGGACAGACACTGTCACAGTCACTTACTTCCCAAATCATGTCCTTGATGTTGACTGAACAACAACAATTGCAAAAAGGGCAGTTGAAGTTCTGGGTGTAACTTAAATATGCTGCACATGGCATGATTTGGAAACACTTCCCTTAAACATGTTTTATGGGCAATCTTGGGTTTCAGCAGAATATATGTTGATCTACCTATAGCCAGAATACTGTATATGCTTATAAATAAACTAAAACTCAGTCCAAAAATGAATATACCTATTCTTTCTTAACTGTTCTTTAAACTTTTTCTCCATTATTTTATGTACTCTTTAAGTTCCACTGAAACGCCTTTTACACCTGTTCTTTTAACATTTCTTCCTGCTCTCCCTCTGTCGCTCTCTTCCTTATTTTCTCCAACTGTGACGCTTTTTTGCTGTTTGCCATGCTGCATTTTTCTTTTTCTTACTCTCTCCCAACTCTTGTTCAAGGCTTGTTTGAGAGGACCGATCCCCCCTGACGTTTACAAATGAAATGAATGAAAACCATTGCTACGAGACGCTCCATTATACCTCGGTTTACTTAAAAAAGAACCCTCCCTTGATTGGCTAAAAGCTGGGATACCGTACTGAAAACTGTTACCATAGATAGGAGAGGATTCAAGGAAGTAGAATAATGGTGGGGCTTAGAGAGAGCCTTACCCAATGCTTTTTATCCCTTTGAAAATTGATTTATTCTTACCGATCCCACAGACCCCATGTATTCGAAAGCATTGGATGAAGGATGAAAGGTATCATTTGTCAGAAACCCACTGGTCCACTCAGGAGAGCAGGAATTGTTTGTGAACATGGATAAAAATCCTGTATATATGTGAACAGTTATGTGTCATCTCAGTTGCTTTTTAACTTCAACTCTCCAACTGCTACATTGACAAATTAGGTGAGGTTTTTCGGAGGGCAAGATATATGATTGTGCTTCTATGTCCCCTTCCATAGTCTTTAAATCAAACTGTAGGTATAGGTCTGTAGATATTTTCAAGGTATAAATACTTATACTTATACTTATATAAATTGTTATATTGTTTCATTGTATCACATTGTTTGCATACATTATGTGATGAAATATACTATTGTAATAAAAAATATAAGGGAAAAATATGATTGTACATGTGCAAAAAAAGAAAAAAAAACAGCACTATACCTTTTTACACTTTTTAACAGCATAACCAGCAAATAGTAGCTGATTAAACATCAGGGTTATCTGCTAGAGTAACCAGCCTGCGTAAGCTACATGTAGCTTGCAATGTGTAGTTTTGAAAAGCTGTGTGCTAATAGATAATAATTCTATAAGTTTCCATGCAATGTTATTTAATCTTTTTTTTTAACCACAAATATTTCTGGACTGCTGAATTTGTCTTTTACTTAAGTGAAGTAGTAGCTTTTAGCCATCTGGTAAAGAATGTACAGCAGTCAATCAGTAAAGGGCAATGCTGTGATACTTTAAGCTCAGTACAGCTGGAGAAATCTCATGTCAGTTCACTTTTTTCTCAGGAATAGCCATACAAGGACCTTAAACTTAAAGGTAAACTTTGTGATGTAGCAACTGTAACTTTTTAAAACCTTCCTTGAAACCAGTAACCTATGACAATTACAGCCTATGAGTAGCTTGTATTTCGACGTATAAACAATGTATTATGTCATCCAACATAATACTGCAAGAGGAATAAACTAAGTGTTCTGTTGTATTTTATTGTCAAGGTTAGTCACTGTATCGATGGCAAACTCTGTGTAACTTCGACAGAAGTCAAATGTGTTAGTCAAAGCAACCATTCTTGCATCTTCTTTTTATTAATTACCATCATGCATTGTGGTTTATCTAGTGTCAATATAATATTGTTGTTCTGTTGATTGAACTTGTAGAAACTGAAAAGTGTACATACTCGGTCCGTGGTTAGACATTAAAACATTTTTTTGAAATCAAGCTGATTATTTGTAAATATGTCAAAACTAAATCTAAAACAAAAAGTGCAACAGGGTGCTAAAATTGTTGCGAATGTAAAAACAATTTCCGAACATTTCCATAACAAAATCATATTTATGGAAGCTTTTCATTGGGAAAGTAAGGTGTTTACGAAGTTTTGCTTACATTGAGATTACTTTAAGCTGCTCTGTTAAATCTGGTACCTTCTGTAACTTTCCAAAATCTCATATTTTAAATACATTTCAAGTAATAAATCTTCAAGCAATAAAAATGAATGAAGTTAACGAAACTTAAAAGGTTTATGTTTTAAACAATCTTAGGGCAGAATATAGCTGTTTGATTTGTTTTTAAGAATTATTATGAAGTTTAAAAAAAATAAAATTAATGTAAATACCTTTTATGAACCTCTAACAGCAGCACTTTTAATTAAATCAGCTTTCCTGTGAACACAATATCTCTTTATGAGAGATGAACAATAACGTTTTATGTCCCGAGTCATACATTAAATGCACAAGGAGCTCTGAATTAGAAATATACCATATAGCAACAAACAAGATGAAATGTTTGTAGGCTAAAAACATGAATCCTTATAAACAGATTTAAATGTTTATGAAAAAATATTTTACAGAAAATAACAAACTTCTTACCTAAAATCAAAAGAAACTCGTTGTTTTATATGCTGTAATTCAGTTTAATTATATTCAGATCAGTATTGGATTTTATTTTATTTTCATGAATTCCATGGTTTTCTAGGGAATTTTATAAACATACTCTAAAGACCAAGAAAACACCAAAACATCTTTTATTGTTTAATGAAAACATAACCTAAATTTATTGGATTAAATAAATGAAATATTTCAAAGTCTTAATAGAACACACTAATATATATATATATATATATATAAAGTTTTTTTCTGATATTCCTTTATTAGAAGCAAAGAACAAGACACTTCAACATGCTAGTAAAGTATTATGCCTTATCTTGTTTTACAGTGCCCCTCAGGAGCCAACAAGGTAACAAAAAAATCAGTAAACCATAAATGAAAGAGTATACAATTTTTTTAAGAGAGTAAAACATTTCCACTAAATTACCTCACCAATGTTGATCTTCAAGACCCTGAAGCTGTTCTGTTATTTTTATTTTTATCTCCCTGTATTTCCACATGACTTTCTGCAGACGAAACAACTGACCTTTATTTATTAAAACTTATTTGTAAACGACAATCTGACTTAACATACAGCACATGTGGACACCTTGCAATTATTGAAAAACTTTGTTCAGTGGACCAGTCTTAAGTGATATTCTAATGCTAGCTTCCATTTTATGTTTGGATGCAGATCTAATTCAGAAGCTCTACAAAATTTCACATTTTGTGCTTACTCAGTAGAGTCAGGCTTAATCAGACTTATTTTTTTAACAACTGTTTTGCTCAAACAGGCCAAAAATGTTTTTAGTTTTTTTTGTTTAGTGTCAAAGTGCCGTTAACAGAAAATACATTATGTCTCAAGTTACCTAAGAGTTTCCTCCTGTTTATTTGTTAGTCCTATTCCCTATTCAAGTACTTAATGTTAACCATTAGATTTTTCTGCTCTTCTTTACCTGTGGTAAACCCCAAAATAAGGCATATGCTATGAATCATGGTACACACACACTGTTATATTCCTAAGAGTTAAGACAGGAAAGGAAAATGTTCAACCTAAAAGGGAAAAATTATGGCAGCTCTGTTTTCTTTCATCTTGTTTCCCAGGGTGGCTGTTTTATTGACCTTGAAGCTTTGTAAACATCAGTTCAAACTGAAGAAAAAGTATTTTATCAAAGGGTTATTATCCATGACAAAAACCTTTTTATGTTTAACTCATCACATTCACAAGTCTTGATCAATTTATACAGATGTTTTGTTTCACTCAGGAACAACACTCATTGTATTGTAGCTTGACAAACGCCGTTGTTTATCCCTTTCCTGTATGATGCTATTCATGACTTTCACTCCTTTAAATTACAGCAGGAGTAGATATTAAAGGTATTCCAGCTGTAATGGCAGAGGAGAGTTGAGGGAAACTACACTAGCAAACAATAAAACAAGATTCCTTTGTGAAGGAAGATGCCTTAGCAGATGTCACTCTGAGAGGCAGCCCTTCAGACCAGGGAGGGGTTTAATGTAAAGGGCAGGGAAGCTTTTCTTAAAATACCTTAAAACTGTAAAATACAGATCAATGTGCTTAAATAAAACAAAATCAACTTGTGCAAAATTCCGACAACCGTACACTCTCTCTACGCTGGAACCATACCACTCCCACCCCACCCTGTATAAAGCTTATAATACATGGATTACAAAACGTTTTATACTTGTACGGTACTTGTATGCTTTAGCGCTCCCAATAAAATATTTTATTTATAAAACATAAAAAAATGAAGTTCAGTACCTGTAATTTTAAGTTAATGTCAATTGCAGGCCCACACAGAGAAGAAAAATAAAGACTTAGCTTAAGCTTAGTCAGATTGGACAGAAAGCTTTTGTAAAAATAGATAGCCATGGGATTTGGGTCTGAACATGAGTGGAGTATTTAAACATTTCTGTACTTTGATCTTGTTTTGCCATCTTTAGTTGGCTTTCTTCCAGGGTTACCATGTGTTTCCCTGTCTAATAAAAGACATGTCCCGAGCATGATGCTGCCTAGAACTACATCTAAGCATGTAAACTGTGTCTTCAGGATGAGCTGTGTTTGTTTTCATGTAGAGTTTTACAATAATGTTGAAATGTTTTGTTTTGGCCATAGCACTTTCTAATGACAATT